>WBNH01004581.1:204602-226492 GCA_013401255.1 Urocolius indicus | reverse complement strand
CTCACCTGGACGAGTTCTTGTGTAACCTACCCTAAATGGTCTTGCTCTGGCAGAGGGGTTGGACTGGATGATCTTTCGAGGTCCCTTCCAGCCCTTGAAATTACTGAAGTTTATATAAGTCACAAACCAGCAAACATCCTATATAGGAAACTACCTGAGAAGGAAACATATATTGCAAGTGAGGTTTAAGGGAGTTTTCCAAAAACATCTTAATGAATTAAGAATCTGATTCTCATTTATGGGAATGCTTAGGAGGCATGATAAAGGAAGGATTTTTCTCCAGGCAAAGTTTTAACTAAAATTACATAAGTATTTATTTTATGATTTATGACAACAAAAATGCAGTGCAAAAAGGCTCCTGGAGCTCCTGATTGCTTTCGTTTCATTTCTCACCACAAAAGTAAAACAAGAGAATGAAGGGAAGATTATATTGCCAGGTTTCTCATTACTAATAGCAAAGGAAATAGTTGCCTTAACACATTTGATTACAGCTTAATAATCACAGTCATCTAGTTCCTTTTTAAACACGCCAAATTCTGTAACAGAAAAATATCTTTACACTGACTACCAACTGTTTGATCCTGACCAATGACAAGTTGTGACAACTGCACTGAGCCTTCTGGGAGAGGGTAAATATAACTGGCTTTGCACCCACGTGAGTATCATCTGTCAACATGAGTGTATTATCAAAACTGCAAGGAAGGCAGGGCTGTGCACTGCAGGAGTTTACTGAGGTGCTTCAGGAATAGTAAGAGAGCAGCACATATGCATATGTAGGCAAGCATTGCCCAACAAGTGTGCAATGCAAGAGTCACCCTCTGAATCCCTTATGTTCCCAGACAGTCCTCAGGGATATTCCTCGAAAAAGTTAAATACTAATAGAGTCAGTTAGGAAAACTCTGCACTTAAATGCACACAAAACCCTGCCCAAATGCTGTCAAGTGCATCAAGCTGATCTTGACTAAAAAAAGTGAACTCCAGTCACTAGAATGTCACTGTAACATCCTAAACTTGAAATGGGCTTTCTTGTATTTGAGATAAAGTAGTTGGGAACATTCAGGAGCTGCTTCCATTCAGTGTTTTACACCTCTCAAGCTTTAAGGCCTCCTGAAAGGCTGACCAGACAAGGCTGGCAGAAATCACAATGTGGCTTGTAAACTGCATCAGTCTTAGCCTTTTGTCTGCTGCCCAACAGAATGCAAAAAAAGTCAGCATTAAAACTGGGAGTCCTTTGTGAGAAGGGAGCCAGTAGTCACATGGAAAGAGCAAGAATGCAAATCTAGCACCCAGCTTCAAGGGAAGACACAGACCTTTCAGCAACAATTGTGTCTAACTACAGCTTTGTCTTCTCTATTACTTACGGATAAATAAAAATGAAATAGAAGTTTGAGAACTAAATTATCTTTTCTTAATAAAAATGCCATCTCAATGAAATCCTTTGCTCAGGCTTGTATACTGGGGCTTGGCATTCCGATGAGATATGTCAAGGCAGAGTCAAAGAATTTCTTCTACCCACAAGACTTCCTTGTTGCCTAAAGCCCTAAGCACATAGCCTCAGCTCTCTTCATAGTCCCTCATAAGTTGTTGTCTAGAGCAAGATCCTATAGGGATGGAAACAAGTGTGTAAATTTGTAAAACACAAATATGCAGTAAGTGAGACAGGAAGGAACCACAGGTCAGGGCTGCTCTGAGACTGATGTAAAATAACACTGCAGATGGGAAGGGCATAATCTATTCTTCACATGCATGGTAGGTTAGACAAAAAAGAATGAGATAAAATTACAACCAGAAAAATTCAATTTGGACATCAGGAAATACTTTCTAATGCTAAAGACTGTTATGTCCTGGAACAGATAGCTTAGGGAGACTGGGGAATATATGGTGCTGGTGGTTTAAAGAGACAGGTGAACTAAATGACCTCCTGAGGACCCGTCCAAGCTCACTGTCTTTAAGTCAGAGTAAATCTTTTCAAATTTCTCCATGCACCTGTAAATTCTCCAACTTTCAAGAGTTAGTGGATGGGCTTACATCTGAATTTACAGTGCCTTGGGATTTTTGAAGAACAGTATATAAAACCAAGTACTACTAATAATAGTTTTTTATGATATGGTATTACCACAGTTACACACAGACTATAACTCAACTTAATCCAAGAATGTCATTAGGCATCTGGCTATGTAGTCTCGTTTCAGTCAAGAATACCAGCCATTTCAAATAATAGTCTTCAGCTGCTCCCAAACAACATGCACAGGTTACAAGGCATCAGTCTCTGTATTTAACTGCCTCAACGGAATGGCTCAGTTTGGCATTACTTTGAGTGAACAGCTTCTGATAGCATGCAGTGTAAAAAAATCTGTGAGAAGCAGTTTTTGGAGGTGATTTATTTAGTGTCATCACTTATTTTTATCAAAATCAGAATTCAAAAAGCAGGCCTAAAGAGGCAATAAATGAAACCATAGAGGCCTTCTAGATGCAAAAGCCAAAGCAAGACTCTAGTGATCACTATGAATCTGATCTTGCCACCTATTGCACACACTGGCATCAACCCAGCAAAGCACTTAAGTGCATGCTTAATTTTAAGCATACAGGTAGTGTCATTTAAGCTAATGGAATCCCTTAAGTGCTTTGTTGGATCAGGGCCAGTCTCCTCAGCATCTTGCAGTGTCAAGTACACAGAGCAAGGGCTTAATCTAATTGCAAACTTTAATTGACAGGAAGAAAAAAAATCCAAGTAATGCAGCATTCAGATTGAACTTGCATCTAAGGTACCTATTATAATCACAATGAGAAGGACAAGGTTTGTTTTGTGCTGTCCCAGTGCCTGAAATGTCTTGTTGGATTTAATCCACCATGCCACATCTCTGGTATAAGCCCTTTCTCAGCAATTCTTCTGTAAGTTTTCCATCCAACACACTCTTATTGAAACAATCGATTTGTTCACCCACCCCAGATGATTGCACTAGCTTCTCACATAATTATGTTGTCTTTCATGCCAAGTATGTTCTATCATTTGCTGTTATCTCCTCTTGTAACACTCGTGCTTAGGCTGTGGACTCTTTTAGAAAGTGTTTTTACTTATGTTCTGAAACTTTTCATGCATCTGTGGAATGGCAAAAAAATTGAGAAGCACTATTGATGCTGCAGCAACTGAAGAGAGGAAATCACAAAGCAGATGAGACAAGCCTAACACCTCTGTAATTTGAAGAACAATACTTGTTAGGTATCTAACTTACAATTCAACTTCCAAGCAAAAGGATAATGCATACATTACCCCTACATGACCTGTTAGCTCCGATAGTCTCACCTCTACATAAGCTCCGACAACAGCAACATAGCAGTTCTTAAACAGTTTATTTCAGCAAATAAACCTCAAGACTTCTAATTTAGCATGGGTATAGAATTAACTTCTCCCCACAATGTATTCCTATAAACACAATTATGAAGGGGAAAGAAATGACATGTCTTGGAATTTGTCAGACTATTGAATTTAGTTAATGGAACTAACTGGAAAAGGGTGGTTGAGAGCTTTGTTAGCAGTGAAGGTAGAGCATGGTGACAGCTGGATGCAAGTACTCCTACTTATCACTTACATGAGCAAGCCCTTTGCTTTAATTGCCTTTATCCAAGCACAAAACAACTGCAGGGCTGAACCATAAGCCAGAATACAGATATGGCAACCAAAGCAGTAATTGGGAAAGGAAAGAAGTTTCCAGAAATGCAAGGAGAGTTTGTAACAGCTTCCATCATTGTGTTTTTCCACAGTCCGATAGAAACTAATCGTCTGTCATGTATAGCTGCTGAGCAGACCTATGGCTGAAAGGCATATACTTCACAGAATCTTAAGGGTTAGAAGGGACCTCGAAAGATCATCTGATCCAACTCCCCTACCAGAGCAGGACCTCCTAGTACTTCCATATGAAACAGGAAATCTTTAGAGGGTCATACTGTCAGACCTTCAGTGATAGTATTTCTGTAGTAGCTCTCTGAAATGTAACTATGTCATCACCGCATTTTCCTGTGCCTTCTAGAGGAAGTGAATTCATGCAGTTAAGGGTTCAGGAAGCAGGGTTTTTTTGCAGCAGCTACAAAACAATACACCACTGAACGTTGACCATCCTTCTCACAGCAGCTGAAGGAAGTTAAATCCCGCAGGTCCATAGCATCTCAGCTCTTTATGCTCTCATAGTACCTATGCTGTGATCATCTCATAACACAGTCAGGGAAGCAGGAATAATTAAAAACCCAAAGGTAATATTTAACATAACACCTTTAAGTTAGCATGTTTGCAAACAGGATTCATCTTACACAGTTGGAAGAAACATAACTCTCCTCTGTATTGGAGAAGTTGTACTGAATCTCTAATTTCTTAACTACTCGACTCCTGTTGAAAGTCATGTGCAGCAACTTGGAAGATAGAAATTTCAAAACCAATTTGAAACTGCTCTTTCTGAAGAAAGACTGGTTATCAAATTTATAAAGAATTTGTATTTTGTAGTGACCTTCTAGAATTTGAGCCCTCGTATGCACTTACAGGTAAAACCAGCAGTCCTTGATAAATACACTTGAATGCACATGTATTCAGATACAATAATAATTTTGAAACTCCAGATTGTAGATTCACCTTCATATCTCACTGATAATACACAGCATCATCGGGAGCCTTCTGCTATTGAGTTATCCATGGGATCAGCTCCTGAATGGATGCATAAACTTTTCAATTGCCACTTGCAACAACCTCAAGTGTAAGGATCATTTAAAAAAATAATGGACAAGACAAAAATGAGGATATAAATATCAAGGAAAAACTGATTTTTAAACTGTCAACAATGCTACTTCTCACTCCTTACTCGGATCTCGCTCATGTCAAGCCTCACAGTTCTACAGTGGTTGTCTTTACCAAGCTGTTTTTCCTTAAACATCACATTCTAACTGCAAAAGTAATCCAAACACATATTTCTTTTGTGCCTGTCCCACAGAAAAAGGCTTTAAGTTATTAACTCAAAAATTTTTATTTTAATTGTATCTGCTCAGAACAGGGTTGAAACTGTGATGCAATGCACAGCTTTCCTGCAAAGCATATGGTATTTGAAAAGTGAGTAGAAGGAGGAAAAAAAAAAAGACAGACAGGAAAAGGTTTAGACTTCTGTAGCCTTGGTTTTGCACTGCGTGGTAATTACACTGAAGAATTCATGACTCACTTTGGTGCACTACTGCGCACTGCTAAATTAGAAGTTTGGCAAGGACACTAGACAAATGATGAAAGATACAATATTGGTTTCTCTAGCATAACTCATCCCTATAGGTTCATGGAGTTTCAAAGTTCTTTTTTTAGCACTCTAAGAAAACAAGTTGTTTTTTTTAAATGAGAGCAACATATTGCATCAAAAAATACTGTACAGAAGTTGGCAAAAATAGGTATAACTTCCACTAAAACAAAAAAAAAAAAATCAGCCTTGCAAGTAGTTTGGTGACCTGTTCCCTCAAACTTATTTCTCAGTTTATAAAGTGTCTTACACAGAGGCTATTTAAAGCTGCTGTGCATTAAAGCATAAGTGTGATGTTGTGATGAAGTTCTTCCACTATATAACATTCATAAAGGAAGAAAATGTTTTCTTTACACCAGCTTACAAATGTGTATTGTCAAAATGATTTACATAAAGGCTCCCTAGTCATTTGACAGCTGTAATGAGGCCAAGCACATTAGAAGATGTACACATTGGGAGAGCACTTAAATTAACTCTTAAAAGACAAATCCTTTTCTCACAAGGATTGCAGTCAGTCTGGAATTATGCAGCATATTGGAATTAATCCAGTTTTGCCAGATGCAGCCAATCTTCCATGTAATGCTGAACTAGTTATTCTGATTTGTAATGAGAAAAAATTGCTACCAGTCATAAGAAAGAGGCACTAGCATTAAGAAAGTTTTCTATCTGACCCATAATTATTGACTCAATTTAACCAGCTACAAACCAAATAAAAATACCCTGCTCCTCAGTAAGGCAGAGCTGGCACTTAGGTTCTAGTAGGCATTTGCATATCATTTCACACAAGTTAACATAACATGCAAGTGGTAACAAAAATTTTTCACATCTCATAGCAGAGGGTTTAAGCACAGAGAGTTCTTAAGAGGTTTGCAAAAATCTTGTCTGTGAAACTTGTCATTAACTTCAAGACCCCCTGCATAAGCCTGGCAAGCTCTCAGAAGGAGTGAAGACAATTATTAATGTTAGTGTCCATATGCTAAGCAGCCCCTGCTCTGTATGTTACATATTTAAAAAGGCAAGCATAGAAATTGCAAACAGTTATTTTTAACTTTTTTTCAGTATACAGTACATCTGTTGTGTTTGATTTCCAATAAAAATCAGAGTCATTTACTGATCTGGCTGTCATCCACATTTCTACACGAAACACATGGACTAAGCACAAAATAATGCTGTTTTATGTTCATGGGTGCATGTATTGTACTTATCTACTATGATAATTAGAAACTTGGTAAAAAATGTTGGGAGGGCTTTGAAAAAGCCGACTACCATACTTATTTCCTCAAAGTCTCTGGGTTCAAAGACATTAAGAACAAGGCTGTGAAAACTTTCCTTATGTTTACATGCCACTGCTGCAACATACAATCCCATTGACTTCATTTACTTGAGAAGGGGATCCTGAAGCTGGCTGTAAAAAGGACACAGATCAGGGTATGCCAGATGCCTTGAACACAGCTTTAAAGAACACACATTGAGAAAAGCCTCCAACAATAATGAGCTACCGAAGTATCTGCCAACATGGACCTCAGCCAGTAAGTCAAGCAAATTAAAAGTTGCAGTCACTTCTGACAAGTCTCCAGCAAAACTTGTCCTGAGTTTTGCTTCCCTCGTGAAGAACAAAAGATGATCAGCATGCACCAAAGGTCAGGAGGTTCAGACTATCTGAGACCAGTAAAGGGAAAAAATTAAAACACTGCAAGGGCACCACAGAGCTCTCTGCCAGCAGCATTTTATGAGTTCACTCTAAAGACTGATGAAGTCAACTGGACTCTTGTTGTAGATGCCATCAGCTTCAGGTCACATCCTGCCTCATTGCAGGGGTCCAGTATACTCCTCTCTTCAATTTCAAAGGTGGCAAAGCAACATTAAAGAGGTAATCTTTCAAATAAACAGTGCATTAGGGCTGGAGGGGTCAACACACAACACTGCTCTTAGTGAAACTTAGAGTCAAGTGAAGAAAATAAAGATATTCACTTGAATTTGAAAATTAATTCCAAGGTCATTTTCTTGGTAACCTTTCAGCATTTGTTTTCCATGTCTGCACACAGAGACCTTTTTCTAACCAGGATCCTTACGCAATCACTAGACCTTAAACAAACAGCCAGATGTTCAGAAAAATCAGGTGAAATCCAAATTATACATTTGATTTCTGATAAGATTACATAACCTGTCCAGGAGAAGACAAGCTGATACCCTGCAGCTTATGCAAGCAATCCAGATGGAGCTTTGCTCATAAGGCAATGCCTATTATTAGCAAAGGCACATCTGGCTGGCTCAGCCATCCCAGCCACAGACAGCCCCTAGCACATGTAGGTCCCAGCCCATTGCCATTAGGAGACAGTCCTCAACTAGGTGAGCTACAAGGCTCATCAACCTCCCATGGCAAGATTATGACACAGATATGCAACTGAGTTCCCTCACCCCAAGCAAGGCAAGGTCCCCCTCACCAAACAGGCAAATGAGAAAGTACAGTTGTTTCAGATATGCAGCTTCACATTTTTCCTCTTTTAAGGACAATGTAATCTGCTCTTGCTATGATTAATTCCCCTGGCCTTTACAGGCCAGCTGCATATGGTGTTAATTTCACACCCATTTTCAGATGATGCAATGAAATTAAATGACATGGCCACAGTCACACAGGGATGGCAGCATTAATGCAGTCTCTGGGATGTATTCCTTGGGGTTTTTTTTTTGTGCTCTAAACATGGGTGTACCATTTCTTTCATATTGTGTTACCACTGTGGCAGTCAGACTCACCAGACTGACAATACCATCTTATCTTACAAAACCTACACTTCAACTTAGTGTCCTTCAGAGGTTAAACTTCCATGGAAAAACATCATAGGAGAAATGTGGCTTGCATATGTTTGTGTCAGAAAGCAGTTTCTGCTGCTTGACTCCAAAACTGATTCTTGCATTATTTAAAAAAAAAAAAAAAAACACACCACGACTCAGACTAAATAAAAGTTCAGACTGGGTTTCAATAATTCAAATGTGCATATTCAGCACCCAAGGCAAGTTCTCCCACTTCTGCCATTAGCCTTCCCAAGTCAAAAGAATAGCACTTCTGGAGAATCCAACTGGCAGCAATCAGAGTCACTGTATGTCCTTTGAATGCTGGATCTGGAGAGCAAAGAGCAGGAGAAAATAATTTTCCACAGACCTTTCTATTAAGACTTCAGAAGTGATTACCACTGCTGTGACTCTCACCTCTCTAAGCCTCAGTCCTTTTTTGCCTCTTCACTTTTCTGCTGTTTGTTTCTCAGCCCTTCTGGCTATCAGGTGCCAGTAAGCGCAGAACTAAATTACTTTAGATGGCACTTACAGTGGGGTACAAACAGGAGCACATTCTTGCTGCCACTGCAATGAAGGGGCATGAGAAAATGCTGCTGCATCAGAACACAGCTTCTATAAATTTAATGGTGGAAAAGAGGCTACAGGGGTATACAAAGTGCCAATATTTCCCTCTAGGGTAAGGCTGGCTGTATTTCAGTGCCTCCCAGCATTCTTACCCTTCCTGAATGATTTTGCAGCAATGCCATTGCTTCTCTTCTGAGAATAAACCAAAATGCCAGACCAAGCATGGAGGGGGAGGTTGGAAGTCCTTTATGAGGAAAACAGTTTGGATCTGGCTGGACTCATGAGATATATTGGCCATTTTACTCCCACTTTGACACAGGTCTATAACACAAAAACAGGTGGAAATAGAGTGATTAAGTTCTGACTCTTGTGCTGCCTCTTGTAATGGATTCACCCTAGAGTGTGCTTGGGCATCTGTTACACACCATACACCCGCAGCAAGCCTCATCCCTTATCCCGGAGCTGCTGTCACTGTGCCCTGAGCATCAGTGCAGGGGGAACACATTCAGAGCAGCTGCATGGCAGGACCTTTTGGCTCTAGTTTATATGCAACTGCACATAAAGTTTTCAAGTAACAGCTACATGTCAAGAGTCTGTGAAATAGCATCTTCTTTAGTGCATAAAGTGACCCTCTGGACTTCATTGGCAGTGGTTCTTTCTAAGTTCTTCTGCACATCTCTGCAGGTGGCCACAACAGGTCAAGTCACAAATTGTCACACTTCTGCTGATGACTCCCTAGAGAAAGGGGTTTCTTAACCATCCTCACACAGCCTTCAGCCTACCATTATGATCACCCTCAAGTGTTCACCTCAAGTCCTGCCTTAACTCAATCACATAGTAGTCCTTTGTCATCTGTAATACCCCTTTCCCACTTCTGCCACTGCCAGTGGTACAAAGCAAAGCATCCAATCAGTTCTTGGCTATCCACAGTGCTGTTTGTGTTATCCCTAGAGGCAGAATGCACAGTCTACCTTATATGTTTCTTCTAATAATAATTTTCTCTGGCTTAAGGAACAATAAAATAAATGAAAGAAAATGGGAAGTATAAAGAAAATATTCATATTGGACTACAGAAATGATACTCAAAGCTGCATCTCATACTGTTATTCCTTTTATTATTTCTTCATGCCCTTCATTTTCAGTCCTTCTGTACAAGACATTTTGTTCTTTTGCTTCATAATTTTGTTCTTTAATTTGTCCCCATTTCATTCTTGTTCTTCTCCTTTGATGTTTATCCTTTTAATGTTTCTTCCCAAAACCCTTTTTTTTAAAAAAAAAAAAAAAACCTACCAGTTTCAATGTGCTGTCTTTGAAGCATTTTCATATTTGCCGATACTTGTTCTTCATGTAACTTTTGTTTTTCTGGCTAGCTTATTTGTTATCCGTGGTACAGATGCAATCAGATACCAGGAACTTTTTTGCATCACCCTGCATCTTAAGTAAATATAAATACTGAGTTTAATTTTCACTTTATTACCCCTAGTACTTGAATTAAATACCCAATTTCCACATGCAGACTAGAATTCTAAAGTGGACCTTATAGATAAACAGGCAAAGACTTCTTTGTCATCTTATATTATATGAAAGTCTCCAATATTAGGAATGCAGGTCTTGCAGAACTTAGTCCAGCAAAGTGTTGCTCATTAGCAAATTGAGTAGTTCCTCTACTCATATTTATGGTGTTATGCACAACATCCCCACCACAAGCTGGACAGGACCGCTAATCCTGGTGAGGACATTACGTGAAAGGTCTTCACCAGCCTTTCAATTTACAGCTCTTCAGTTCTTGATTATCAAGCTGTCAATCTGAAGATCCATAATCAGAGTTTGACTTCAGTGAGCAAACAAGAAAACCAGACAGGTTTTGCTGCCATTTCAAGTGAGGGGAACTAATTTAACTGCCAACAGCCTCTTCTCCCTCATATCAAGACAAGGAGCTGCAGGGGCATGACGATACCTCTTTGAGATCAAAACCATTAGCCCTTTTTCAGAGTTTTCTGGTTCCATCATCACTGAAAGGATTAACATCAGTCAGTCCAGTACCTGCATCCAGACCAGTCTGCTAGAAGGGCACAGTCTACATTTGTAGACATCCAGAAAAAGAGAGGGAAATTCATACCTTCACCCAGTAAAATTTAATCATAGAAGAGCTTCACAGCCATTGTTACTGCCAACTTCTTCTATTTTTTAAATTATCTCCTCCAGTAGAAACAGTAGAAACACCATTTGAAGAAGGATTCATATTTATATGAGTATTCATATTAGCATTTGGATGTATGACAGCCATATCTAAAGGGACCCAGTTGGGATCTGGGCCACACTAGCCCTGCTCTAGGTTGCTGTGCTTGACTTTCTGAAATATCTTACAAGACAACAGCTACTGCACTGGCTTCTACCTATTCTATGAGAACAGACAGAAATCAGAGCAGTCAGCCATGTACAGAACACTAATCTAAAAGATACTAGAAAAATAAACTTTGAAAGGAGAGAACTTAAGTCACTTAATAACAAGAAAGTGTTCATTTCTCAGTGACACTCAGAACTGTCAGCGCTTGGTTCCTGCAGGCTCAGCTCTGTATACAAAGGTCGTGATATTTTGTCAGCAAAGAAAACAAAGGTGCTGAGATGGGCTAGTAAATAATTGACTGATCCTTGTTACTCACTGCAATCTCTATCTTGTCACCATGTCCTTGTCGCAAAGCTTCAGTTAAAAGTAGTGAATCACCTCACTGAAAAAGACTAACTTGAAAAAAAAAAAAAAAAAGAGAGAAAAAAAGAGAAATCACCATCACTGACAACAAAGACTTCCTATGTGGCTTTGTCAAAGGTCACTCAGCCATTAAGCCCGTTTACACTGTGACTTCCATCAGCTGTGAAGAACAGAACAAAATGTACACCAATATTCACTCCTTTGTTTTTTTTTTTTTTTTTAAAAAAGGTTTCCATGGAATTTTTTTTTAGTTACCTCAATCTTCAAAGAACCAGAGAAAGAAAAAGCCTGTACTTGAAATCACTTTCACTTTGCATGTCTGACAGTCACGTTTACAGCCCACCCGAGTTAACCTTGACACATTTCTTGGCAACTGCCCAAAGTTTTTATCTTCCAGTAGAGAAGGTAAGTGAGCAACTGCTTTCACCACTGGATTACAGGCACTGTGCATACATATTAAGCCCATCCTTTTAACCTGTATTCCACCCGAGGACACTACTCTCTTGCTGTAGGCACTATACAAACACATAATAAAGGATAGGCTGTGCCTCAAAGCATTATCTGTCTCAAGAGACAGAGCAGATAAACCAAGTCTACTACTTCAACCTACATATGGAAATCTGCTTTGGAGTCTCAACTAAATGACAACCCTAAAGGCAATTAGGTCAGAGTTACAAGAGAGTCTACAGCAAATTATGATTCCAGTTCAGGTACCTAAGCTGTCTCAAGTTTTTGAACCCATCCCCTAGGGAAGCCCAAGGTCTCACAAGAAATAAGAGCTAGAAAACATACCAAACCCCAGCACCATCACACACTCCCATACTCATAGATCATCCCTCTCTTGTAGCAGCATGGCTACACACACCCTCTGACCTTCGACAGTGAATGCAAAATAATCATATTTAATCACTAGAGTTTACTACTGCAGCATATCAGTAGAACTAAAAAAAAAAAAAAAGACCAGTGTGAAAAAAAAAATCCTTCAGGAAACAAAGACAAATTTAGGACCAAAAGAGTAGAAATTACTGACTACAAAGTGGTTTCAGGAAGCTCCATCCTGCAGATGGGAAGGGAAGGAGAGACACCAAAGACCCTCACACCTGCCTTGGAAAGCCAACAACAGACTCCTTGCATCTTCATCAACAAAAAGACCAAGCTAGCCCTGGGCTCACCAAAACGCAGGCGAGAATGGTTTAATTCAGACCTCATGAGTGTGCAGCAGGAACTGCGCAGGCTGGAATTAGAGCTGCTGCCTTTAGAGTTACAGCAGCTGAGAATCAGATAAGGAGAGGGCCAAAGCACAGGACAAGTGGCAATTCATTAGAAAGGAATCTCACACCAAGCTAAAAATTTGTTGGTGACTAGGAACACAGACAGTATCTTTTTAAATTTTTTACAAAATTATATTTTCACTCTGACCTACTAAGCAACAATTAATGAAGCATCAAAGTAAAAGGGCTACTGGAAACACCCTTTGCAAGCACCTGCTTTTGACATGTCTTTCTCTAAGCTTGCAGTGAGTTTTATAGCAATGTGTGATTAGACAAAGATATCATGAACTGTTGGAAAGAGAGACAAAAGTCCACCATGGCTAAAATTTTCAGGTTTTTTAATATTAAATCTCCAGAAGCCAATCTGTGATTGTGTCTGAGCAGTGTTCAGGAAGACACTTTAAGAAAAGGATGCAAGAAAAACATGGGAGAACAGGAAAACAGAGGGGACTGGGAAAAGTGATGGTGCAGAGAAGAAGATCTCACAAGGCCCTTAGACTCACAGTGGCTTGCACTTCCACATCATGCTGTCCTTCAAAATACATAATTGCTTATATACATAAGGACACTACTAAGTTTAAGGAGCTTCATGACTCAGGACTCACCCAAAGTCCCAGTGTTTCTAACCTTCCAATATAGAATATTCTTAAGAGTTGGAGGCTTTTGTGGCGTTAAAGTCAACAGTATGAATTATACACCATGAAGTAAGACTTAAAATATCATCATCTCTCCTTCAGTGGCTTTTATTAAAAAGTCTCAAAAAAACTTTAGGGTATCCTTCCAATCAGATGAGGAAAGAGAACAGAAACAGCTTTCCAACATCACATAGCAAGGGAGAATCCACTTTGGGAAGAGTCCTGGTGTCTCCTGAGGGCAGTGGAATTCACAGCCTGCTAGGTTACAATGTTTAGTTGTAAGATTCTCCCATGAGGGTTTTTCTGTTAGTACTTTAATTTTTATTTCAGACCTTGGCATGCTTAAAATGTCTCTGTGGTTTGCTCTCTTACTTCCTCAGGTTTTTTTAAAGTTATCTGATTGAACATTTAGCCAGCCAAGAGGAAAAAAGCTCAACTTAAGTCAAAGTATCCATACAAATCAAAATTAGACAGCAACAAAAAAAAAAAAAAAAAAAGGAACCCCCAGAAAAGCTTCATCAGTATATAATTAAACCGTTCATGTGTGCATACACTCATGGCTTTGTGTGCTTTCAAATGTGTCTGTGTGAGACTGCACACTGCAACATGTAGAAGCTTCCTGTGTGCATGTGTAACTATCTTGTATTAACATCAGGACACATTTTCTCCAGGTGTAAGTCATGTAGCTCCATCAATTTCAATGAATCTGAAAAATGCTTTTGTGTAATTTAGCAAGACATCTTTTATGTAGTTCAACAAAAGATTCACACACTATCACCTGAACTCAAAGTCCAAAAGGTTATTTGATCACAATTTTTTTAAAGAAATCAGTTATTACAGCAAGATGAAATTGGGATAACCAGTCTCGTATGCTCTTATGTCATGCTCATCAAGGTAATTTGTTTTGACTTAGTTTAAATGTTCATTTTTAGATAAGAACACAGCCTCCTAACAGCTAATTTTTCTTATGGCATCCTGCCACTTAAGTATTTTTTCAGCCCCTCTGTTATGTAGCTATATGCAAGACTACTACTCCATTTGAGTGACCAGAGCAAATGTGATCAATCACATTGCTCTATCAACAACAACAACAGGTTTTGTTCTTGCATTGCCAGGCAGCTCTTTGTTCCAGGCAATAGAAGAATTAAGCATTGTGAACCAGATTCTCAGCTGATATAATTAGATGGCATTTCATTGAAATCAAGGCCAGCTGAGGAGCTAACCCTTGATCTGCAGCAGCAACAGCTGAGGAGGAATAAACAGACAGGGAAAAGCCTTCTGTTTCATTGCCTTAATATAATAATGAGTTCTCTGCTTTCAACAGGTTTATCAGTCCCTGGGGTTTTGGATCATTCAGAACATTGTATCCCAAATTAAAGAATGGAAACACTGAAAGCAAAAGGCTGGAGCTGGAGCCTTGGCTTCTGAAATCAGCTGAGACTGGTCATGCATTTCCACAATGAGCTACCCTTTGCTCTGATGATACGACAGTACCAGCCAGCTCTTCTGGTAACAGGGGAAGCCAATCACATGTACCTCCTTTCATCACTATTTAGCTCAAGCTTGAAGCTCAATGCCCTTCCAGTCAACCTTAGCAAAACCATTATGAATAGGAATGGCTGGCTACACTGCCTACTTGATTTGGAGGAAGAGATTTGGTAGAGATTTGTTAAAAAATATTACATATATCAGCATACCCTTTCAAACAGGTATCACTGATCATTCACACACCAGCAAGAAGCTGACTATGAAATCAGGCTTATAGAATTGCCTTCTGTTCAGTATCTGGCATATTCCTTGGTAATAAAGGTGATTGTCATAGTGTGGGAGATTAATATGCAGTACCCATCAGATTGCCAGTGCGATGGCAAAGCACTGGCAAATTGGGTCAGCCCATGAACCTTCAGAGGGTGAAAGAAAGCAGAAAGAGCACTCTAGGCAGGATAACCGCAGGGGCCAGGCAAAGGCATGTGATGCCCTTAGGACATCCAGCATCCTAGGTAGGGTTTTTCAGAAAGGAAAATCCATTTTTCCATCAGAAGTAACAATAAAAATATTACATTGATTGAAAATGTGTAATCGGGCCTGACTTACAGTTTGCCCTGCTGCATTCAGGCTTTACATCAGAAGGCTGTAAACCGTTATAATGGAAAATAATAGCTTGGTATGTTTACTCACCCACAACCATGCTTCATTTATTTACCCAAATACATTATCACGTACACTGACCATTGTTGCTGCTCAGTGAGGCAAGCAGGCAGAAATGGGGAAAATAGATGTGTACACAGATTTCATCAGCAGATAAGCTATTAATTCATGCACAAAACAATGAGAAAAGTGCCCAGACATATGACGATAACCCCTCCTGAATTCTTGATTGTATTAAATAAAAGCAGAGGTGGGACATGGAAAAATACCTGTTAATTTGTAGTATCAAGTTTAAAAACCTGTTAGATCCAAATAAATCTTGGCTTGTGACTTGAACAATTCAATGTGAAATTTCCCATAACATTCAAATACTTCCAAGAAAACAGAGTAAAGATTTTCTCTTTTGGTCATTGAATTAAAAACTTTATATAAAGGACTTGATTTCATTGAAATTCTTGAAATGAGCTGTATGCAATAACAGTAATGTAATAATATTCCATTAAGAACTTATTATTTCCCTGTTTACATAAAGCCAGCAATTATAGAGCTAATGCTGGTCCAACACACAGCACAGTAGAAATGAAAAGCTATTTGCCACTCATTGGAATTCCACATGAAAGCATAGAGTTTAGATAAGGAGAAATATTTACATTTTTCTTGCTTTTCAAGGTCTTTGGCTCACTAAAATAAACAACTAACTTCTGAAACTTACAAAGACCCTATGGCTCTGCACACATAAGTTCCGGTTAAAAGCTTTTTTGAAGAAGAGGTTGAATAACAATCATCAGTTAGTAAAACTTTTCGGCTTCACATCAGCCTCAAGTCTTGAAGGCAAAGGTTTGAAACCAGGGGGAGGCAACTTGCACAGAAATGCTGCACTTGCACTGAAAGTGAGAGGGCTGGGCCATCAAGGTATTTATACAGGGAGGTAAAGCTGAAATACAGCTGGCTGGACATATATCCTCATTTCTTCGCTTGCAGCAGGAAAACATTCCTTACTGGAGATGGGTCACAGAGAGCCAACGTCCCACCCAACATAAGCACAGCAGCTCTCCTGCACCAAGATAACACTTGATCAGAGTTGGCAATAAGGTTGTCCTGGGAGGATGCACCAGCCTTGACAGTCTTAGACTTGGTTTCTGAACACACCTGCCCTGCCTGCTCCCTATCTTGTGCCTGTTGCCCAATTTCCAGGCTATCCTGGCCTGCAGTCCTGCTCCTGACTTATCTCAGTGGCTTCATGCATCTACAATCTGTGGCTTCCTGAGCACAAGCCACATCAGTCCTATCAACTCAGCAGACATTCAGGTTCCAATCTCCAGCCTAGCCTAAACACCAGGCTCCCTGGCAGCCCCACAGGGCCACCAACAGGAATGTAAATGCATGATTGTCAGTGCTCTCAAGCAACAGCAGGGTTGTGTTCCTGCACCTATACATGGAGAAGAATCATAGGAAAGCAGTGAAGCTGCTATCCTCATTGTGTTGAAATGTGCTGGGAACAGACAGCAGATAGAAAAGTTTGGTGTGTCTTGGCTTCCTTCCCCTGCTTTACCAATCAGCACAGGTTAGAGGCACGGGGCGGGGGGGAAAGTGGGAAGCTGTAATTCTCCAGGATGAATGAAGAAAGGGTCAGGAAACAAAGAATTACAAATTGTTCCTTTGTACTAGACAAAGTCACAAGCTTGTTCCCTCCAAATATTTGCCAACTAGCCAGTGCATCTTATTTCACAGGTAGCCACATAGATAGGTAAAGGCATTTGTAGATACTCGAGAGAAAGAACTATCTGAAGTTATTTTCCTTTAAAATTTGCTTTATTACCTTGAACAAGACAAAAGAAAAACTCAATTCAAGTAACAGCATCTACTTGTCCCTGCTGGGAAAGACTCAAGTCTGAAAGATATCAGACAATTTAAGGAAAAGAAATATATATCTATCTGCAGATCATCAACAGTGACAGAACTTCACACTGAAGGCAGCCTAAGTTATATTGTTTGTAAATCCCAAGACTTTGAGGAGGTTGGGAAGGCTGGCACAAAATCTGAGACATATCCTCTTGCCCATATAAAAATTGCACCAGCCCAGGTAATCCATAGGAAGCAATACAGAAGATTCCAGCCACAGCTGTCTTCCTTTGCTACCCATAGTTGTGCTACCAGCACTCTCTGGTGATTTAGTATGAAGAATGACATGCATTTAAAGACTTTTAAACACAATTTTTTTAAAAAGTCTTTTTTTTCTTGCTTATTTAAACTGGGATGAGGTGGTCCTTGGCCTTGATGGCCACTTCAAAGCAATAGGCTACAGGCCAGTAGAGCCCTAACTCCATTGCAGATCATCACAGGAGATTCTCCAGCTGGAACTTGCTATTTCAACACTGACTTCACTAGAATATGGGCACTATTTACACAACAGAAAAACTCCCCTCAAAAGCATTAAGCATAGTCTTGCTAAAGTGATACTCTCTTCTTTTGAGCTCCACTAAAAGAAAATAAAAAGAAGGGAGGTGAGGGAAGACATGCAGAGAGACAGTTCTCTTTCATTCTCATCTCTAGGGAACTCTGGTCCTAGCAAAACTCAACTACAAAGGTCAGTTACAGAGAGGAATAGAGACACACATCTACTCCACTCCTTCAGATAAAATTCAAGTGTTTGGAAGGCTGAAGGAACAAGTTCATGGATAACAGAAAGATTCAGTTCACAGACACAGTTTACATTAAGCCATACTTAACTAGACAGCCAATATGCACCAAAGGTCACCCTGATAGGAACAAAAAAATATAGTTTCAAGGAATCAGTTACTTGTGAACAATACTGCTATTTCACCTTTTGATAGCCATGTAATTAATTACATTTAGTTACCCATGTTATATTTCAAATGTAATCTCGCTTTCATTCTATAACTCTCACATGTGGAGCTACAACACTTGACACAACATTCTGTAACTGCAAAGTAATAGATGCATTCAAGCAACTTTAATATGCATCTTTCTCTTCATCATACTTGTTAAGGCTCATATAACACTATAGCCTTCAGCTTTAGTAGGTCAAACACTAAGAATAAAAAAAATCCACATAGCTACAACTTATAACCTACAAACCCTATTATGCTATACTAAAGGAGCTAATGCATCATTTATCACTAGAAGCAGCTCACCCAAACCCACTTAATAAAGCCACAGCAAAGGGAATATAGGTAATAAACAGGGAATGGTATCTTGCACTCACCCATCCTGGAACACTGGTTTTAGCTGCTCTCCTCCATCACTCTAATCCTTGAAGCACAAACGCTACCTTCTCTCTGCCTCCTTTTGTCTCCTTGGGCTTGATTGATAATCCAGTTCATCTGACTTCCCCAAGAGACAGCACCAGAAACTCAGCAAGAGAAAGGCTGCCACCACAGGCAAAAAGCTCCACAAAACCCCAAACTAAACAGTCTTCAGCATGCTGTTCATGATGGACCCTCGTTACATATCGTATTCCCTTCCAGCAGCAGTGGGTTCCCCAGTTGAACCAAAACTGCAAGTCTCTTCCTGATGGACCTAAAATGCCAACTTGCTAAATTAAGTTGAAAGAAGGTGAACTTTAGTTCAGTGTATAAAGTGGTAGGTAACTCATGAACTGCACTCAATTTCCCAAGCAGAACCATACAGACTTGCTATTGTGGGAAGCAATGGAAACACAAGGAACCAGTGTTACTGTCCTGATAGCCAACTGACCAGATACCCTTTGACTGAGCTGATCTTGGTGAAAGAGTGGGAAAAGATGGAAAGCCTTGCTTCTGGCTCTGTTGCGAAACATTTTGCTATGATGTACCTTTGTACTAGAAGGATCCGGGGTGATACAATGGCTTCCATGGGAATCAAATTTTTGTGTCTACAGTGAGCTGTACGTCTGAACCCTGTTGTGAAGAGGTCCTCCTAGGCCAGCAAGTCTTGTTCGTTCATAAAGGTACAGAGCAGTCCATACGATCATGGCCCCATTAGCTCTTTTAACTTTTTTTTTTTAATCAATCTTTTGGTGTTTTCACATTGTAAAGCAGTGACTTCTCTTGTGCAAACCATGGTGACACTGCAATAGTGCATGGATGTGCTTCAGCGAAGTGCTTCAGCACAAGGCTCTGCAATCATACCCAGTGAGGGAACAGTGCTGAATGGAGCCAAGAAGTGTGTAGTAGTGTGTACTTTTGGGGGGGGAAAAATACTTTAATTTTGCTTAATCCAGGGAAAAATGGGGCAGCACAAACAGTGTTGAGATTAATTCATAGAAGGGTGGTGGCATGTAGAAAGAAGCATATTACCTTTCTCATTTCTATTGCAGCCTTACTCAACAACTGTTTGAGCCCTGCTAAAGACCGCAAAATATGGGGGACCCTCACCGAAGGGCAAAATCAGAAGCTCAGAGCATCCCTGCCTGAACACCTGAAGACCATTGGAGTGGCTTAACTATTCCTCCAGACTGCCCTCAACCTTACAGACTGCCCTCAATTTTAGACAAGCATCAAGGGCACTTGCTGGGCTCCAGAGGCTGCCCTAGCCCTGGGACCACCAGCTCCATTAGCTATTAGGCCACTCAGCCCCGGAGCCAACTGTGCAGCTAAAGTCAACAGGAGAGAGAGCAGATTACCCCGCAGCACGCTCCCGGGATTATCACAACCCACAGGATCTCGGATTAAAAACAAAGGCTGTTCCTCCAGAGGAAACGGAGCAGAGAGCTATCCGTGCTGCCCTTGCTGTGGCTAGGGGCCGGCCGTGAGAGCTGGCGGGTGAGCAGGCGGCAGCCCTCCAGCCCAGACAATGACAGTGCAGAATCGCTGCTCCCAGCCTGGGCACGCAGACCGTGCTGATCCTTTGCAATGCTATTAGTGCACATTCCTCTCTCCGCTGCTGCTTTATTTATTTTTTTATAATCCATTTTTATTTTGCAAACCTTTGTGGAACAGACGCCCTCTCCTTGCCCCAGTTGGAGCTGCAGTAGAATGAAAAGGCGGGGGGGGGGAAGGAGGGAGGAGAGGAAGGGAAAAAAAAAACCAAACCCGCTTTTGGTTGAGGTTTTCCTGTTACTATCACTGTAGCGTTTATTTAGCCAATCTCCTAACTATGACGTGAGGAAGGCAGGAATCATGGCTCGCTCATAATATTTAACACACCCACTGAAAGCTGGAGCTGCAGAGCTACTAGTCCAACCAGTCTCCAGAATTCAGTGTAGCTGAAAGAGGTTTTCACTCTGCACCTGCCAAAGACCTCTCCCTCCTCTCCCCTTCTCTCCCCCCTTCTCTCTTCCTTTCTCTCTAAAAGGCAGATCTGTAAGACCCAGCAGAGATCAAAGACGGGACCTCTTTGCTGAAAAGAACCTCTGATTTATATTAGTTTCTTTCCTCTAATCCCCCTCTCTCTTTTTTTTTTTTCCTGTGCCATATTTAACCTTTATGTTGCAGTTGTGCCATCAGACAGTTTTGCAGCCAAAAAAAACCAACCCAAGCCAAAGTAAAAGCTCAGCTCGGATACAGCAGCCACCCAGACTTGATCTCAGTTGAACATATTAATCTCTCCCAAGCACTGGACGCGATGGATGAAGAAACTGGAACAGCTCTACGAAAATTATTTTCCAGCCAATGTTCTTAAACAGTCTCAGAGAAGAGAGGGAGCGAGAGCGAGCGGGAGAGTGCTTCTGCTGCATCACTGGTCAAATTCAAAGGAAAGGAGTCAGCGTTTCCAGCACAGCCAAATATTATGGATGATTTTTTTTCTCCTGTCGCCTTTCCGTACAGGTTTTCTTAATATTCTTCTTCCCCTCTCCTCCTCCCCGTCTTCTCTCTTTTTTTTTGGGTTTTTTTGGGGTTTTTTTTTTGTTGGTTTTTTTTTTTTTTTTTTTGGTTTGGGGGGTTACTTTAATTATTTATTTATTCGGAGCTAGTGTCTGATGCCGGTTTCTCTCCGAGAACCAGTTTTCCCTATTTGTTGTGATCCCTGTAATAAAAAGAGAGAGAAATCGTGAACAGATGGCTTTAGATACTGCAACGCCGCTGGCATTGCTTTCCTATTGATTTTAAACGCTCAGACCGGTGCTCCTTTTAATTTTTTTTTCCTTACCCCCCCTTCCCCCTTTCCCCCTCCTAAGTTCTTGATGATACTGAGAAATGAGGACCTATTGTTTTTAGCCCGTTTGTTTCTCGGCGCCTATGGAGATAACTTTATTGACTTGATCGCTCGCTTCCCGATCCGAAAGGAGAAAGCCGAAGCCCCGCGGTGGGGGCTGGAAGACCCACGTTCGCCCGGGCTTTTTCCGCGAAAGCGCTCCCGACCGACCCCGCCGCCTCCCTTCCCTCCCCCTCCCCCGCTAATTTATTAGCCGCCCCTGCCATGAAAATGCTCCTGGTCCGCAAGTTCCGGGTGCTGATCCTCATGGTGTTCCTCGTCGCCTGCACCATGCACATCATGATCGACCTGCTGCCGCGGCTGGAGCGGCGGGGGACCGAGGGCCGCCCCGGCTGCTCCTGCCCGCCGC
>WBNH01004581.1:142626-204596 GCA_013401255.1 Urocolius indicus | reverse complement strand
ATCAGGTTCAACCCCTGAGCGGCCGAGCAGCCCGAGTGGTGAGTACATGGGAGGGGGGCGCCGTGGCTTGGGACCGGGCATGCTGTTTGCCCGGGGTTAGGGAGGGGGACGGGGGGCGGGTGGGGTGCTGGGCGGTCGGTGTGGAAACGTGGTACCGGACTTCCCTGGGTAGCTGCTTTCCGTTTTAATCGTGTAGGTTTTTAGCCGGGCGTTCGTGAGGGTTTATGCCATGGCTGGTTTGGAGTAGGCGAAGGGTTAAACTGAGCGTCTCGGTGTCACCGGGAAAAACAGAAATCATACACGGGCTTCATCGGTTGTGTTCCTTCAAGAAAACAGAATCCACAAAATAGAGTATAAACACAGGAGCACGAGAAGGCTGGAGTGCTGAAGCCAAATACACAGGGTTCAGCAGTTGTGTTCTTTCTAGAAAGTAATAAAATCCATGAAATTCAGAATAAACACAGGAGCACGAGAAGGCTGGAGTGTTGAAGCCATAGCATCCATATGCCCTAATATCCCAGCTCCATCTGCAGCCAGACACAGATGCTGCCAGAAAAACTGCCAGTGTGAGCGCTCAGTGAGCTTCCCTCTCCAGTTCCTTCCTGATCTCCCACTCAGAGGTGTAGGGGCTGAGCATTGAGACCAGGCAGAAATACATTAACTTTTCTTAACAGCAAGGTCTAATACCACAAAGGCATTAATCCTGACAGGTATTTCTTCCTTTGGGAACTGATCTGTGCTACATTTCTCATCCTCAATTAATTCCCAGTGTCTTAGCACCTCTGCTGCTCTCCAGCCTTCAAAGCAGCTAGTTGCCTCTGTGAATTGTCTGGCCTGTTGGGCTTGTAAGAAATTCTGAGAAATCTCAATGACTGAAAAATCAAAAGGCTTGTCTAATACAACAGCACCCTCTTCCAAACACACTGACATTGTAATGTTGAAGCAGCTGCATTGTACCATGCAAAAGCTTCTGTCAAGCCACAGAGCAGCCAGCAGGATCTAAACCTTTAGAAAGAGAGGATAAATATTTCTGATTTCCTCCTCACAAGCCTGTGAATTGTCCAGGCCCCTTCCATCTAAAAATCAACATTGACTGTGAAATGAAATAGCCTGAAAAAGTTCTGATTTCTCTGAGAGAAAAAAAAAAAAAAGTCACAAATGGATGAACATTTGGAGATGACTAAAACCACAGAGAACTTCTGGACTGAAGATACGTGATAGTGTATTTGGTAGGTGAAGAGTGAAATAATCATTCATGTTCACATGCAGCTGCCTGTTGCACATATTTTCGTTAGTGGCTGCAGCCAAAGTTCACAGAACTAACATGAAATTTAGGAGTAAAAGTCATTTTAACAATTCTTTTCTGTAATAGTATCCTACAGCCAGAGAAGGGGCAAGAACATCCAGAGTTATGCTTTAGCAACCGGTTCAGAGTGATCCAGTTTCTTCTCATTCTCTCTGTTTAACAAGGAGAGGAAGAGAGAGGGAGAGCATTTGGTACAACAGGTCAAGTTACTGCTGCACTCTCGGTTTCCGGACTCAGCTCCCTGTTAAATAAAGGTCCAGGGTGATGCTGTCATTTGGGTCAAACTTGTAAAAGACATGTGCAACATAATGCAACCTAAACACAATATAAAACTTGCAGATCTCTGTTTCTGCTACATAAAGGCCTCTGCTAATGCTCAGTGATGTCACTCAGTTTTGCTCCTGAATTTCATGGACTTTAAATCAGATGTGATGAGTGAAGGTGAGGATGCATCTCCCCTTTGGCCTCAGGTGGGAGCAGGCTCCTGGCATGCAGCCAGCACAGGGACAAACCCAGGACTTCTCCCACCTCTGAAGCTCTTTGCTGTCAAGTTGTCGCATTTTTAAGCCCTGTTTCTTGATGCCTGTTACACTGTTACAAACTGTAACATTACTTCTTTGGTCTCATTTTTCAGTTTTTGTTGTGTTGTTGTTGTTATGTTTTTTTTTTTTGGTGGTAGGCAAAACGAAGAGAATGAAGAATTTTTGCCAACTGGAGAAACCTCCATAGACTCCTACCCAAACTGGTTAAAATTCCACATTGGCATTAATCGGTACGAGCTGTATTCCAGACATAATCCTGCAATTGAGGCTTTACTACAAGACCTGGTCTCGCAAAAGATAACCAGTGTTGGTATGTTCAGATATATGTCATTTTCCATTATTATTTGCTCATTGTTCAGGATCTTGTTGCTATTTGAATGTGAATATTTTGCATGGCTTCTTTCCAGCATGCCTACAACATTGCTTCCCAACTTCTGTGCTCATTTTCCCTGTTAAAGAGATATTGCCAGCTCTGTATTACCTGAGTAACTGTAAAGCCTGCCAACAAGGCAAACCCCCTTTATTTCAGACATCTTTTAGTCTCAGTCAGGCTGAAAGTGCCCTATATGATTATTTAAAATAAATATGATGATTAAAAAGAGGATGGCAAAAAGGAGGGAGCATCTTTCATGAGCTAGTTTTGTCCGATTAGCTGACTATTATTTAAAAGGCTGTGTCTGGCAGTGCTTGTCTTCCTGAGGAGGGAGACAGGCGGCTGACCTGCAGCCCTGCAGCGATGGCTGCGGGAGCATCCGGCGCTGTGGGGCTCTGCGGCTCAGCATAGCTGCAGCTTCTCGGGCATCATGCAGACAGCTCCAGGCAAGCCAGCCTCCCCACTCAGCAGAGTTCAGCTCTATTTATTCTGCTTTTAAATCCACATCAGGGATGCGCTCACATCAACCTTTGGCTCTGGCTAAACAAGGTGACACAGTTCGGAGCTTTTCTCCAGGGCTGTTTAATGACAACATGTGTCTCCTTGAATTTAGCTGTGAGCTGTGCAGGGAAAAAAATACACACAAGCCCAAATGAAAGCCCTGGGATACCAAACAAATGCACACCCTGTGGTTTTCAGAGGTAGAGAACTGCAGCACAGCCAACGGCTTCCGTCAGCCGTGCAGAAAATGAAGTTACTTGCGCTGACCACAAAGTTGCTAAGTCTGTTTCAGAGGGATGAAATAGCAGGAGCTCTGTAAAAGTGCTGATGGTGTGTTGGCACTGCAGGATGAGGTCAGCAGGTCTTTAACCCTGCAAGGCAAAAATTCCCCTGGCTTCAGCAGGAAACTGCCTGGGCAAGAATAGCATAAGCAGCCCTAAGGTTTACATTTTCCATTGTGTGAATCACAGCGGCTTCTGAGCAGGAATAAGGGAGATCCTTGGTCATCAAGAGTGGGCCCAGTTAGCTGTTCCAGATGGAGGAGGTGTAAAAGGCAGGATGCCACAGGAGAGCTCTGCTTCCATGAACTGAGTTGTCTCAGAGCTCTACTCTGAGCTCTGCTGGGCCAGGATTTTTAATAAAGCAGTTTGCAGTACCAAACCCACATGTCAGATTCAGTGGACACTTAGCTCAGGAAAGAACAAACACAGGCTCATTTATTAACATGTGATGAGTTTTCTGTACCCAAAACCATGGATCAGAATGGTTCACTAAGGAGCTCGTTTGACCATTAAGCTATATATTTTGCCTTCTTTAGCTCAGATGTGACACTGTAGGTAGCAGCAGATTCTGCCAGCGTTCCTCTGTTGTGTGCTGTGGAGTAATGAGGGCACTGGACTAGCATAGCCTGGGTGATTTTCTCCTTAACACAGCCCTCAGCTTTCTTGACCTCTTCCCTCAATGCCAACTGGTTTCTGCAATATTAGTGACACATGTTAAGGGGGACTGAGCCAGCACTTTATAAAACATGTGTTAATGTTGCAGTTTGAGTACATCTATCAGAGGAAAAGATGCAGACTGTGCCCTTCCGTGTCCCCTACAGACAGCAGCAGTGCTCCAGACAGTGATCAGGCTGTCCCCAGCCCTGGGCAGAGGTGATACACAACCAAACCATCTCTTGGCTTGTCTGTTGAGGTTCACACAAAATGCATTGGCTCTGGCTGTGTTTTGTACTGCATGACTGCTAAGTGCATCGATCTCCATTTACCTTTTCAACTCCTTAGAGTTCAGCTGTGTTGTCTGTTTGAACCAAATTCAGCAGTGTTCAAGCCATGATACCTTGTCCCTTTTGCAGAGCAGTGGAGTGATTAAAGTTGATCTAGGGACGTAGAAGCTGGTGGAAGAAAAAGGGAGGTAGGAACAAGAAATAATAGCTTAGTACTGACTCTTCCCTTGATCTTTTGGGCTTCATCCTCACTTGTGCTTCTGGGCATGTTGCTTAACCTCTTTATGCTTCAGTTAACCTAGCAGCAAAATGGTTATCATAAAAATAAGAGTGAAATCCTGACCCTGATGATGTAAGTGGAAGTTTTGCCATATACTTCCTTGGGGCCATGAATTAACCTAATGTGTCGTATAGATGTGTCGTGAAGTTTCCATTAATTATGGTTTTGATAGAGCTTTCAGATCAACGAGGGAAAGGGCCATGGGACCAAAAAGGAAGATTTATGATTGCTATTAGCCATTTCCTATGGGATTGTCTCTCTGTTAATGTTTGAACAAGGCTCTTCAGAGCACAGTAGGACCACTTATGTCCCTATCAGAAACAGAGCCATGGTTTCTATCAAAGGTTCAGTATCATTTCCATAAACTAAAACGTGAAGTAAATTTGGTATTGGTAGTGGTCGCTGTGGGAACTGACAAGGAATGATCCCTACACATAAATCCCAGTCTAAAATGAAGTCTATGGAAAAGGAAGTGGACTTTTGCCAAAGCAGAGATACTAGGATCTGAATTCTGCCATTATCATCAACTGCCTGCTTCTGTAGGGATTCAGGAGCTTTGTCAGGTTGCAAAACAAGAGGGAGCATATTGTTAATTAATTTTTTTTTAACATTTAATTACACAGTGCAGCATCTCTTATTTTATGTTGCAGATTCTTTGGATGTTTAAAAATATATATTTTTAAAGAATACCTGCTTGTTTTTAGCTTTACTCTAAAGCAGCAGCAGGGATTCAAAAGCATATAAGCTGATTAGCAAAGAGTAATGTATTTGACCAAAGGACATTTATAGGGCTGCTGCATTCTTTTGCATGTTCTTGCATATCTTTTAATTTGTCTGGGTTTTTTTTTTTCCTTGTGATAATTTTTTACTGTTTTGATTTTTGTTTTCTTTTTTAAGGCAGCTGCAAAGATGCCAGGTTAGAAGTATAAATAAATGGAAGCCTTCATAATGCCCAATCTTTAGGCTTCTTTTTGCAAGCAGGACGATGAAATATACAGGCTTACATGCATTAGATACAATGGGGTATTACTTTATCCAGTTTCTTCCCAGTGTTCAGATTTGCTTTGGCTCTAATAGAATTAGGTGATTTGCTGTGCAAGTTGTTGATGACTACAGTAATTAGATCCAAACTGCAGCTGAACAGCATTCTTAGCCACAGTGTGATTTCTTTACTCAGCTTACATTATTTATGGAGGAGAGTGGTGACCAGACTGATCCCTCTCCATCTAACAGAACTGCTCACACCACTTTGTAACATGCAATCTTATTTTAAAATGAAAACGGTGACAGAAGCAATTCCCAAGAGCAGGGAGCACCAAGGTGACATTTTCCTGATGTTAAAGTTTAAATGGAACAAATCAATGGATGGGAAGGAGCATCACATTCAACTCCCACAGTGACACCTAGAGCTGGCCATGAAAAGGACAGGACTACCAGCAGCTTCTAAGCTGAGGATGTGCCCTGCATCAATATATGTATTTCCTATTCATTTTGTTAAGCATAAAGGGATAGCTCTTAATTTGATTTAATTCACCGAAAATTTCCTCTTGCCATAAATAGGAGCCCAAAGAGAATAGTTTTTCCACTGAGCGTTGAAACCTAGTTTTCAGAAGAAGCACATGCACAGGCAATTGCACGTTCCCTTTTCCTTTCATAACTATTTATTGCATGCATAAATAACCATAGTTAGCTATTTCCTTGCATATTTACAAGATGTCTGTGTATAATTGTGGCAGCACTGTCAGCAGTTTAACAACAAATATGACATGGTGCATTGTAGAGGCAGTGTGGTCTTGATCTTGCTTGTTTTGCTGTCCAGAGGAGCTATGCTGGGGGATTACCCGTGAGCAGAATAGCCTTTGTAATTTCTACTGTGTTTGGTTAAGTTTTAGTTTTTGATTCTTTAAATTCTCGGGTTTGAAAGGTTTGGAAACATTACCTGACTGAGTTCATTTCTGAACCTGCAATGCTTTCAGTTGGTACAGACAATAATTAGAAAGCGGGCATGCAAGATTACTCAAGCAGTGAGTAAATGCTGCAATTAACTAAGGTGGACTCTGCTTCAAGTCGAGGGGGAAAAAAAGAAAAAGACAAGATGCTAAATATAACATAAATTCTGGTGCTAAAGGAAATTATAAAAATCTTATCCCAAGAAAGAGAAAAAGTGCTATTGAGAGTGTGCAAAAATCATAATGAAATGTAGTGCCATTGATTTACTGTATAAGAGAACAATGAATCTGCCAAGAGTCAAAAGATTGATTTAATGTGCAATTTCAGATGAAAAGAGGGGGCTTAAAATGAACAACAAAGCCTCTGAATGATTTCACAGGTCTCTTACCCTCCAGAAATCTTTTGCTCTCTTAACTAAAACAAGTAAGGCCTTTAAAAACAAGTTAGCAGAATTGGCTGAACAAGAAGAAATTAAGAGATGATGAGGACTTGAATTTGTTTTGAAATACGTTCTTTACAGCTTCTACAGGGCCATGTCTCTGCCCTGAGGCAGAGTACTGTTTGTTAAAGCCAATCAACATGTTTATGTTAGATTTAAGCTTGATCTATAAATAGGAATCCAAAATGGATCTGAACGTCCTCTGTTTCAGATGTTAAGTGCACCCCAGGCTTTGATTGGATCTCATTCTCAGCCTTTAGCATTGCATAATTAAATACATTTAAAAAATATTTGTTGGATTCTTACCAAAAACTTGGTTCAGAGGTCCTGTTGGGACTCTTGCTGTCCATCAGAAGACCATACAGTCTATCATGCAGCAAAAGAGAGGAGCTGGAATACCAGACCAATTTAAATTCCAAATGCTTTTGAGTGAAATCCCTTTGGGTTACATTGTGAGATGGTGTCAGATGCTAGCCAGAAACCCTGTAATGTGTAGTTTTAAAAAGATGAAGGAGAGAGCATAGGTAGTGGATCTTTTATATTGGATGGTGTCTGTGGATGAGGAAGGCGATTCAGGTCTTGTGTGATGAGGGGACAAGTTGAGGAAGTAGCAGATGTGGCATGTGGCTGTGACAATAGTCACAGATGTAAACGAGAGTGGGGATTTTTGAAGGCTTGATCCAAAGTCTATCAGAAAAAAACAGAAGGAATCCCACCAATTTCACTAGTCTTTGGAGAAAACTCTAATCCCACAGACACTCAAATAAAAAGATATCTCAGTGAAGTTTTTGCAAAGCCTCCCAAAGTTAGGAAGATTTCTGGTCATACCCAAAAGTCTTTGCACTAGGTTCGTAGGAAAAATTAATGCTGCTTTCCATTTCATTCTACTTTGCAAGTAAAAGAGAGGTTTTGAGTTGCCTGAACATAAAAAGTAGTGCTGATATTGGGAATTATTTTTAACACTGTACTAGTACATCCAGGAGATGGATGAGACTTGATTGAAGGCACTGGCTGGGAGCTAACAGGTTTATAAAGGCTTTTACAGAGCTGATCATAACTTGTGATGTTACAGTACATTCAGACCCCTTAAAAAAGAAAAAGTGAATTCAGAGTGTGACTAGTGGTTCCCTTGGAGTCAGTACAGCCTTACATTGCAAGGCCTTCTTAAAAACACCTAAGCCTGCTAATCATAGATGTGACAGTGGTCACAGTGTAGTGGTGTGGCATCCTCCAGTTTCTTGGAAAATTGAATATGCTGCTTCTGTGTATTATAAATTCTTCAGAAGTGTTCCTATGGGCAGTAGGTGAAGGCACAAGGACGCTTCCAGATTAGCAATGTCTGGAATAAGCTCCTGTAAGATGATGAGGCTCCTGCTGTTTGGCCATAATGGCCAGAGGTAGATGTGAGGTTTGAGCAGGAAAGGGAGTTGTGGAAGGAATACGAGAAAATGAGAGGGAAACCAGTATGCAGGTGTAACTGTAAGTTACGATGATGGGAATGATCTAACCTGGAGTCTGGGTCACTTATCTTCAATGAGGTCTGTTCTTTTCTGGCATTGCCACCCCAAGATTTGAGTACCCTGGACTCCTCCTAAGCCTGTTTAACTTAGAGATGCATTAAAAGGTATTGTTGAGATCAACAGAACAGTCTAAGTTCAGATGTTTCCCTCTCTGCAGGGTTTACAATGTTAGACTCTAGCCTGGACTTGGAGAGTGTCTTTGAACCACCTCCAGCCTGGCCAGCACATCTGTGGCACTGGATGCGCAGCCAAAGTGGGAATTTCTTCACGTGAGTCTGGATGATGTGGGGTGAAGCCAACATGGAGCTCTGGCACAGGCTCTTGGCAGCAATGCATGTGGCTTTCCATGGAATCTTTCCAGAGCACATAGCTTGTCTGTGATGGTCCTAGGGCAGCACATGGAGGATTTTGGCTGGAGGATTGCTGCTTCTCATAGCTTTCAGGCTCTGGGCTAGCTGTGAAAAGGCTTACTGCTCCTTTTTGCCTCAGATGCAGATCAACTGACCTGCTCTGCACAAGAGAGGGAATTTAATATGAGAAAGCCAAATGCTTCTGCTTTACCTGTTCAGTGCAAATTATTTAATGACCTTTAATTTCTAATTATTTATTTGTTCCTTTGGGATAAACTCAGAATGCAGGAGAAGGCTGGGGTCAGCAAAACAGCAAGGCAAGAGGGATTTTATTCTAGGAGAAGTATAATTACACTGACCAGATTTGCATAGTATTTTGTTGCAAAAATATACATTACAAGCACTGAAAGAGAGCTGATGACCTGTCAGTAATAACACACAGAGATAAACAATTAAAAGGATATGCCACTAATGGCATTGGTTAGAGAAAAAAAAATGTACAAGCTATTTAAGTCGAACAAGGGCAGCTCTAAGCCAAGATTTACAGATCAAGGTAACTTGACATTTATGTTGTTCTCCAGTTGACACAAGTTTTGTCAGAACTGTAAAGAAAGGAATTGATTTTCTGATCATTTGTAGGAAAGATTTTTAAAGGACTGACTCATCCACACAGACAGCTGCCATGGCCTGCTTCTCTGAACACAGAAGTGAATTAAGGAGGCAGGGTGTAGGTCATTTCATTTATTCAGGTCAGTTTTGAATGAGATAGTAAAAAAGCAGCTGATTTGCCAAAGTACGTATTTATCTTTTTGAAGTAGCCTTATCATCAAGTAAAATGCATTTTTTTTAATGAACTTTCGTATAAAAAAAAAACCAATAAATCTGTCTGATTTCAGAAACACTATGATCTGGCTGTTAACATGGTATTGTCCAAATTATTAAGGCTGCTATGAATAAATGTCAGTCTTAAATGCCCATTATCTCTCAGCTGGGAAGTAAGCACATTTAATGTTTGAGCAAAGATGTCCCTCAGTGTGCAGTGAGGACTGCAGTCCCCTCCACCTGCCCTCTCTGACCCTCCCAGCAGAGCCAGCGACCTGCTCTGCTCGCATGTATGAGCCACCTTGGGATCCCTTGAAGTTAATGAATAAGATTGGATACATATCCACAGTACACAGAGGAGATGAATTTACATATCACTACTGCTCAGCAACAATTATTAAAATCTCAGCAGAGATCTGAGATTGCTACAGCATCTGCTCATATTTTTAATTAAGGAGGTGTCTGCTGCATGTTGGACTGTACATCCCAGCTGCAGGTATCAGAAGCACCCCATCTCCTTTCCCAATATGTGTCCCTTTTAAAAAGGAACTCAAAAAGCAACTGCAAATGGAGAAAACAAGACTCTAATGGTATGTTCCTGTACATGCTCTTCAAGAGGGGCACCTGTGGAGCCCATAGTGGCCAGTGTAGATGACCAAGATGTATCAGGGAGTACAGTCCGTTTCTAGTCCCAGTCAGCTCAAAGCCCTCACCTGTACTCTGTGCCTGCTAAATAACCTGTTGTCCAGTTAAGATTACTGGGCTTGGTGTTCAGATACCACACTTCTGAATCTAATATAGAGCAAAAGATACATGCTTTTGTTTCGAGGAAGCTCAATGTGAGTAGATCCACATGTAGGATTTTAAAGCTGTTTTTTTCCTCTCCTCAGCGATGAAATCAGGAGGCACCCAGCTGAAGCTGATCATGACATTCCAGAACTATGGACAAGCGTTGTTCAAACCAATGAAGTAAGTAAAAAAAAATCTGTATTGTAGAGTGAAATTGGGGTGGAATAGCCTGTTGCTCTTTTCTAAGCCATTAAATGTTTTCTGTAGCATCTTTCAAGGTTCTTTAGGCTGGCTGCTGAATACAGAGCTTCAAGGTCTTTTGAAACCTTGCCGTGCTAGACTGGTCTTTGAAAGGGGCTGAGAAGGCTTCAGATACGTTAGAGTCTTCTCAGGAATGTTATTCATTCTGATGTCTGTGAAATCTCCCATCATAAATACAGGATGTTTTCACCATTTCTTTCTTATGTAAACTTACTCTGCAGGTCTGAGCTTTATCTAGTGTCTGGAATATGGCCAGACGAGAGAGATGTTTCAGAACAGCTTTGGGAAGAGTTAAATAGTATTTGTCTGATAAATTAGAATTTAATCCATTGATTTATTGTTGTTTGTATTAAAGGGTTTTATTAGTCATTTGGCTGTGGCTATGCTGACTCTGTGAAAGTGAGTTTATCCAAGAGTGGTACTGCAAGGTAATGAATCTAGAGAGAAAGGGAAGGAGTAGGATGATGCAGCCTTCATTTGTGCATCCCATTGAGATGAAGGAAATTATTCAGATATAAAGCAGATGTAAATGAGCTTTGAATCTTGACCCATGTGTTTGTGTTGTAATAAGGAAAATGACTCTGTGCTTATTGTAGAGGGTTTAGCAAAGACATTCGGGACTGCAAAATGTTTAATAAAGCTACTCAGTATCTGTTTCAAGAGTATCACTAGAATAATAAATTCATTTCCTTTTGTTCCCACTGTAGGGAAGTTCAGTTAATTTTCGCTAAGATGGTCCACAAAAGGCTAAAGTAACAGAGAACAAGTGATTTGGAATATGTTTTGGCATTGTGTTATAGCTATAGTGGGGAAGCATAGCTCAGGGTGTAAGCTGCTGGCTGGTGACGGAGAAATTCCATTTCACTATAGATTTTGCTATAGACTGACCTCAGACAAGTACACATTTGTCTTGATATTATTTGTCTGCCAGAAGGGCCAAATAATTGGTCCCACTTTCCTTCAACCCAGTGTTGAGCAGGAACCCTTATGTGCATTTGTCCTGAGAATCACAATGAAATCTTGTGAACTTCAAGGAAGAACAGGCTCTTGTGCAAAAGCCATATGCTTCTATATCATTTCCCAAATTGCACACAAACTTCTCTGTGTCTCTAGTGGATCACTGATTGCCTGGGAGAGATCAGAGGAAGCACAGTTAATAATGACAAGGCAGAGGGAAGGCGATGTCAGAGAACATCTACTCCAATACCTTCCCTTCCTCTCTCTGCCCTCTCCCTGATTGATCAGATCATCAATACGTGGGTCCATCCCCTGTGTTTGCAAGTTTGATGCATATAGGCACAGTTCCTAATTGTTTTTTGTCGCACACGTGAAATCAAGAACCAGATAGGTTCAAGCAGCCTTAAATGTTTGGCAAAATTGTGGTTGTGCTGTTGGCTTTTTAAATAGTGTGTGATTTATTTCTTATCAATTTTCTCAGATGCAGATAACCTCAATTTTTATCCTTGGTATGACATTCTAATACTGGGAATGCAAAGGGGTCAAACCAGTTTACTGTTTCAACTGTACACAGTTTCACCAAGGGGGTGGTTCACAATAGAGGTATAGCCACATTCGTCTGTAGAAGCAATCACTACCATCCACTAGAACAATAACAGAAAATGGAGATGTCTCAATCATCCCCTTTGCTTTATTTGAAGGGCAGCAATGCCCTATTTTTTCTCACTGCTCTTTGCATTATGCACACCACTGGAAAAAGGCAGCATTAGAGCATTCAGCAGCTGTGTTCCCAGGCACCACACCTTACAGTAGCAACAGTGCTGCAATTGTGCTGAGCATCACTGAACACAGTGATTTTGATTAGGGATGTTTGCAAGCATTTGTCTTCATTCTGATAACAGTGAACAGGGAGCCAGATGCTTGTCTAGGGTAAATCTTCCTAACTCCTTTGGCATCTGGTCTCATTGGCCCCTTTCACCAGCTTATGGACTGCTGAAGTTCTTAATTTGCAGCATCATTTCTTTATATAAAAATAAGCAGCCTAGAACTAGCAAAAAAAAAAAAAATCATCAGTATTTAAAGCTATGAGACTTGGAGATCTTCCTTCTTGGAGGATCTTCTTCAGGCCCTAGACACCTTCCAGGCTGTTTCTGGTACTCCCTCTTTTCTGCAGGGTACCCTTCTGACCCAGGCTTCAGAAAGCTGGGTGTACCTTACCAGGGCAGGAGACAATAGAGAGCTCACAGATCAGTGCCAGACATCTCTAGTTATCAGGAGTGGCAGCATACAGGACATTTTTTTTTCCAAGTAGTTTAAGGACAATAAAATATCATGCTAGTGGCTACTTCTGAGATCAGCTCATTGGTGGATAGTCAAGGCATCTCCATATGACAAATCCTACGTGTTTCTGTTGTTACTCAATTATCAGCTTTATGGCTTTTCAAAGCAGCAGGAATTATACTTTCTCCTGAGTTGATAAGCCTTCTCATACAAGCAACCTTCTTCATAAACCCCACGGAACACAGCCACTAGATAGTACCATATGTCCAACTGCAAATGAAAAGTGAAGCTTCCGTTTTTCTGCATGCTGGAGGGGACAAAGTGAGTTGCACTCTATGTTAAATTGAACTGAGCCACTGTCTTTTTAGAAAACAGAATTGACATCAGTAGGATTTCAGGCCTAATCTGAATGAAAATTGATAATCTGGAGTTTCCCAACCTGACTGGGACTGAAAGTACTGAAAGGTAGATGGTGTGAAATACGTTTAATATCTGGATTTGATTAATTTGAACTACCTGAAAAGCTGTTTTTGCGGTCCATAGCTGAATTTAGCATCTTGCAAACAGAATTAATACTTATTTGAGCAGGATTGCAGAAGACAGCGGAAATTATGTGAACCCTTCCCTGACCCAGCTGCACCTCTGCTAGCAGAAGAGGAGGTCTCCAGACCTTTGGCAGTGACTTCTATAGGGGAGTCACAGCAGAATGTCCTCCCTGTCGAATTGCTAGAAACCTTGCAGAACTCATCTGCCTTTCGCTGCCCTTTCTCAGCCTCCCAATTCCATGTTGAATTTATCCAGAGAGCACGCCAGCTCCAGAAAGGCCCAGGCAGGATTTGGAAATGGGGAAACCAGAATATGCCTTTGGCACCTTTTGTACTCAGTGCTTGGCATTAACTGAAAACTCTTCATCTGGTCATTGATTCAGGCTGGTGGAGCAAATGAGAGGAGGGAAGCTTAACAGTCAGGGAAATGTGATAGCGGTAAATAAAGCCTGATCAGCTGCAATTATTTTATTTATTTGTGCCCCTGCATCTTCATTTCTGAAATAATTGCCCATAAAGTATTGCAGAGGAAGCCAAATCTATTTATAAATCCTACAGCCCAGTGTAGATTCCTTTGCTAATTCCAAATGCATCATAGAAAAAGCAAGTATTTGCTAAAACTCCAGGGAAGATTTAATGTATTTACAATGTATCTTACAGTTAATGTGTAGTTTTATTTAGCTCACAACAGTTCAATCAAACAAAATTATTACCATATGGGACAGGAAAAAATAGCAACCTCCCCTTCTCCCATGATTAGTGTATCTAACTGTACCAGCATTGGAAGCATAATAAAATTAATTTACGTGATCACTGATGTCTGCAGATGCAGCTTTCTGTATGACTTACCAGGTAGGGATGGTGTAGGGCCATAAATTTCAAAGGGTTTTGGCTTATTTGTCCAAAAGGAACATGCTCTTTATAGTTTTATTTGGTTTCCCTTTGTTTCTGCTAGCTGAAACAGCTGGCTCAGCAACAAAACTAACACACTATTTTTTTTTTCCTCTCAAGACTTTATTCTTGAAGGGGGAGATTCTACTCCAGCAGAGTCTATGTTAAGATTCCCATTGTATATGCTGGTGCCAGGATTTTGAGAGAGGTTTTTACAGTTCCTTCTGGAAAAGTCAAACAGGATCGAATAGAATATTATACCTTGTTATTGGAGTTGCGAGTAAAGTGTCCTGTGGTATATGTTTAAGAATGACATCTCTCATTCCCAGTTTTAGTCTGCTTTGTAGACATGTGTGGAAAGGGTATTCATTAGAAAATCTTTGAGATTTATTTGTTCCATTCAAAGAAGTACTACTGTATCCAGTGAACTCATTTTTGACAGAAACAAATAAAAGCCAGTTCTGTTCCAACTTTAGATTTTGCTTGATATTTTTAACATCTTTATTCTTCTGGTTTTACAAGTCACAGTACATCCACATGGCTATTTCTTTCAGTAGCTGAAGTTCACAGTTAAAGTCTTTAATACAGTAGAACCAATTAGCATTGGGGTGATATCAGGCCAGAAGAAGCTTTTGGGGTTGCTAAATCCAGCCTCTTTGAATCAAGGCAATCAGCTCATGAAGACCCATTCCATTAACACTGCTGACTATGCTGTTTGTAACTTTTGCCACCACTATCCTTCCTGAAAGTCACTGCTGTAGAAATCACATTGCTCACTGCGAGCGTCTCCTGGTTCTTGCAGCTGCCATAGACATGACCCAGCTCAGTGCCAGCCACAGAATGAGCTGGTAGTCATGGTCGAGTGCAAAGCTAGTGCTAGAGCACTAACAGAACAGAAACAACACAAATACACTTACCTCTCAGCTTCTGAAATGTTTCTGTAGCATATCTTTTGGCTCAAAGACACAGGTGCTCTTAGCTGGGCTAAAATCTAGCAGTCAAGGTCACAGGGAAGATAATATTTTTGTTTCTATTGGCATAGCACAGCTTTTTACTGGCTTTTAAATGTCACACTCATAGCGACAAAGGATTAGCAGTGTTCTTTAAGTTTCTGTTTGATTTCCTTTCAGAATTGCTCAACAAATAATTCATCTTTTGATAGGGATATTAAATAGGCCAAACAATCCTCGTAATACAAACAACTGTTAATCGCTTTAATTTCCTACAGTTACGTTCCCTTTCTGAAGCTGCTGTGTGACTGTTGTACCTGCAAAGTGCAGCCTCCAGGCCTGATTATCATAGCAATTAGACTAGTGTAATTCTTCTGAATCGGTAGCATTACTTCCAAGTCAGAAGAGTTGAAATGAACTTCAGAATTGGGGCTACTGGAAGATTGCTTTCTTTATTACATTGCATATCATGCTGTTTTGAGGAAATACATTTTGCAAACCTGTTGCATTTCAGCTGGCAGGCATCCAGTATAAACATACTGTTATAAGTCAACATAGCAATTAAATCAAATTGCAATGTTTTCTCTGAGCAGCTAGAGAAGTGAAATATGCATACAGTAGCTGCTATGCTAGAAGCCTTCCAGGATTAACAGTTGGGCACGGTAGAATGTGCTGCAAACCAGACTGAACAGTCACTGGTCAAAGTACAAATACACACGCTGTGTTTTGTCACTTGGCTTAAGCCCTGGTACTGTACCAGTCACTGGGGAATGATGCTTCTATGGAAAGTGTGTTGCTGGAGACCTAAGGTTGAATAAACTGATCAGAAAGGTTGAAGTTGGTAATCCCAGCATTTGGTTTCTATAGGTGTATTTTAAAATTGCAAAGAGTGCTGTCTTGTTACATCATGAAGAGGAAAGGTTTTCTTTGCTGCTGGAGGTAATAGTAGCCAGATATTCTGTGGAGTTCATCCATGAGGTTTTGGAATTTTTAAGGGCACTGAAATCCTTACCTACCAAATCCCTGCTGAAATGTTTACCCGAGACTGATAAGCGTATTTGATTGTGCTTACATAAGGAATAAATCTGGAGCAAACTGGATTAATTTTATCACTTGATATTTAAAGTACATGAGATCTGAACGTGGTCCTAAATAAGGACAGTAGAGGTTGCCACACAGTATTTTAGTTCTGTAACTTCTGGTATATTATACATGAACTGTTTTTCTCTTTAACAACTAATCCTGTTCGTCAGAACAGGTTCTGCAACACTTCAATGCAAATTGTGTTTTAGGACTCAGCAGTGCCTGTGGTCCAAATTTCATTTATGCAGACTGGAAAATTTGCAGTGACTTCAAGGGGAGCTGGAGCAGGATTGAGGCTGACTGATGGCCCTGGACAGCAATGAAATCCAGTCTTCTGTTTGTCACTGTGCACTGCATTTTCCTTTGCCACAGCTCAGCAACTGCTGGCTGAAATATTGATTAATCCCATCAAACTCAGGAGAAATTTGTTCTCAAATTCTGCAAACATGTTTATGAAATGACCCCAGAGTCAAAGTGTGCAAAGTCCAGGTGGCTCAAAGGTAGTCCATTTAGATTAGGATCTGTAGGGATCTGTGTCAACAGCGTTTCATTATGCTGACAGCCAGCAAAGGGAAAACAAAACTTTTCCCCTCTTGTTTGGCATCAGCTCTGTTGTGCTGTCCTAAGCTGAGCTGCCCTGGGTTATCCCCTCCTGGAGCCAGGCAGGAGCTGCTCTGAGCCTCAATGGTGGGAGGGAGCAGATTTTCCTCCAGGAAACTCAGGCTGTTTTGCTGGATACCACCATGTCCAGGGGGTTCAGCTCCTTCCCATTTCCCAGCACTGGGAATCTGCCATCCACCACTGCTGGTGAATTCTCCCCAAAATCCCTCTCCCTTGACTTCCCCATGGCATCTTCAGCTCCTGGCAGGAGAAAAACTTCACTCTGCAAAAATATCAGCCTCACAGTCTCCTGTGACTGGGGCTTTTTGCACAAATAATTCAAGCCTTATCTTTTTCTTAGCTCACTTGTTGGGGTTTCTCCAGCAGAGGATAACTCAGTGCTCAGTATCTATTTTTGTTCTTGTGTCACACAGAAACAAATGATCACAGGTACTGACTATACCTGCCCCTTACTGCCCTTTTAAGGGAGAACTGAGTGGGCAGTCATATTTTACAGTAATGTCTCTGCTTGATTAGCCACCTTCTAAGTGCTTATAGAATCTTGCTAATTAGTCTTTGGAAACAAAGTCATGCTGGTGTTTATTTTTTTCTTTAAAAGTCATTACAGCAGCTATGCTACAGTGTACTAGGAAATTCAATGTCTGATTTTAATCAAGCTATTTCTTCATTTTAATCTTCAACATACCAAGAAATGCAGTCCTGTGGCTTTGTCTTTTAATCAGATACCCACTTTCAGTTCCTCAGTTTCTTATTTCACATACACTACCCTGAACTGATAGTGCAGAAATGCAGCAAACATTATCTAGGGAAGAGCTGACATGAAATGCATAACCTGTAATTTACTGCTAAGTAACAAGGCTTGGCACACAGGGGACTCAGTGGCATAGCAGTGAGGTAAGATGTCCTTAGTAAATCTAAGCAAAAAAATGTGTCCAAAATGTTTTCAGTGGGATATGCAGATACTGCTGCCCTGAAATATTTAACAGGAATTTGTCTCCATTTCTCTACAATTTATAAGTCTTCAACTAGGCTCAAGAGACTAAGATTCAGGGAGAGAAAATGATTTGTGCAAGGCTTGTGGCATAAACCAGAGGCTGAAGCTGTTTTCTCTCTGGAGCAGCACGCGTAGCTTTATTCTGGAGACAATTTGTACGATATTCATCTTCCCCAATTGAGAGAAGTTATATTTGGATGTTTTATGGATCTAAATTGATCTCTCTCTGCCCCTGGTCCTTATGTTATGCAGGGATAGCTCTGAGGATCCACACCGCTTTGGAGGATGCAGATAGGGATTTGGATACTCACACCAAGATTTCTTTGCAGTTTGTTTGCTCTTACACCATCCATCACATTAAAGCTCAGTATTTCTATAGGTTTCTCGAGTTAGGGCTGCTGGCTATCATAAGGGGCAGGAGATAAGCAGCAGTGAAATAGGTCTGAGCAGTGTACCTAGTGGCTAAGGACTGACATCCAGCTTTGATAGAGGTCACCGATTCAGGTGACACAGTCCCGTGGTCAGTGACCATACAAAAGCTGAGAGGCATTTGGGAGAGACTCCCAGCCAAAGTAACAGCGTCTTGCAGGTTGAGACAGGAAGTTTTTGGCAAAGCTGAGAGGATTAGGAGAGAGTACACAGCACATGTCCAAATTACGCCTTTGGCATGGTAGTATTGGTGACTCACTGCTGTAAATAAACAAACAAAATGTGTTCAAAATAGCCATAATAGCTGTTAATAACACAGCTTTAGGACACACTTCTGCCTTTTTATTTTTTTCTTTTTCAGTGTCAGGTTCAATAACGTTAGTACTTTCCTTGTAAATTTACAAGTTTCCACCTTGCTGTACTGTTCTGCATGTGGGTAAATGAAAGTGAGAAAGCCTGAAAGACTCATTTGCATGTGAAGAAGTAGCAGAAACCCAGAGTAAATAGTGTCTGCAAATGTGTGGGAGTTGGAGAGTAGGGGGGGACAGCAAAACTGTTGTAAATAGAAGCAATTTAAAGTGCTGGATTATGCACTACAGATAATAAAGTACCCCAAGCCAGCACATAAACCAGATTCTGTTCTCAGCAGCAGCATCCAACTGATCTTGTTAGCACTTCAAGCCTTTTTTGTAAACCTTGCTAATCAATAGTCCAAATTCTGCATGCTGGGGTGGTCACCTGGCCAGAGAACAAATGATTGTGCATGGAGACCTGTAACAGGAGAAATATTGTACACTGACTTCAGATATACAGTCTGTATATGGATTTTAAACTGCTTTGATTAGCTGGCATGAAGCAGCAGAAGAAATGAAGATGTTAAGTTTATCTGTAGATCTAAGGGGAAATCTAGCAATGACTGGTATTGTTTTATTTATATTTCAGCATGGCTGACTTGTATTTTGTTTGATTCTATCTCATGATACAAGAGGAGACAATTTCGACCTGGCTGATTTGTATTTCCTTGTATTTTATGCCTATTTGAATCACTGTGATATGATAATCCAGCCAAAAATTTTCAAATAGACCTCTTTTGCATCTGATTCTTTAGGGGTTTATTAAGCAGAAAATGTGATTCCTGGGGCATAAAACCCAGAGGTTTTTCAGCCTTTCATGTTGCAAGCCCAGGTTTTGTGTCAGGGCCTTGAGTGAGCCTCAGCCAAGAGAAGGGAAAAGCAATGCTGTGGTTTGAATGCCAGCTCTGCCTCTTGGGGCTGGCAATGGCAGAGACAACTTAAAGCAAAATTCTGGTTTTCTCCACAAGACTAAGATGTGGGGCTGGGGTTTGTTGCCAGCAGAAGGACAAGATGCAGTGAGGAGGTGGGTACTAGTGCCACCATAAGCCTCTATGTCTCCCCTCTTCCACAGCATCAGCCAGTTTCATATGTCAGGCCTCTGACACCGGCAAAACAGGGTGCGCAGGGAGGACAGAGACTGCTTTCCCCATTACCTGCCTAGTTTTCCTATTCTCACAGCCAGCTCCAAGTTGAAACCCTCTTTTTTTTTTTTTTCTTTTGGCAGCCTCCTGAGCCCAGGTACTAAAACTGGGTACCTGTGAATTTAGCCTAAAACATGCCCTTTTTTGCTCTGCCTGACCTACTTGTCGTTGCCCATGGGGAGCCGCAGGGGTTTCTGTTCCTCCCATGCCTTTGCTTTGGAGAGTCATGTTTTTGTGCTGCTGATTGTATCATGGTGCCTTGAAGTTATTTTGGCGCGCGCGCTGGATATTTTGGTACAGAAGCTGCTTTTTATGTGCTCCTGTAACACTCAGGGCAGCAATGTTTCGCCTGAAGCAGCGGCGAAGGCTCTGCTTTCACGCTGTGTTACCGCAGGGCAGTGCCAACCCAGAGTGAGTCCACGGCTCCGGGTGCTGTGAGCACAGCCGAGTCCTGCTCTGTTAGCAGTCGGCAAGGCTGTGCAGAAGGGATGAGTTTTGCAGTATATCCAGTCCACCTATTCAAATTCAGGCTCTTTTGGCATCCGTGAAATTGTCTGACAACTTGTGAGCAGGCACTGTGCCATGCAAGCAGATGGGCATGAATGTCCCGGCAGCCAAGAGCCTGTGATGTTCATCTGGCAGAGGGGAGCAAGAGCAGAGCTGCTTGGTGCTTGTGTCCAAATGCCCGTCCCTCCTGAAGTTACCACGGGAAGAGCAGGCACAGCAATGAGATGTCTGGTTTGGGCACAGGGTGTTTCAAGGCAGAGATGATACCTCCCACTTTGTCTTGTTGATTTCTGCTACCCCATCACTGAGGACAAGGTAGCTTCTGAGATGCTTTCAGCTCCTCATTTTGTTGGGAACAGCCAGCACCTGGCACTATCTTGTGTCCTCCAGAGACTCACCTTGAAGGCAACAGCATAGCAACTTTTTTTTAACTCCCTCTACTACATGATTTCCTGTGAGATACTGGCCTTGCCAGAAGGGAATCCTGAGGTAAAAGTACTAAAGCATGCTTTTGGAGGCTTCTCAGAAGTTGTCACAAAGGCTTTCCCTAAAACCTAATGCCAGGGAAGGCTTTCATGCATGTCACCCTGAGGGGTGGCATTTCTCACACAGGCATGCATTTCATGATGTTTGATACATCATTGATTGTTATTAATTAACCTCATAATCTGAAGGATGAGGGGAGCAATTCGTTGTAGGCCTGGATCCTGTTATTTCTTTGAACACACAAGTCCCCTGATCTCCTGCACTTCCAAACCCATCTGTCTTTGGGACTAAAGAAGCTCATAAAGATGACAGGACTAATGAACAACCTTCAAGTGCATTAATTTCCTGACAGATGCAGTTCAAATATAATTTGCAGGAGCAAGACTATTTGTATCTTTTAGTCAGTTTAGAGGAAGACTATGTGAAAATAAATGGGTTTTTTGGTTGCCTTTCAGCCTCCCTGTGTTCCTTGCTGTGTAGGGTCTGATGCTGTGAAGGATACAGAACCCATCTGTAACGTAATACTGGCTATGCATGTGGATGGTCTTATACTTTTTTTTAGGCTGGCCATTCTACAAAAGCCCAAAGCTAGGACAGAAAACCACTGTGGCCTCTCCCTTTTCAGCTCCATTGTGGTGACCTCCCCACTACATTCCATAGCCAAAGCCATGCTGCACCCAGTGCCAAGCTGCACTCAGAACAGCAGCAGAAGGGAAGAATTCTTCCTGGGATGACTACAGCTGGGCTTTGGTGGTGTCTCTGAAGGCTTTATTTTCCTCTAATTGTTTTAAGCCAGCTTGTATCTTCTGCCAGTTCTGCCTAGTGGCCTCTAACAATCTCGTATGTCAGGCAGCAGCATGATTATAGCTTCATTTAACTTACTTTGTCTGCATTTCCCTTTCAAGGAGCAACAATGCAGCAATTCTGTAGACTATATGTGGCCTAAGAAAATAAACTGTTCTGTTTATCCACAAACCCCAGATTCTTGGGGTGATGCCAATCTCGATAAGACATCAGTGGTGCTGATAAGCCAATAGTCATAATCACTGATCAGTGTTTTGCTGATGTTTTGTCAAGGCTTTGTGTCCAATATTGTTGACCCTATGCTTTGCCTATTATGTGCTGCATCCTTTGGCAGGAGAAAGACTATCTCAGGGATCAGAATAGTACCTATACTGCAGGAGGTGGCTAAAACCCATTCTATTTGTCATGGCTCGCTCATTTTATTTGGGATCGTACATCAGGGTTCATCCCTGCCACACAATTTCAGGCACAGCAGTGCTAATCCTGCTGTTTTGCATCTCAGCAACTGGGAACAGTCTCACATTGCTGACATCTGAATTACATTTTTGACTACAATTTCCTTTGTTATATAAAACGAAGCCAAAAAAAACACTGGGATTGGAGGCTTCCTCTCTGGTTTAAATAACACAGACCTTTAAAAGCATAAGGTCTATGAATCATTTTTTTGTGTGTAGATACCGGTTTTGGTTGTTTACTTGGTTATTTGTGAAGGATTTTGTTCTATTCTTTTTCCCTGCCAATGTAAGTTTATCACTCTTGATACAGTAGGACAGTTTGGAAAAGATCTCTCTTATCTAACTGTACTGTTATTAGATTATTGGATTCTCTCTTCTCTCCCTTCCCATAAAAATTCACTCCCTAAAAGGGTAAAATTGCAGTATATCAAATTGCCTGATATTGCACCAGTTCTTTCTTGCAATATCTTCTAGATTTTAATAGCTGCTGGCCTTGAAACTATTTTGGTGTTACCAAAGACATTTAATGTCTGTGAACTTACAGAAGGTATTTTCTGGCACTCGGCAATGAACTCCAAGGCCCCAAAGAATTAGGCTCAACAGCCCTGAATTTCAAAGCCTGACATCACTGCAAGCAAGGAATACAAATCCATCAACAGGAGCAGGATTTTAATTGCTTTTGAATGATTCTATAGAAATCTAAAATTGCTTTGTGGGATGAAAAAAAAAATCACCACTTTTATCTGTGAAGAGGTTTTAATTCTGGAGAATAAAATAAGTGGCTGCTATAATAATGCAAGGGCTTTTTTTCCCTCTGGCTGTGTAGCTGTTCCTTCAGCCTTTGCCTGCTGGGATTTTATCCTTGAGCAGTGAGACAGTGGAGTTCATCAGATACGATACGTGGCAATTGCCAAACCAGGAGAGGCTCTTTTGTGGCTGGAAGATTTGTGCTTCTGTTACGTTAGCTGTTAAAAAATGAGACCACCTGCATTCTTTTGCAATGTGACCTTCTCTAGCTTAGTCATATGCTATGTTTTCTCTGTGATCTGATCTGATTTTAATAGTAATCAAAAGGCCAACAGTGCTTTAAAACCCAGTAATACCTTGACTCTTTTTTTATAGTTTTCAATTCTTTTTTATTTCCCTCTCTCTTATTATTTTTTTTTTTTTAATGAAAGGAATGAAAACCTCTGCAGACATTTCTACATCTGGCTTAGCTTCTGGTTAAATGCATCCTCGGGGAGTGCTGGAAAATATTACTTCTGTTTAGAAGAGAAGTAAATGAGTCATATTTTCCAAAATAGTTTTCAAGGAAAGGGATATCAGAAGCTGTTTATATTTTCCTCTTCAATAGATCTGGTGAATACTTAAAAATTGTCCGCATCACAAGAGAAATGACACCAGAGTGTGAATATTTCCACTGCCATGGCAAATAGCAAATGCCTTTACAGCTGGCACATATCCAGAGAAAGTGGATCACTGAGCACACCCCAGGGACAATGCAGGTGGTGATGGGCCCTTCTCCTGTCCTACTTCTTTTTCGTGTGTAGGGTCAAATACTGCAGCTGACCCTTGGAATGGTGTGAGAATGGAGCTAGGCATCTACCTTGTGTGAAAGATGAGCAGCATATCTCCTACCTTGGGCAGAGCAGGAGGCTTTTTCCCTCTCCTTCACCCCCTGGGTGGGCTTTAAGTGGGATTTCATTGATCTGCAGCAGTCTGAGGCTATCAAATCTCTGCAAGTGCAGTGGAAAGACTCTCCTGGGTTTCAGAAGGAAACAGATCTGGCCTCTCATCTCAGTATTTCTCTTTGTGAATCAGCTGGAGGAGTCGTCTTGCCTTCTCTCAAATATTCAGAATGACCAAGGAAGGAATGAATCACAGAAAACGAGGCATTTAGGGACCCCAAACTGGAGACTGCAGTGGAAATGAGCCTATCCCATCTCATGTCTCTTCTGATTCATTCCAGAGAAACCCTTTCTGAAACCCTGAACAAGCTTCAGCCCAGGCCAGGGCACAAAAAAAAAGATGCTGTTTTCCCCATCTCCACCCAAACCAACATTATCAATGTAGCTAAACTTTCAAAGGCTCTCAAGGACATTAGCAGGCATCTCTCAAGTGGACTCATAATAGCATCTAATACTCACCATTAAAAATATTTCCTTAACTAGGTATGAAAATTATTGAGCTGGCTTTAGGGAGAAACAAAAAATCTCCACAATCTAGTGGTGTATTTTTTAGTTAGCATTTTACTTACAAAAAGATGATTGGTTGCAGCTTCTCAGATTGTGCACTGATATTTTTCCTGTCACTTGAAATGTGTTGATACTAACATGTTGTATTAAGTACAGAAAATCTTCCTATTGAGGGCTTTAAAATATTTTTAATTATTTTTAGAAATAAACATAGCCCTTACTGTATTTTTGAAAGACAATTATTTTGTCCTTTCTTGCACAACTACACAGTTTTAAATTTTTAAAATATAATTATTTTTAATTGTTTTATTTTAAATTGACCATAACAAACCAGACAATCTCTTCAGGATTAATTTTCCACCTATCTGAAGAAATTAGCTATTTCTTTCTCCCTCCCACCTCGAAGCTGTGCTAGAATGGTTACCTGGATACACTGCCTGTAAAGTATGTATGTGCTGAAGCAATTTAAATAGCCTAATTTGTCATCTAACTGCAGACATCATTAGCAAAGCATTATTTGACTAGAACACTGTAGGCTGAACATGGGTAACTCCTCTGTGTTGAGAAGAGATCTAATTTAACCACCTTGTGACCAAATACTGCTTGTCTTGAGTGTGCAGCTGCGGCAAGTCTAGTGTGAGGAATTCAAACTGTATCTGGGTGGGAAATTGTTTTCCTGTGGTGTAGACCTATTGGAAATGTTTCTGCATAAGGATGAAAACAGTCTCTTTCAAATATGTTCTTCCAGAATCTACTGATTTCTTTCTTTTGGGGCAAGGAGATAATTTTCATATGATGGGGAAGAAGGAAAGGAAGAAAATATAAGCCTGGCTTTTGGGTTTTTTCCCCTGTAACTTTTCTCCTTGTCACAATCCTCATTTCAATTTGTTCACCTGGTTATCATCTCTGGTTTTAAAATAGCAATTCCATCAGAATGGAAGGACTCCTATAAGTAAGTTTTTAAAAACAAGTGGTAAAATTGCAATGATGACTTAATTTTACTGTGTATGATAGTGTGTAAAGCAGAAAATAGTGGCCTCTTCTGATGTCAAAAGGTAGAAGTAGTTTGGGAATCTCACTATTGAGTGTGGTCGGGGAGATAGTCTGTGCATAACAATAAATAACTTGTAAAAATGAATCTGAGCTTTAAAAAGAGTGTTTTGTTGGCTCTCAAAGGGCTTTTTAGTTCTGGAATGAACCATTTTAAGGCTTTAACCAAAATCAGATGATTTATTATTGACTCAAATATGATTTGGAAAACAGCTAGAGTCTGTAGATTTCTCAGGTGGGTTCAATAAACCTACATCCTCCTAATCTAAGATAATTCTGCAGCTACAGCTGAGTTACAGGAGCACCACAATTGCATAGCTGCCAATTACATATTCCTGAACATCCCTCTTGGCAAATCAACTCCCAAATCAGGTTCAGGAATCGGCGTCTTAAATGAAGCACGGTTACAAAATACTCTGCAGATCTATAGTGCACGTCCTTTTCCTTTAGTCGTGATTGATGTTACAAAATATTTTATGTCTTCTGTCATTAGTATTCCCAGTTGGCCCAATCTGCAATTTATTTCATGCTGTAAAAATGATAAGAATTTTCTACTGATTAGCAGCAACAGTAGGGCATGTTTCTAGATTTATCAACATGAGATATTTTTGGGTGGGTAAGGAGTCTTTTGTCTTTGAATTAAAATGTGTCTAGACACTCCTTTTTTTATTACAAATCTAGCTAAATGAAGATACTTTTGAGGTAGTAATTAAACTATTTCAGTGACATACAGTCTAGTAAGCACAAGGCTTTGGTATAATGAATATATTTATTTCCAGGAAATAGACAGTATTTTCCTTGCCATTTGTAGGACTCAGCACATAAATAATGCAAGCCATGCTGTGCTGCTTTTCAGTTCATCCCAGGAAATTATGCCATTAAAAATGCCAAGGTTCTTTCAGGCACACACAGACACAGCAGGTAAAGAGAATATTCATGTGATGAACAGTGACAGAAGCAGCATCAGCTAATACATAACCCAGCAAAGCACACATCAGACAATGAAACTGTTTGCAGTAATTATAGCATGGAATGAGGCTGTTGTTTAACTTGGCTTCATGGCAGTCAAACGATGATCCATCAAAGCAAGGTCTGAATTTTTAACCCAGGGCTTTGACTCAGACGTTGCAAAATAGGGTGAAGGAAAATGAGCTCTGGAGCCTCCCTTGACACCCTGAACACACATAGTCAATAAGTGTAATGAAAATGAAACTTCATTTGAGCAGTTTTAGAAATAAAAGATCCCCATAAATTCCTCACGGTCTTGTTTTGGGTTGGTTTGATTTTTTATGGGTCCTTGTTGCTATTTGAAATCTGCGATTCAGCTGTTAAAGTACCTCCTTCACCAAAATAGCCGTCGATCTCATAGTGTTCAGACAGCAAAGATCATCCTGTGTATAAAAGCACAGTCATGTCCCCTTCCTCAGTAAGGTATGAGTGTTTTGCGTGTTTAAAGAAATCTATCATGTGCCATTTGTAGGCATTACTTATGCATAAGCAGAGCTTTAGTATGTGTTACAAATGGAAATGAAGTACATGAAGTGCCTGGAAGGAGTTTATCGAACTATTTATGGGCTGATCACATTTTGGGCTAGAACTGACTTGGTTATTTTTAGTTAAATAACGTTACTGTAGTAGTTAGATTTATAAAGAAGCAAGAAAATTCTCCTGCAATTCAGAAAGCTTTCTTGATGGGTCTCATTTCAAACCTTAATGTCCTTATGCTTGGTATCACTGGAGGAGGAGCTCAATCTCTAATGCCGTGGGGCTGCCTGTCCGATTGCAGATCAATGAGTTGCAGCTCAGAGACAGACTTTAAACTCTCACAAAGCAGTTCTGTGTGGTTTTGTGCCTTTCCTTCTTCCCTCTCAGCTGTGTGCAGAGCTTTTGAATAGGCTTTCCCTACTTTTGCCAACAGAGCAACCCACTCTGGTTTGGAAGTGGACTGTGTTTGCTCTCTGGCAACCTAGATGTCCTGGTCTTAGCTGGGTTACAGTTAATTCTATTCTTAGTAACTGCTACAGTGCTGTGTTTTGGATTTAGTGTGAGAACAATGTTTATAAGGCACTGATGTTTTAGTTGTTGCTAAGTAGCATTTATCCCAAGTGAAGGACCTTTCAGCTTCCCATGCTCGGCCAGCAAGAAGGTACACAAGAAGCTGGGAGGAAGTGTGGCTGGGACAAATGACCCTAACTAGCCAAAGAGCTCTTCCATGTCATAGAATGTCACACTCAATATAGAAACTGGGGCAAGTTGGCCAGGAGGGACCGATAGCTGCTCAGGGACAGTCTGGGCTTCAGTCAGTGAGCAGTGAGCAATTGTGCATCACTTGCCTTTGCTTGGGTTTTTGTCATATTCTTTTTCATTACAATTTTCATTATTATATTCTTTAATTATTGATATTATATCTTATTTTATTTTAGTTATTGCACTGTGCTGAATACATGAGTTTTACTTTTTTTCCCAACGGTCTTCCCCATCCCACTTGAGCAAACAGTTGCATGATATAGAGGTAGTACACACGTGGAGTGGATGTGTTTGCCTGATGGTTTTGGAAGAGATTAGGGACTTTGTACAGGAGTGAATTCAGCAGAGCACAAGGCTCAAGTGTGAGAAGTTTTTTCTGGATCTCTCAGAATAACTCAAAAAGGCCAAAAAGTTTCACTCTCTTTGAAAAAAAAAAAAAGCCTCAAGCTGCGTTCTCATCTTTATTTTCCTGCTAAAAATTAACAATTTCAGACAGTTGCTCTTTGATACGCATTTAGAAATAAGTTCCAATCACTTTAGAGGTGCAGATTTAAGACATAGCCGCAGCACATCATCAGCATGAGTGACTGTTCCTTCTTTCTAATAAAAAAAGTAATGGAAAACCATTAAAACTCATGAACAGAAGCATGTAATTTAATATGGTCATCTATTTGGAAATGAACATTGTGCATAAATAATCAGGCTTATCAGCAGGGAATCTATGGCCATCTAACAAGTAAGTAGTTTTGCAATTGCCATCTGACCTATAGATAAGTGGAAACAGCGTCCTCATTAAAATTACAAAACTAAATATTAATCATTAGCAAAACCAGCACTGCAAGATGCCCGGGAACTCTTGTTATGTCCCTTGGAGCTGTGTGTGTATCTAATGGCAGGATCTAAATATTAAGGTCATATCAAAAATAGATCTGTTGTTTGGCCACAGTGCTTACTGGCCTGCTACAAAGGCAATTAGATTTAGTATGTAGCTGAAAGGCTTACTGAAGGGAGGAAAATTGAGAGGAAAAGGTGTATTTGGAAATGTGTCCTGAAAGACTTGATTTCAGAGGCAGTGTCCAATAACGAGTCTTTAGTCGGGGTAAACTGGGTTTTTAGTGGGGATGAACGCTGTAGTGAATACACTTTCTTAGAGGCTGACTTGCTCCATCAGTCCTCTGGTCTTTACAGAAAGCTCTGAAACAATCTGTACTAGTGCAAAACTTTTGGAAAGCCTATTTTCCAACCCTGCATGAGGCTTCTTTAGCCCAGCCTAGTCCATACAAGTTTCTCCAGTGTCTTCCAATAGCACTGAACCAGGAGACTAATATCTGGCAGGTGTGTTTTCCTCTCTTTTCCTCTTGTTTTCTCCTCCAGATGTAAAAGATTAAGAACCACTGAGTGTTTAATTTTTATAGGACTTTATGGAAGGAGGTTTTTTGTTTGTTTTTCAATGTTCACACTGTTTTATCCACTGCTCCCTGCTAGCAGAGGTAGACCAGAGCTGGGTGGTGGGAGCAGGAAGTCGCAGCGCCCTGAGATTCCCAAGGCAGTCCATCTCCCGCTCTCAGACTGCACAGGAGTTATGTAGGTGAAATCCCAAGGTAAAGAATGTGATTGATGTGATAGCATGGCATCAGTGTGTGCAATGTTGGAAATCAGAGGGTGAAGGTAATATTTTTAAAGATGTGTCTGCAAAGATCTATATACATGTAGAAAATGGAATGACTAATCTTGCTTCACATTTTGGGGACATTTGGAAGGTATTCCTGTAAGCTAGCAATAAACTCACTTTATTTTCTTTCCTTTGTTTTCCTCTTCTACTTGCTTCAACCAGTAAGCTGATTCATTCAGAGGACAGCCTGACTGTCTGTAACTAATCCTGTAATACTTCCTTGACATTCATATTGCTGTTGAGCATTTCTGTCAATACAATTATTGCCTCTGAGCTGCATGAAAAACACTGCCTAAGGAAAAGGGGGAAAAAAAAAAGAAAAAAAAAAAAAAACAGGCTTAATTCTTAGTAATATTTGTGATAAAATGAAGATCTTCACTCAGCTGCCTTGGAATTTACTCACGCATTTGGTAACAGCAGCCTACTGGAGATTGCTAAGGAGGGAACTCGAGGGACCTGTAATAAAACAAAAGGTGGTTGATGTATTCTTTTTTTATCCAAGATCTCAGTCCTGAAAGTGTCAGACATACAGTTTGCTTTTGATAGAGTTGAAATTCCAGTACTAATTTAAGACTCTCGTACTCCTGCTCTTGCTTAATCCTGCAATATCCACCTTGATATTAGCAAAAGCTGTGGAAGATAACATGTATGTATTTAAACTAAACACTAAAAAGTAGAGGTTATGTCTTCTTTCCCCACAAGCAGGCATGGACAAGAAAGGGTGTTTGCTGTCATTGACAGCTCATTTAGTTATTCACTTCAATCTGCATCTGCTCCACTAAAGTCAATGGGAGGCTTTTCCTGTGATTTCGCTGGCCTTTAAATTTGAGTATGGGCAGCTAGTATGAACTAACTATGTCCTTCCTTATCCTGTTCATCTTGAACTCCATGGGAGACCTTTCACTGAGTAGAAGGAAAGTTGAATGTGACCCAGAGAAAAACAGTAGATACTGAAGGAACGAGGTGATGAAGTTCTATGATTAAATCATGCAATTGCTTTGCTCTGCCATATATTATCCTCACAATTCATATTAAAAGGCAGGAAAACTAAAATACAAGCATCTTGGCTTTGGGAAAAATACAGTCCTCTCTTTGAAAATAGGCTCCACAAAAGTCCTGTGGGCTATGCACACACATGTCTATTGCACTGTACAATAGATAAGCTTCATGTTTTGTAGACATTTAAATGCAGTTAAAAATTCAAGGAGAGGTAACCAGACATGCACTGTTAGAGAAAAGCAGCTGCATGTCATAAATCAGCTCCATAAAGAAGAAAAAAAGTTGGCAACAATGTCTTTTCACTAGGAGTTTTACTGCACATCTTTTGCAGATTTTTCCTCCCTTCTCTTGTTCTCTACTCATCTCTTTGTTCTCGTACTGGGTTTTTTGAGCACTGTTTTTATTATCAATCCTCACATACTTTCTTGTAATCTCTTATCTTACCAAGTAACCTCAACATAGCTAGGCATTGAAGTTTAAATTAGCCAAAACTAATTTCCAAGTCTTGTGACAGGGATCACACCTGTTTCACATTGAACACGAATGCAGCCAAATCTTGCTGAAGAGCATTCCCCTCTGTATGCCTGTACACATACACACACACAGGGATACACACACACGTGTACCCTTCTTTATTTTCACTCCTGGTGTGAGTGGGTGCATTTTTGCAGTACACCAAGCGTAAATCTTCCTCTACACCTTGAGCATGAGAGTTCACTGAACACGTTGCACTTGATGGGAGATGTTAATATAAAACAGCAATTGCCCTGAGCAGCCAAGCCAGCAAGAGTCTTTCTACCCTTGTACTGTTACAGAGCAGTTCCCTTAGCACACTTCTGCTCTTTATTTTTTTTGTGTAGGATATTTTTCAGGGATTTCAATAGGTCTTTTTTAACTTCAGAGGAGCAGATTAGGCCAATACTGAGTCCTTTTGAAATCCTGCACCTACTGTCCTTTTACATGATGCTCCTCAAAACTTCCACCTCCATTTTTTTTTCCTAAAATACCATGTCTACAACTAGAATTAATGGAGGAGAGGGATAACGCTCTGGGGAGAGCAGGGGCTGCACTTGCAGTCAGCAGCAGCAAGGCACACATGGAGGGCAGGAGGTTAACATACGCTTTCTCAGTGGAGAAGCAGAAGAGGGAAGAAATACTAATACGGTTTGATTTTCCCCTGGGAGTAACACAATGACTCCCCATGGGTTGCAGAGCATTAACTCACCCTTCATCCAGAGAGTTGTAAGCTAAAAGTACCCTGTTGCATAATTTCCAATGTAACTTGTGACTCATCTGGTGCCCTTAATATAAATCACGGATTAACAGTGGGGTTTTCCAGCCTTGAAGATGAAAAGTTTAGAGAGAAAGTAAAGTTGTTTTATAGTTCTGTGAAACAGCACTATTAATCTGTGAAGTGGCTACAAGAAAGGGCTCCGAAACCAGTACATTCTTACTCATGCAATAAATGAACAGCCAAGGTTGAGAAAGGTAATTAATTCAAATTTAGCCAGGGAATGAAACATTTAGGTTGATACTAAGATGGTCCATGGATTCTTTCTTCTTGAAAAATTGAGGTGTCCTCTCATTGAGGCTGAGAAACACTGTTCCTAAGTACTTTAGAGGTTTAGGAGAAATCTGGAGTATTTCTGCTTGTAAATCATCTTGGCAGCTGCCAGTCAGAAAGGAACTACTTAAGAAATGCTCAAAATAGCAAACTTGTGATGTCAGCACATTCCCAAACATGTAACATTTTGCACATGGAAATAACCCAGGTGGGACTCATATCTATCAGGGAAAATCAGTCTCAGAGATATGTTAAACCAAATGTTGTTTTTCCACAGCAGGATGAGTCTGGGATCCATACACAGTTGAGGAATGATGAGCAACAAAGCATGGTTCTGTATTCCTTGTTTTAGGCAGAACCCTGGTTGGGAAGGAAACACATTAAAAAATGCAGAACCAGCTTAGAGCAAAGAATAAGTTACACACCCTTCATGGAGATTGCATTTACTGACAGGAGGAGTAGTAATGAGACAGGAGTTAAAATAAATTTTAAAAGAGAGAGGTTGCATAGTTTGCTTTAGTACAGCAATGAAACACCACACCATATCAAAGCAATTCCCATTTCTTTTGTAACCACAAAGTAGTTTGAAGCAGGCAATTACACCTTCTTTCCAGCTCAGAGAGACACATCACCCTTTGCCACACATGAAGGAATGTTAATAGAAGTATTAAGGTGAGTTCAGAGGTGCATGATCTTTACTGGGAAATCACACCTCTGAGGAATCACAAACACTCAGCCTTGTGATGCGATCATCTCGTGATAACCATGTGCCTGCTGTCCTCAGTGGCACAATTATGGAAGAGTCTCAGGATTTGGGATTGAAATAATCTTGAAAAGCAAAATGTAACAGTTGTCCTGGCAAACGCCTCCATCTGACTAGAAAAGGACTGAGCATCAGTGCATGGATCCTCTGGACCCCTCTGCAAGGCACTTCCCAGGGAGGCTGATGTGGAGTCGCTTGAGCTGAGCCATTCACTGGAACTCCAGAGATGTGGGGCTTGCAGGAGGAAATTACACAAAATGCTTCACAGTTCTGATCCTCTATTTCTCATTTAGTACTGGATGTGAGAACAGTATCGTGATTTTGAGGTCCATAGCTGGTAAAAGCAGCTCGCTGAACAAATGATAATTTCATGCTCTTTTTTTTTATGTATTGGTCTACACACACACACCATGTAGGCTCTGTCTTATTATTGATTTTAACAGTAATTTATCTGCAAAATCTTTGGCACTTGGCTCAGTTCAGTTCAATATCCAGTAGTTCTTCAATGATAAACTGTAAATAAAAATCCAAAAGTGTTTGACTTCTGCATGAGTTGGTGGGAAGGGAGGAGGGAGCATGCTGTAAGTTAGCATGGTTACCCCTTTGAGATTCTTGGGAAAGTGGAGCTCCTTGATACAAATGCAGATATATAGGTCACCCATAATAGAACACTTCAAAGAATTTTTCACTTTCACAGCTGGAGCCAAAACATCCTTTTATTTATTCTTCAAGCCACAAAAAAATTATAACCTCATTGTATGGCTGATATCACTATCAGCCATACAAGAAGGTTGCCACTTTATCATGTGGAATTATATTAGGTTTTATACTTTTTACAGTCTTAAGAACTGCAAACATTATATTAGAGAAGGGAGAAATTCAAATGGTGAACTATAAACTGAAAGAGGGAGCCTGTACCAAATGGGCCAAACACAGAGGGCAAACACTGAGATGCTTCTAGTTATGCCAATATTTGGTCCAAACAACTTCTTCCACATGGGCTGGAGAGGAAAATGGTGGATCTGTATTGCTCATAGATACTGCCTTTCAGCCTGTTCCTGTACCTTGCACAACTGAAACTGTGTTTCTAGAGTACTAGAGCTCATAAAAGTTGTCTGAGTTTTCTAGATACATTTATACTTCCCTGTCTGAGGGAGGAAATGCATTGAAAGCCAGGATTTTAGTCTTATTTTGAGTTAATCTGGCAATTTAAGTAAGAAAATTAGCTATTTTTCACGTAGAGGAGTTGCAGTGCTTTGCTTGGTGCAGTTATTCAGGTATAAGGATTCCTGAGCACATCTGAGACCTGCAGACCTTACTGTCAAACTGAAACGTGATGTCTGGGATCTACCAAAGCCCATGGCCAAACTGACTTGTACTTTTGGCAGAATTTACACAATTTTTTTACCAAATTAGAGATTGTCATGGGTGACTGAATTAAAAAGCAACTGTGAGTATAGAAGTGGACAGGGTGAAGGGCCAGAGCTGTTGCAGGGATCTGGTGCTTATCACTGGCTTGTTCTTGCAAAGTGCTGAGCACAAAAGAGCTCCAAGGAAGTATTAAGTCTATGCTTGACTGTCAAGGACACGCATAGTTCACTGGCTATATGTGTGCCCAAAGTTAAGCATGTGCTTAATGAGGCTAGAGTGCTTTGCTTAGGGCAGAGCTGAATCCTTAATAGCTCTGTGTTTTGCAGCTTTTGCTGAAAAATGGGGCTAATATTTTCCTGCTTTCTGGGAGATTTTGAGGACAAGCTTACTAGCATTCATCGTCTTGTAATGATGGGAAAGACACTCATGAATAAAAAGGAAGAAGTTACGTATCAATACATCAGATTCACAGTAATTACTTTATCCAACCTATTTTGAACTATTTTGAGCCCTGGAATTTCAATGGCACATACATTGTGTACAGTGGAAAGAAAAAAAACAGCAAGCTGAAAGAAATTGGAGCTCTGCTGTGCTTCTAATATGTTTAATGTTACTGTTCCATTAAATCCCTACCCTTAATGACCTCAGACATAGTAAATGATGTTCTCAGGGCTGAAGAGATGCTTCAGACTTCTAATTTTACACATATTTTCCATTCTGTACTCTCCAAGCTCTATGAATGTTATATCTTGAAAAACCTCTATAGGAAATATTCTGCAGCCTTTTTCCTGGAGAAAGACTGAAGGTACCTGGGCTCACACTGAGCTCTGTTTACCCTGCCTGTTTTTCAAAAATAGTTTCTGCAGCTGTATCATTTTGATGTTTGCAATTTGTGGCTAGCAGACAATGTACAACAGAGCCTCAACGGGATAAATCGAGGGGAAAGATGACAGATATCATGGGCTCAGCATGGCAAAAATGCTCACACCACTTGTTTCAGAGCACAAAGGAATCCAAGCCAAACAGGGGCAGAAAATACTGATAGTGATACTGCTTCTTGATGAAGATACCTTAAAGAAAGGGACAAAGTATCATTGTAGCACCTTGTTAATAACATCTCCTGCTTGTTTAATTGCTACAAGGCATTTTTCTCCCTGCTGTGGCAACAGCGTTGACCCTATTAACTTTGGCACTGAGAACTCTTTTGCTGTGCTGTCAAGTACCTCTTAATCTTTCAATTCATGTATGTCAAGTCAGGTTTCCATCTCAAAGATGAATCAAATCGTATTCCTGGGTTAAGAATTTTTTATCTGCAAAGTAAATTAGTGAGAGGAGCTTCCCAGAGCTTGCCTTTATCTTCATACTGTGACTCATTTGTTTTTCTGTACAAATTTTCTGCTTTTTCTGCATGGTAGAAAAAAAAATTCTAGCCAATAGGCACTGTCACCAAGCCACCATGGCATCAATGTTCATCTGTTCTCCGTCCCACATCCTTTCTTCTCATCAGCACCCCAAAAAAGGGAGAGAAAGATGAATTTGCAGCAAGTCACCCACACTTGCATACCTGCAATTCTGCATGCATGGGCTGTCTCTTGTGCAATCAGTTTAACAGTATGGATTATATACCTCTCACTGAGCTCCTTGCACAGAAACGAGGCTTCTTCAAATCCAGATGTGAAGACCTGAGCTTTTAATGTTGGAAATACACACTTCAATCCGTACTACTGATCAAAAAGAAGCTGTGCATGTATTACAACAGAAACAGCTCTGTATACATCTTACAAAAGTGATCATGCAAAGCATCTTTTATTTCACTAACCTCAGCATTGTGCTACTGCTTTTTGGTAACAACCAAGATCAACCTATATCTCATAATTTTGTTTCACCTCAAATACTTTAAACTTGCCTGTTCTCTAACACCGTGCCTGCCTCTAAGATATGAAATGTTTGCAGGATGCAGAGGAAATACAGGCAAATTTATAAAGAATGATCCTATTTGTCTAGTTATGTCCAGTACCACAGCAGGCAATATTAGATATTGATGGATGTGTTGGATTATACATTAAGTTCACCTATGTACATCCACCTGGAGTATGGAACTCACCTCTCTGGTTTTGTATGGCTTACCTGCTTTGGGACTACATTGCATTTTGTTTTCATTTCCACTATCATTTTCTAAGTAATAGTAATTAATATTAATAGTATTACTGCTAGCAGTGCCCAGGCTGACTGTGCAGCTCCCAGCACGAGGAGCCCCTCTCTTCAGCAGCATGCCCTAGGAGCTGGCTGGGGACTGCTAGCTGTCACGCCGAAAAGCGTGGCTGGGGAAGACATCCTGACAAATGTGCTTACACTCATATTTTTTCTCCATTTGCTTTTCTCATGGTGACAGGCAACTACTTACTAGGCAGAGCTGGAAGTAATATTCTGAATTGCTGAAGGAAACTTTCCCAGTTGATCAAACTCTTATGTGTTTTGTGCTGATCAAAGATTCTCTTCATGTCTTATGTATCTGAAAGCGCAAAAGAATGAATGAAAAAAAAAGAGCTATTCTTCTGTGCTGGTAGACAATGAAATGATGATTGGTAAGATTATGCCATGACTTTACTGTCAGCACAATGTCAGGGAAGGCAATGGTATAGAGAGGGTACATTTTGAGATATTAATGCCAAACCCAGATCACTGGGAGGAAAAGAAAAGCCTCAAAGAAGAAAAAAATGTCTAGTTTTATTATTATTTTTACATTTTAGTGGAGAATAAATACGAATCTTTCATATTCTTGGATCAATTAGTTACCTTGATTATTCAGCCCTTCATATCATATCTACTTGTGTAGTCAAGAGTGGTAGCTTGTGTTTTGTTCAGGTGAAAATCTTCTTTCTTCATCCTTCTCTCTCTTTCCATCTCATGCATAGGATGGCAGGAATCTATCACTGGTCATGCTTTGAGCAAGTGACTGGTTTTGCCCAGCCTTTTCACAAACACTCTGATCTATGTAGATGAAATAGGGGTTGCTTCATTGTCTTGAAGAAATGGTGCTGATTTTAAGGGGAAAGCCTGAAGTAGGCTTTAAGGCTTTAGATTGATTTGGTTTCTTAATGAATTAAAAAAAAATGAATGGTGCTTAGTAAAGAAGAAGCTGCCGAGATGAGGAATCTGCAGTCTAAAAGCTTTAAGGCTTAATTTCCAGGTCTTGGCTTCAGGATGTTCTTTTCAGGAATGGGAGCCAGTTATTCTGGCATGTCTGTCACATGTATTCCTTCCTCAGAAAAGCATTTGGATCAGCTGCAGCATGTCTTACTGTGATGGTTTTGCCTTGATTATGGAGCAAGGAGGTAGACAATGAAATGATGATTGATAAGATTATGCCTTGACTCCACTGTCAGCACAATGTCAGGGAAGGCAATGGTATTACTATTACAGCAAGACTAGAAATTAGCGGAAGAGTGAGGCTAGCACATGGGAACAAGGAGGATAGGGCTGTAGTGATGGCATTGTGAGAGGACATTTTGAAGTCTGTCAAGAATGGTTTAGGTCCAGCTGATCTTGCCCTGGGGCCAGGGGATGGGTTAGGTGACCTCCTGATTTTTTTGCCTTTGACTCTGCAACTGGAAATGGAAAGAAAACCCACCTTAATATACTGTTTCCTTGTGGATTTTCTCTCCCTCTTCCCCTTCCCTGTCCTCCTGTGCCAGGTAATTAGATACTTATATATACAAATGCTCTTTCAAAAGCTTATTGCCATTCTCTGCATCAGAACTTCATGATTTATTTTAAGCTAACTGGTCCTTGAGCATGTGTTGTTGTCAAGCTCTCTTCATCTGCCTAGGAGAAAAGCACTCTGGGGCTGGCATGCAATAGCATGATCTTGGTATTTATCCTTTTGGCGGTTTGCTAATTATTCCTATTGCTATCACATCCCTGTGCGAATTTCTGTCTTTCTGCCACAGTAGATGTTCTGTCTTTTTTTTTTTTCTAGCTGCAGAACTGCTAGTTAAACAGGAGAAACATGAATATCCTGCAGAGACTCATATTGTCATTTGAATGATAGCAATGAAACAGGCCTAGCATCATTTCTGTACCACTTAATGGCATGTCTTTGCATTCGTGGATTGGGCACTCGTTTTCTGGACTGTATTCTCCTCTTGTAAACAGCTTATATCATTCCTGGGAGTGCTCTTTGTAGCAGAACACTTTGATAAAGCCAAAGCCATCAGCTGCCAAGGCTCCATAAGGAGTCAGAAATAGACACCAGATATCTTCACTGCTGTAGAAGTAACTGCATTAGCAATATCATTTATCTTCCTAAGGACTTACTAAGCCATTAAAATGTATTATAAAATTAAGTGGCATTTTTTCCACCTGTTCTAACTGGTGTCAAACACATAGAAAGCGCTCTCGAGTGATATGACTCTGCATGCAAAATCTAAGTACCCTCCTAAGGACTACAGCTGCCTCAAATATGTTTTGTTATGGTTTTTTTTTCCTTGGGCTTCCTCCCTTGCTTAGAATAAAAAGCTTTAGATTATCTCAGGACACTCTAGATCGCTCTGCCACACAATCCAATTTGACATAAGGGTTGCGGGGTGGAGGTGGGCAAAATCTTGCAGACACTGGACTTTCAGTCTGAGTTTTCCAGTAGTACAAAGAAGTACACAGGTAAGGGCTGGGGAGATTTCGTGCCTGTCTTGTGTTAAAAGAAAGTCTCTCCAGACTTGATGGAGCATCTATGCTTCAGTTACTTGCTGGAGCAAGGGGCTACTCACAAAGCCCCACCATGGACTTCTGAATGCAAGAAGTCCTCAGGTCCCTTCCAGGCCACAAACTGAAACAGCAGGCTCAGCTGCTCAGTGGCAGCCTTTTAGTCTTGTATTAACTATATTTTATCATTTAGATAACACTCTATATTAACTTCTGAGCCTGGAACTCAGCTCCAGGACAGGTATTTAAATACCTTAAATACTCCATAGGAAGAGAGGAAAGCTGCTTTGCAAAGGAGAAGAATAGCAACCTGTAGCTGTGGGTAGATCCAGATAATCTCCAGTTATCTGTTCCAATAGCCAAATTAGGCACTTATCAATGTTAGTCGTGTCCCTGCCAATGCAATTACCATGCCTCATTGGCCTGTTATGTCTCTTAGTGATTTTGTTGCTGCTGAATTTCCCCAGCAGGAGAGGGTCAAGGTCTCCACCTGCAAAATGGTCTAACCCAAGCAAACCCACTCCCTGCTGCAGCAAAGCTGATTGTTGTGATCCATGATCAGCCCCAATCCCTGTGGTTGATTCCCCTCATTATGTGTCGAAACAAGAGCACAACCTGTTTAGGAGGAGCTGTTTTCAAATCAGCAGCGTGTCTTTTCATTAGTTAAGTTAGGCAGGTTTGACACAAAAGGTTTCTCTGAAGTGTCTCTGGACTGCAGCATAGGAAGACAGCATGTGTCTGTCAGGATAACATTTGACTCAGATTGGGCTCTTTGTCCTATTTTCTGGCTTTTTGGCTGCTGAACAGATAACAGGTCCTCTCCAGAGTGGAGGAAGTCTGGCATCAAGGCAAGATTCTTTCGAGTAGCACATGGCCCGGGTGCATATTAATCCTGGTGATTTAGGCAGGTGTATGTGAGTGACCATGGAAGCTAAACATAGATTTCCATGTTAGAAGTTTAGTTTCTATAATGGCATTTCTGAAATGTCAGCGAGCCTACAGAACCTGCAGTCTCACTGTGGTGATGCAGCTCATGAATGGCAGGAAAAAACAAACCGAGAGATTACTAATCTTGGGTTTAGGGGATCAAGCCATTAGCCAAAAAGCATTTACAGAAACATTTAAGAAAATCTTGAGGCTTTGCAATTATTCCTGCACACAAATCACTGTGTGTAATTTATCCAAATACAGGTCCCAGCTATAGCTAGCAGCTGACTCACCAGATTTATTCCTGACTCTGTTCATTTATCAGAGTAGCCTTATTTCATATATTTGTAAGCATGACTCGCTTTTCTAGTCACAAGATCAGATCATAATTGCATCTCATCTTGTGTCAGTGCAAAAGTATCCCTGTCCTGTTTAAAATCATTATTAATTCCCCATATTTTCTCCGAGTTTTGTCATGGCAGGGAAATTTTCATGGGCTTTGATTTCCCCTTAGTTCTTATTTCTCCTCTACTAGTGTTATCATGCTGATTTGTCTTTTCCTTATGCTGTAATTGGTCTGGTGCCACTGTGTAATTTTTAACTGTGTGCAGTATCAACAGACCTCCATCTGTCTCTCCTCCAGAGCTTCCCAGCCTGCCGTTATAAATATCTGCCAAATCCTTCTCCAAAGAGAGGATCACCAGATTCCAACTGTTTGCAAAATAAGAGCCACTGCCAGAAATCCTCTCCCACTGTCTGCAACCTGTGCAGAACCTGTATCCTGCACATGGTGAGGTGTTACTGCTGGCACTGGGGAGCTCTGACCATTGCTTTCATTTATTGTCCCTCAGAAGCATGCCCTTCTGCAGAGAGTAAAGCGTATTGTTCTGGTTCCTCAAATATCTTGTTTTAATAGAAAATAATCTTCAATAGCCATCAGGTAAGAAAACCAAAATAACTTCAGGGATGGAGTTTTTTCCTCTTTAATTCTAATTTAAAACATGGTGTAGGACAGATCAGTTCCAGTATTCTTTTCTAAGATACTTGACCTGGAAGGAAAAAATATTTTCCTGTAAGGGTGAGGGAGTCCTGGCACAGGATGCTCAAGGGGATTGTGGAATCTTCTTCTGTGGAGGTTTTCAAAACCTGGCTGGACACGTTCCTGTGTGACCTGACCTAGATGAACCTGCTTTAGCATGAGGGTTGAGTTAGGTGATCTCTAGAGGTCTCTTCCAACCCCTACCATTCTGTGAATCTGTGATTCTGTGAAAGGATAGATGTGCCCCTTTCCCAGACTGTCACTTGGAGTTTGAGGGCCAGTTACCATGATCTGAAGCCAGAGTAACTGATAGGACTTGCTGACTTTACATCCACGTTGCTGAGCACAGCGTTTGATTTTCCACCTTCCTAAGTATAGAAAGTAATTAGAATCTATTAGAAGGGCACCAAACCAGGCAATGCATTGATTAGATTATGCATGCTGAAACGTAACAACTTCTTTAACATGAATTAAATAAAATAACATCTAAACACATACGGATAAAGTAAAAAATATAGATTATGATGTAGGTGCCCTTTTAACACTGTTAAAGCCATTCTCATAACAGTCCATTGATTCCATTAATTCAAAGCTGGTTTAGGCTCATGTGGCTTTTTAAATTCAGTTGTGTACCTTAGGCTGTGATCATCACATGTTAGCACTTGCTGCTGGTACCGCAGTTTGCTGTGGTTGAGGAATTTCCAACTAATCTCTTTAGGTGCTGCTGGAGACATCAAATTAACAGTAAATGTATGTTTGAGTAAAACTCTTGCCAAATTAAGTCAGATCTGAGAAACAAGGTTCCTCGTCTATCTATGATATATTGGAATAAGTCAACAGAAAGCCTTTTTAAAGGTTTTTTCAGGAGAGGATTTCACGTTTGAATCTGCTACATCTTAGTTCTGCAGAGGTTTGCAAAGGAACATAAGGACTGTAAAGCAGCTTGGAGGTTTGATAAATCCTCCTTCCAGTCTAAATTCAGAATAACCCAATATTCCCAAGCGACATAAGAGCAGGTATCATACCTGTTTGAGAGGGACATGGACAGGAGCTGTGGCTGGAGAGAATTTTTCTGTAGATAAGCAGAAGGAAGCACCTGAAGCACCAAACAAGGTTGGGAGTTTGTCTCCTGATATATAGTCAGGGTCAAAAAATACCAGTATTTCCATTGTCTGGATTGCACTGTGGATTTGATGTCAATTTTTGAAGGCTTTAGGACAATCAAGTTCAGGATTTTCTAGGAGGATGTGCTACCACTTAATAATACATTATGACAGGAGAGAAGTATGTACAAACAAGTCTGAGCCTGCAGGACAATTATACTTACTCCCAAATGAATAATATCCCCAGCCATAGCCAAGGGTGGCAGGGAGCAAATAGCAAAGTGAAATTAGAGAGATCGGACTATCCCGGCGGTGATGTACTGACTGCCTGACGCGTCAAGCAGGCAACGCAGAGGAGCTGTGCTGGGGCTAGAGCTGTGCTTGCAAGATCTAGCCCTTATTTAAGTCTGATTTTTCTGGAGCAAGATTTTCTTGTAAAGCAACAGCCCTGACTTGTTTAAAGTCTTTTGGAGATAAAAAGCAGATGGCATTGATTAGCTAATTAGTAATATTTTCTGCAACCTATCAACTGTGCTGATATGTGTAAAATTTGCAAGAGTTTGGGATGAATCTCTGTCCCTTTGATTTGCTGAAGAAATTGACTATTTTAAAATCTGGAGGAGAGGGAAAGTTATATACACATGAGTCATTTTCTGCATAACAGAAACATATTAACCTTTTCTTTTGAATTTTTATGCAGGGCTCGTTTCTTCATTTTTGAGGGGAATATGCACAAAGAAGTTGCAGCTCTCCTAGCTTTTGTCTTGATTGCACAGTGTATTTTGTGACAGGCCGTAGGTTTCTGGCTCTCCTATTCCTCCTTGTGGGCATGCTCTTTCCTCTTTTGCATTTATAATGGAGACAAAGCAAAATATTATTTTTTTGTTTATACCAGGCTCACTTTTTAGCTTGTCTTCTTTTGACCCCTTTGCAGTCACAGCAGCACCCTAGCAGGCCACCTCCATGACCAGTACAGTGAAGCAGTCAATGTTGTTTTGGCCAGAACATCACTGGGGTGTTGGGTGCTCCTCTGACTTTGAGTTAAATAAGACATGAGTCAAATATCTTGATGGTGTCTCTGTGATGGCAATTGTTCATCATTTACGGTGAGATCTTAATGTAAAGAGAATGTCTGAGAAAGGATATCAGCCCTTTAGACCCTGCTAATTGCATGACAAAATCTTCATATAGCGGAAAAAAAAAAGTAAGACTTCTTTCTTCAGCAAGGTGTGTACAGGAGAACTCACAAGCAGATAGCAGTCCTGGTAGTCACTGTGGTCTTTGTGGAAACGAACATGGGTGGACACCGCTTTGGGTTCCCAACAAGCCCTATAATTAGGGCTTGCTGCAAATCCTCTAGAGTTTTGAGCTCTGCACTTGCACGGCCTCAAAGGCTTTCATGTAACAAGGTTCCAGTGCAGAAGGTGGTTTTTAATTGCCAGTGGATGATACAAGAGCTGTCAGCTGGACACCTGTGATAAGAGAGAATGAGAAAGAGCTTTGTTTTTCTCTCCTGGAGAGCTGTCCTCCCTTGCAGATGCTCTGCAGAACAGCTTTACAGTGCTTATCTCCCATTTAGAACTTCAAAATAGGGCATGGTGCAGGCTGAGGTGAGGGCCCAAAGGTGGTATTGGTCCTCTGCCTGTGTTGTGCTCCATCCACAAGCCATCAGGACTGGAAATTGCCTAAAGTGAGACATTGATTTGCTTCTCTGTTATGCAAAGCTTTCTGTTTTTCCATGGAGTTCAATCTTGAAGCTGCAGCTTTTTTGTTTCCATCAGAATGACATTTTTTATTGCATCTTAAACTGAAAACAACAAATTCTGCATCCTGTCTGGAGCATGGTCTTGTTAATGTTGTTTGAAACATGACGTGTCGTGGACGTCAAACTGCAAAGATCCCATTTCTTCTGAAATGAGAAAAACATGTCACTTTCGGCTCTAAGTAATACAAAGGGAAAATCATATTTTAGGTAGGAGCGACATGACTGACAAAGATGAAAGAAAAAAAAAAGTTATTACTTTTGGAAATTTCATAATTACAATTAATGATAATTTAATGAAATGACATTGTCTTCTCCGCTATCACTAATGAAATGCTTGAGAGTGATAAAACAGATCTTTGGGAAACAAAGCAAGAGTCTGGAGTGGCATAGCTTTGTGACAGCAGCCTGAATGCACAAGCCTTGAATCCCTATTTTCTTGGTACAATAGTTTAAAAGAGAAGATAAAATGAAGGCTACATGACAAATGATGCATACATGAAGTGTTTAAAGTCCTTCTCTTAAGCAAACAATACCAAACTCCTGAATAACATGCTAATGACTGAGTATTGCTTCTTGGACTTGCTAACCCTTCATTGAAACACTTTTTCTTTTTTTTTTTTTTTTTTTGCAGACAAACCAGAGAACAAGAAACCCCACCTGACTTTTTTTATTTCTCAGACTATGAAAGACATAATGCAGAAATAGCAGCATTTCATTTGGACAGGCAAGTAAAATGAGCTTGTGTTAAAAGAAAAGTGGAAATATTTTGGTAAGTTTCTGCACTTGGCTAGCCCTGTAACTGAATTACTTTTGAAAAAGGGAAAAGTGGAACAAAGGTGGGCAAACACTATGAATAAATGAAATGGCAGATGATGAAAGGGTAGATTAATAATTAAGAGATGTGACTTGCTCTGGGAATGAGAAACCTGGCAATACGTAATTGTCAAAAAGAAAGAGAAATCATATTGAAGAGAAGCTGAGAAATAAATTTCCCCTGTGATTTTGAAGTGCATATGGAGAGGACACATCTCCTGGGGAATGTGTCGTCTGAGAGGAGACTGTCTCACCCCACTTAGCTCCAGGGCACGTAAAAACAAGCAAGACACAGGGAATGTCGTGAATATTCACAGAGGATTAATTGAGATAGGGAAGGGAGTCTGGTTTCCCAGCAAAATATTAGGGCTGCCCAAAATCAAGTGCATATTTAGGCTATGATAGTGGGAAAGAGAGGGCAACGGTGGCCATCCCATGCTCCCATTAGCTGAAAATGTCCCCTCAGGCAGAGTTAGTGCAGAGTATGGTGTATACCCTAAGACCAGGAAAGGACTGCATCCCTCTCAGCCTGCCCAGATTAGGAATGGAAATTAATAATTACTGATGAATGACTAACAATATGGCTGGAAACCATGGCATTTCACAGACTGAGTTAGAACTTAAGCATTTTTCACACCCTGAGGTACCAAGAAGCATCCTTTCAAAAGCTTGAAGCTTTGGGGCTGGAAAGTATTTGGGGGTATGTGTAGTATTGCTGTCATCTGGGTTGCTTCTTAGGAAAAAGCAGGTGTGGCACAGAGTAGATTTTCCATTAAAAGCTATTCTGGTCAGATCCTTCAAGGAGTTTCTGTGTTTTATTTTGTTGACTTTGGTGTCGATCCCTTCTGCTTTGAGGTTTATATTGCCATTTTAAGCAGCTTGTGCTGCAGAAGAAAAAAACATTAATAGAGTTCCTACAGGGAGGTATGTTAAATATCTACACAGTAAGCAAAAAAAAAAGAGCAGTTGCTATTCAATGTAAAAAATCTTACCTGCAGACAGTGGACATAAAAATTCCACCTATGGGGAGGTTTTGAATGAGGACTTTATTCTTTTACTGTATCTAATAGCAATGCCTTGTAGGGAGTGTTTAATGGTCTGCTAAGGCAGGGGATTTTGGGGTAAAGAAAGGGTCTTCACCCAGCTTCTGCCCATGGTAAAATTTCTCTTGTCAAAGAGGCTGTTTAGGTTGGTATATGGGTATTAAAACAGAGAGGAGTGGAAGCACATACATCAGACAAATACTGACGGGGAAAAAAAAAAAAGAAACTCCAAACCTATTAGATGATATTTATGGAAGAAACAGGCTGAAATCCCATTTCTCAAGTCACTTAAAAAATTGGTGAGCAAAATGCTTGTTATAACAATCCTGAAGTAGCTAAAAATAAAAAGTAAGTTTCTACTGTATTTTATTTCTGTAATTCAATGTATCTTTGGGGTTTTTTTTTGTCATGGAACAATGTGTTCTTCTCTACTTTGCATCTGCTCCGTACTATGTAAACAAGTCAGAGCTGATCATGTTCAGGACATATTTTGTAATATATTATCCAAAGGATTATCCATTTTGAAGTTGATAGGTTTTTCACTCATTAAAGACCACAGATAAATGTGCCTTCAGAGTGTAATGAACCCTCCTAAAACCTATCACTATCATATTTTAATCCTTTACATAAACTCTCTCTCCTCTTTCTCTTCCAGGATCCTGGATTTCCGTCGTGTTCCGCCGGTCGCAGGTAGACTGGTTAACATGACGAGAGAAATACGAGATGTTACTCGTGACAAGAAACTGTGGAGAACGTTTTTCATCTCACCAGGTAGTCTTGGAAATAACACTATATTCTTTCTATCCCGCTGAACACGTACTTAAGGGAACAATGTGTAGATTGCTTAATTGCTCAGATGTTTCTAATAGAACTGTCTTCTAGACCTTTGAATAAAAATAAATGTGGAGACATAGCCTACAAAGAAAGCTTTATTGTTTTGAATTGAGTGCCTTTCCCCCTTGACAAATTATCCACAGAGACAGGCTTTTACGTTCACAAAAGCAATGTATTCAACAAATGTTTTACATAGGGAGATTTCTAAAGCAATTTCTGCCGTTGCTGTTAGTTTACCCAAAACCTTATTACTGAGCCCATTAGTTATTTAGACTTTTTTTTTTTCTACTGGAATGTGATCCTTTGCTTCTGTTGGTCAGATGGATTTATTTCTCATTTTTTTAGTGGAGGACCAGAACCTAATTTCCTCAGTCATGTATTTCAGTTTTTATTACAAACAGGAGTCTGAAAAAACTTGAACACATAAATAAGTAACATACCCTGCTTCTAGCTTAAATTCTCCACTGGGCAGAGGCCAGAGTAGAAGTCACCTGAATTGTTCCCAGTCCTTGTTCTTGCTTTGAGCACTGATCCTATGGACTGATACCACTCTTTCACAAGTTCTGGTGGTCATGGCCAAGGATGGAATTCCACAGAGTGGGAATTTTACTAGGTAAAACCATGCCCTGAGTGGGAGAAAGGGGTATCATCTCTGTTTAGCATCTGGGATGCTGAGATGGAGAAATTAAGGCTTAGAGTCAAGGCACAAAAATGCATACTGAAGTATGTTCTTGGGGAAAATATATAGGGAAACATTCAATTTAGAGCATGTAGCTGTGTGTCAGCTGTGTGTCGTGGTTTCGGCCCATCAGGGAACAAAAGACCACGATTAGCTTCAAGTACCGAAGACTTAAGGATTGCTAAAGCGCAGGGAGGGCTTAATTGCCGCTTAAGGTGCAGGACAAAACAGACCAGGCTACTCGGCTTGGGGAAGAAAAACAGAAAACAATTTAATACCAACTAAAACATAAAACCCCAAAAACCAGAACCAAAACAAAACAACACAGAATGGTACAGAGATGAAGAGTCCGACCAGCCCTTTAAGACCACCTGCTCCCCACCCCTCTCCTCTTCCCGGGCTCAGAGCCCTGATCCCGGTGTTTTATACCTCCGGCCCCCCTGAACGGCCCAGGGGGGCAGGGAGTGGGGGTTTCAGTCAGTCCGTTCCTGGTGGCTTCTGCCGTTTGTCTCACCTCAGGGCAAGTGGGTTCCGCACCAGTCCTCCTTGCAAGTCCGTGAGGTACCACACACACATGGCAGCCCTGCACGGGCTGCACCGACGCACATTTGTCCCAAAGCCCTGCACGGGCTGTACCGATGCTCATTTGTCCCAAAAGTTGCTGCTCCTCTCTGCCTCTCGTGTGGGGCTGCTCTGCGGTGCACAGGCTCTCCAGCATGTCCTGTGCCATGACCGCCTCCCCCACACAGTCTCTGGCCCGTCCGGGCACACTCACATGAAGTTGCTGTTGTTATCCATAGGTTGCAGGGGTACCGGCTGCACTCTCACCACGGCTTGCAGAGGGGTCTCTGGTCTGATGCTCCATCCTTCCTCCTTCTCCGACTGTGGGGTCCGCATGGTCGCCTCCATCTTGTACCACTCTTACACCTCCTGCCTGGCACCTCAAATTCCCATCCCTAAATAGTGATCGCAGAGGTGCCAGATTGGCCCAGCCGGGCCGGGGGTGGGTCTGAACCCAGGAGTCGGGGGAGAGTCTAAAAAAACTTTTACTGGGTCTTCACTGCAACCCACTCCCCCTGTTACTAAGCAAAAGCAACTCCTTGCTAAACCATGACACTGTGTTCCAGTGAGCTTAACTGGTGTTATTTCAGCTGCATGCAAGTGTGGTTTGCTGAACATGGGCTGTAATTTATGCACCAAACAATCTGGATCAGAAATCTCTGGAGATCTACTCCTCACTCCATCGGTGACTGACCAGGAGCTGTTTATCCCAGATCCTTAAAGTCAAGATCTAGAGATTTAATTACAGTTTCTCCTAACGTTACTGTAATTTATTGCTGTTAGCTAAAAACCAGAGCCCTGTCATTCCAGAGCTTGCTTTCTTAAAATGTTTATCACACTTTTGTGATCACCAGTAAAATCATTATTATGTGTGGGTTTTTTTAGCTTCATATTTATGTTCAGCTCTGCAGGACACAGTTGAGCAGACAGTTATTTATTCCAGTACTTCACTTGTAAAATACATTATATAATTACAAAAAGATTCATCTTACCTTGTGTTATGAGCACTCCAATTTTACATGTACAATTGTGGTGACAGTGGTGACAGTACCTGGTGAGAGTGCTCACCAAACCTGATGTGCAGGCATTTCTGTGTGCTCCAGCTAGACAATTGAGCTTCAGCCACTTTCTCTCTCTCCCCCTCTCTGTCTTTCTCTTTCTCCTTTGTTTTTTTGATTTATTTTTCGTAGGCAGAATCACACACAAAAGATGGCAAAAAAACCTTGTGAATGTTTATGTGCTTAAGGTGCTTTGGCTCATTTGAAATATAAGCCCTTTTATTACCATTTTAGCAAGTACAACATGGATTAGTAGGTTTGCTTGCTTTTCAGTCTTTCCAGGTTATATATCAAGGCTTAGGGGTGAACTTGAGTGATTTCTGAGAATTACAAAACTGTACTCACGTACTGAGCAGCTTACAGCAGCCAGAGCATGGCGATGCAGAGTTAAAGCTGCTGGTTTGGATGAAGATCTTTATCTTGTCATTATGAAATTCCAGACATCCAAGGGATGATCCAAGCATAATCCTTTATTCAAATTTATTTAGAGGCCTCAGATAAATTCAATTAAAATATTTGATTAACTATGAATCATGCTTTTCTGGAGAATAAAATGCTTAAGCAATTAATTTTTCTTTCAATTTTATGTTTCCTAAATCAATATACTTTGCTTAAATCATGTTGGCTACTTGTCAGAGTTCTTCCCTACAAGTCCCCAGTTTAATTAGTCAGATTCTCATTAACATATGCCCAACCTCCATTTCGTATTTCATAGTGACCTGAAGAGGCAAATATTAATTAATACTTAATGAAAAAGTAATAATGGTCCTAAATTAAGCATTTAGAAACAAATCCACAAACCTAGCAGGCAGCTCAGGCAACAGATTAAGAGCAGAAAAAGGAAAATAGGGGAGAACAGGGAGGCTGGAGAAGACTAGAAGAGGCTGACTTGTTCCCTCTGACAAATGAGGACCAGCAAAGTTTTGAGGGAGAGCTTTTTACAAAGCTGAGAAATTGAGGCGTGCTATATGAATACTTGCAAGAACCAATCTGTGCAACAGCATTAAGCTGTTGAAGTCCCCTGGGACTCCCTTTCAGGTGGCTGTATCTCTGCATCTCCATCACCAGCGGTGCTCAGTGATAATTAATGGTCACGGGGACTTATTGTGTCTGCTGGCAACGTATCCCTCTCCATGCATCCATATCCACCCCTTTAAATTAAATGAGCAATAAATGTAATTGATTTTATACAAAGCCCTTCCCCTTGGGCTGGGAGACCACTGTTAGCAGTAGAAACAGTCAGAGGGTAAATATTGATGATTCTCATCAATACACCATGTTATTCCCTGGAGCAGTGCAGAGATGGGTCAGAAGAAATACTACTGCGTTTCCACGCCTGAACCATCTCACTTGTTCCGTTAGGCATGGAAATCAGGGCCAGGAAGCTGCAGGCAATTGTAGCTTCAGAGGACACTGCAGAAAAGCATCCTTTTTTTCCACTGGAAAGCAGAAATGGCTGTGCACAGCCAGGTCAGCCGATGCATTAGGCTACATTCAGAGAGAAAGCAGATTGCAGAAAAGTGCACTTCCAGGCAGTTTGGACTAAACATGAGAAATGGAATTAGGTCAGTAATTATTTAAATTAATTTTACATCCTTTGCAGCAGGGCAGACTGCAGTAGCCCTGCTACTCTTACAAATGAATGGTAATTTGCTGGGAAAAAAGAGACATATTAACAATGTCAGCCTTCGTTTTGGAAGTAATTGAGGCAGCAGCTTAAAGAAATCAATGTTACACAGCTAGTAAGCACTATGTTTTTGTTCATATTAACCAATTCCAAGGGATTATGGAATTTCTCTCCCCACCGCCCTTCTCAGCAAACAATAGCAGTTCTAAATTAGCTATGATTTTGAGCAGGTAAAAGAAAGATCTTTTTTTGCATTACTTTGGTAAAGATTCAGGATTTTCTCCAGTGCTCCAATTGCACAGGCTTTCTAATTGTCCTTGATTAACAGTCATGCAAATCTCAATAAAAGAATTGCTCTGCCAAGCAATTTGCTTTAAGGTATCTCCACTTATTCCTTTTCTTCCACAGAAGAATTATTGTTCAGCTATCAGGATGACACACGGAAAATGTGCAGATGAGTACACAAGCACTCAGGTTCTTTATTGTTGTAATTAGTTGGAGTTTCGATCACCACACCATGATTTTTGCGTGGATTTCATTACAAATTTTATCCATTCATCCTCAGATAATGAAGAGCAGACATTTGCAGTACCTCTCGGGATTCTCTTGCCTCTCTGCTTTTTAATGATGAAGGAGTTTGCATGTTGCCAATTCCCAGTATTTGAACGTTTCAGCATGTATAAACAGTCCTTCCTTTCTGGCTTGCCAGCACTGCTGCTGTTGCCATTTATACCCACTCTGTAGGAGCACAAATTCCTGGTGGTTGCTTCCTTTGCAGGTATACTTAGGGACAGGGGCTTTTAGGGAAACATCTGTATCATATGAGAGAGGAACCTATGGGCTGGGCAATTTTAAGAAGAGGAGAGAGACCACATTCCCGTTAGACCCCATGTCCCCTTTCCGTCTGATTTTTGCCTTCAGAAGGCCAAACCCTACTCTTAACATGCGGCAAAGCACTGGGCTTGTTTCTCTAACTGTAATTTCACCTTCAGCCTGCTATTCAGAATATGGGTCACCTACTTACATTTCAAAGAGGCCTGCTGCTGCACCCTGAAGTCTTAAATGAGAACTTAAATGAGAAATGTGTTCTTCTGTACTTGATGCCTCTTTTTCTATGTTTTTAAGAAACCTTACAAATGAATGTTTCCCCAGATAACTCAGGCTGCTTCATCTTACTGTCTGTATATATAGGGTAAGCATATCAAGATGTCTAGTCTGTATCAGTAGAAGCAGTTAATTTCTTTAACAGCAACCTGAGATACAGCATCCTTTCCCCTCCACTACCCCTAGAAATTGGACAGGAGCCATGGAGAGTAAATACCACAGGTGTGAGCCCACAGGGACAATAACAGCTGGCAGAAAAACTTTTGCCATTGAAAGTCACTTCTTGACAAAAAATCCACTTGTGGCTTTGCCCCAGGTTTTCTGTCTTAATGATGGGATGCATCAGAGGACTGACCTCCCGTTGCAGACGATAGGAGCTCTGTGGGAAAATCACTGTCTGGAGGAGCACAGCAGGAGCAAGGCTGAACAGCCCGGCATGGCACAGGCAGCACACGTGCTGGATGTGTCACTCTGCAGCAGTGAATGCCATCACTGCCAGAGCCCCCCGAGCTTTCCTGAAGATTTATCTGGATACGAATGTCTGATTACTGTCAAATGATTAGTCCCAGTTGCTTTCATTGACAATACAGAGCAGGGTTTCATTGTTCCCAAAGTTAAATTCAGAAGCAAACTATTAAGCACAGTATTTATCTTCCCACTGTGCAAAATACTGTGTTTAATATAATTCCGTTTTTAAAAGGTCAGATTTACATAGTGAGCAGCAGAAGCTGCAGTAGCTCAGGAGGGGCATTGCTGGGCCTTTTGCTCTCTACAAAATGGTTACGATGACAAGTAATGGTGGCTTCCCACTGCCAGGTGTGAGACAGGTCATAGAAACCCTGGAAGATAAATTGTCTCAGGTGATCAAGATATGTCTGTGTGGGTTCTCTCCTTCCCTCCCTCCTCAGATGAGCACATGATGCTGACACAGCTGAACTGGAGCATAAGGCCCACTGCAGCTTCAAATTGGTGGAAGCATAAGCCCTTGCTGCAGTACAGGGGAGAGTCCCACCTTCCCACCAAGGCAGTAGGTGCCCAGGAAGCAAGGCATCTCTTTATGTCTCCCAAATCTTCTACACTAGCCTGCAGCAAGCAGCATCTGTATATGGTTTATTGTAAATTATCTCTTGTGGCAGCGCAGAACCCCTTGAAATATTTTTTCTGCTGTAATTTCTTTTAAGGATATAAATCACAGATGTTTTTCACCAGTTTTTATTGAATGAGAATATCCCAGCCTTCCTAATGGCCCAATATGATCCTCCTGGTTGCAGGCTGTCTGCAAATGGTGGAGCTGCCTACAGGTGCTTGGACAGCTCTTCACTTTCATCCTGAATTATGGAAGAGGTTTGCAGGGAGGCATGAAGCCCTCCTGCTTTTGCCAGGATGATCAAAGGCAAACTTGAAGCACCTGTGTTAGCCCTGCAAAAGCTATGCCAAGTCTGTGCTGTGGCAGCATTTTTTAAAAGGAAATCTGTGAGAGGTTATAGAGTACAGGGCAGCATGCCCAGGGCTTGCCGTAGGTCGAGTGTTGACTTTATGCTTCATTTTAGACTAATGAAATGAGTGAATCTGAAGGAGAGCCACTGGTGCATCTGATGTACAAGAAGAAGCTGAGAGTTTTAGATCCTTTTAACATGGAGAAGCTGGCTTGAAGTTGTAGCTTAGGCCAGAGGTAGCATGAGTCCCAAGTTTTCCTAACTGCAATTTCTCTTTTCCTATGCAATTTGTAAAATAGGTTTTCAAAAACTTGCTCTCAGAGTTACTGAGTTGCTTAAAAGGGAAAATAAGTGAGTTTTTTGTTTAGAAGTTATTAAGCATGTCATGGCGAGCAGGGCCAAGACTTGTGCTGGAGTTCATATGAAACAGCCAACCAGAATGGCTTATTGGCCAAGGGCATGGTCACTTCTTAGCTCATGGGAGGTCTCAAGCTACTACTCCTTTAATAAAGTATTCAGAGATTAAATGTACCTTATATGTAAGAAAAACCTTTTAAAATATTTTTGAAGAAGGGATATCCTGCATGGTAAAATGTTTTAAATTACAAAATTAAAAGTATAGACATGCTGAGTTTTCCCTTCCTTCCTTTTTGCAATTTCCGTTCCTTATTTTCTCTTCCCTGAACTACTCTTCTTTCAGTAATTGTCAATGAGGTTTTTGACCACAGAGTAAATATTTCTGGTCTGAGTCAGGATATATTTAACTGGTATGAGCCAATCCTGTCAATGTAAATATATAGTTCTAGTTGGAGTTGTTCCTGAGCACAGATAGATGGGTATCCCTTATGAGTCATTCACAGCAAAGGGATTTGAAAAGTGTATGTCCAGACTAAGTTCATCACAATTTAATGGCCAAATCTGATGACCATCAACAAAGGCTTGAAAATGAAGAGCTGAGACAAAGCATGAAGTCATGACACATCAGTCTTACTGTCCAATTATTCGGTGTAATGCCACGATTAGCAGTCAGTCTCAGAAAATACAGCTAATTGATACAATAAAAACCATCATGAGACTTTATTGTTCTTCCATCTTCTCCTACATCTACTTCCCCAGTAGCAACTCCTTGCTCTGTTTCTCCTTCCCTCCTGTTATCTCCATAGCACCAGAGGCAGTATTTCTCCCTGTCCTCTTGAGTCATTGTCTCTCTTGCATTGCCCACCAGCAGTGTGACGTCTCCCCTGGGTAATTTGCTGGCCATGGGTTGGGTCTGGATGGGGGAAAGCATCCTGGCCATGTGTAGGATGGTGTGTTACAGGGCATCACTGTAGTGAAAACCCTCCAGCTTACCTTTCTGAGCCACAAGGGCTTCTGTGACAGGCAGAAAATTACCCCCCTCTATTCCCCAGCCCTTTCTGCCGTATTAATACTGAGTCTGCCCAAAGGGGGAGTAGCTCAGAAGCAATATTTGAATTTAGAGACCTTGTGGGGAATTAGGAAGCAATGTGACTTCTTGGCTTTGTACATTACCATAAGGAAACGGCACAGTCTTCCTCTAATTACATGTTATGTGCATAAAGAGTTGTAGCACACTGACAAGATCAGTGCCATGCTCCTATTCTTGTTCATAGTCAAGGATCGGTGGGGTTTGGGGATGAGTTGCTCCCACCTCCAGTGAATTCACATGGGAAGAGGGTTTTTTGTAAAGAGGTAGGTGTTCCTGTTGATACAGAAATACATGGTGGCAGCTTTGGGGAATTTTTAAGGTAACACCCACTTCAAAACCCTCTGCAGCCTTTTTTTCTCTGGTTGTTGGAGTAATGCAATGTGTGGAGGAAGGAGTTTGGTTTTGGGATGTGTGCTGACAGAGTTACATCTGCGTTATTTCCACCTTCCACACACACTCCCACATGAGTCTTCATGGTAAATAATTCTCCTTAGTAAATCTGACAGTTCTTCTCATGCCAGCAAGCAAATGAATGAAATGTTGTTGTTGGTTCTTAAAGAAATGAGCCAAGATTTTGGAGGGTGACTTTTGGGCACGTGTCACTTGCTCAGCTATAGGACTTGAGGTTCCAGCCTAGGGTAACAAATGTATCCCAAAGGATGTATCAGTCTGGGAAAATGAAAGGAGAAGGGAAAGGATTTAAAAAAAATAAAGAAGGAGGGCTGAAATATAAATGGACTGGAAGTAGTCACAGAGAGCTCAGCACAGAGTGTGATCGCAGTCACTGAAATTAATGTCTTTCTAGTGGTTTCAGTGGAAGAAAACTGTGTGTGGTAATGGGGTTTTGGGTCTGAGATTTCTTTCTGTACATACATATGTCAGTGCTTTTATGAATTCTTGAACACTAATTTTAAGGGTATGTTTTAAAGCTCTTTTCCTTTGTTTGCCAGCCAACAACATCTGCTTCTATGGGGAATGCTCCTACTACTGCTCAACAGAACATGCACTGTGTGGAAAACCAGATCAGATTGAAGGGTCTCTGGCTGCTTTCCTACCTGATTTGTCTTTAGCTAAAAGGAAAACCTGGAGAAACCCTTGGAGACGTTCCTACCACAAGCGCAAGAAAGCGGAGTGAGTAGTGGCTTGCCAGCTCTAAAGGGCAATAGGAAAATAATGCTGCAGATACTGCCCTTCTCTGCATTGAGGCTAAAGAGAGCAACTGCATTTCTTTGTTGGGTCCAGTCCTGGGAAGGGACAGAGTTCTTACACTTGCAAGGAGCTCCAGCTTATGGCCTTGAACCTGAAAGAACCTTCAAAAGCATAATTCCTTCATGGGAAAGATACCTCTAGTGGCCTCAACCAACTGGAGGATGCAACGAGGACCTGTCTAAATGCTATAAGAGGGAGAAAGATTCATTGCTATCAGCAGCCCTAAACAAGACTCAGATGTTTTCATCATATGGCTGATGGTGTAACTGGTCTCCAAATTCTTGAAGGTGTTCACCTGATAGTTTTCAGTCTTGTCATTTTCTTCCTTTTTTATCAGTCACAGTCTTTATCAGTTGCCTGCATTACTGGAAGTAGCCTGAAGTGTTTGCTGTCTCTACCTGACTCTGCTGCCCTCAATCAAATGTAATATAACCAGATCTTTGAAAAACAACTTTTTTTTAAAAAAAAAAAGAAAAATACTCAGTAAGCTTTGTATGTCATGTAAAATATCAAAATATTGGCTTTTCCAGGTGGGAAGTTGATCCAGATTACTGTGAAGAGGTTAAACAAACACCGCCATATGACAGTGGGACTAGAATTCTGGATATAATGGATATGACAGTTTTTGATTTCCTAATGGGTATGTTTCATCTCTTCCAGAAATTAAATGCAACATTTAATTAGAATAAGAACCATTTATTTCTACATCATTCTGCATAGCTCAGCAGTTTGCTAAAGCATGGCTGAAGCTGCATTTACTGTATTTGCCATTCTAGATGATTATGAGAAAATGCAGATCTACATGGTTATATATTCCCATCAGTGCAGATTAAAGGAATAAAGATATTCAGAAATGCAGTGCACACATCAGACAAGTCTCCTCCACAACAGTTAAGGGCTTCACAATTTGCTTTAGTGAATGCTTTACCATTGGAACATATGGCTCCTGGATGCACAGACAAGGACTGTTGGGTATTGGCACATTGTGTTCAACTTGCAGTATCATTGACTGCAGTTTGCTCCATTAACTGTCAGAAGAGATTAAAAGAAAAAGATGTGTTGCTTTGTCACAAAGACAAGTGTGGTATATGTCAGGAAGGAGGTTTTTTCTGTTTATGTAACCTAATCAGCATAAAATAATTATTAACAAGCAGTTGATAGTGATGTATTCCAGGCCTGCTCAACAGTTGACTCTGAGACATTCTCAGATGAATCCTATTTGGCTGCAGCTAATATACTTGTAGGGTGACAACATATTTATTTGATCCTTGGGCATGTGCCAGCATGGATATATCCTCTGCTATTGCCACTACTGAGACTGGTGGACTAGACCACATCAGGGGAGGCCAAACCACAGCTTAGGAACCATATGTGGCATCTGTAAGTGGCTCAAGACCATCACCATGAAGACAAAATTAACATCTTGGCACCAGTACTCTGCACATTGACCTCAAAAAGACATGTGTCTGCCTGCCAGGAGTGCTCAGCTGTATCACTGCAGTACCATCCTGATATATATATGTATTACACCCATAATATCATTTTGGCTTTACAGGCAGACAGAAATTTCTGATTAATGGTAAAACAAGATGTTTGGTCATGGCTCAAAAACTTTAATATAATATTAACAAAGTCATATGGGTTAACATCCCTGCTTGAAGGATGCATTTTCCCCTCCCTAAGTTAAGCCTCACACCTGGCATATGTACTGTGGCTGCTTTGCATGCTCTACTGACCCAGGGCTGGAGTAGCAGGACTTCTTTACCTCAGTGAAGCTCTGCTGGCTTAGGACATAGCTACCACACAGATAACCAGGCTCCCCAAGCAGTCAGAATGCCATTGTAAGTGAGAAGCATTTCCTTGGCGTAGCCCAAGAGGGGTTGTTGGAAGATGGGAAGGTTTGTTTTTTCTTCCTGTGAGTCCTCTAAAACTCAAATATAAAAGCTACAGAGAGCTTGAAAAGCCCCAGAAAGCATAACAGCACATCTCCCAGTGTTGCACACTTTGGGCTTTCCACAGTACAAGCAATCAAGCTCAGCAGCCCCGTTGCTTTCTCTGACCGACCAGGTGTTGTGTTTGGGCTTCTTGCTGAACCGTAGCTTTTGTATTGCTCTGACCTGCAGGCTCAGCAGCAAGCCAGAGGGAGAACAGTGTTTTTTTGTGTTTATTCCATAGGTAACATGGATCGACATCACTATGAAACCTTTGAGAAGTTTGGAAATGAAACATTCATCATCCACTTAGATAATGGAAGAGGGTAAATACCTTTAATAATATTTCTGAGGAAAGTTTAAAAAAAAAAAGAAAAAAGACTATAAGTGTTCTTGTTCTTATCTTTAAATAGGTTTGGAAAATATTCCCACGACGAACTTTCCATATTGGTGCCTTTAAACCAGTGCTGCAGGTAACATTTCTCCTCCAGAGTTGTTTCTGCTAATAAGATTGGAATGTTCAGGTCAATCTTGTATTGCGTACCATAGAGAGGAGGAGATGTCATGATCCTGCCCAAGGAGCCTGACCTGAGCTAGCCCTGAGCATTGTCACTAATACACTAAGTACTTTGCTGAGATCAGGAGCTTGCAGGAGCTTGGCTGTGAGCAGTTATGAGAGAGGGTTTGTTAACACAAAATACATGTCCCATGGAACTGAAGTGACAAAACTTAGCGCAGTTTGTTCAAGTGTTTCACAACAGTTTTTCTTGATGCCTATGGCCTGGATTTTCAGAGATGATGGGTGACATTTAGAGTTTCATCTTTGCATGACTGGGACCCAGGTCCCAGCTCACCAGGGTGAGCTCTGTAGCATCCCTGCAGGCTGAATGAGCAGGAGTCTCAGCTGCCATCACCCTTGCCCCTGCACAATGCCATATGCCTCATACATGTCTCTGTCAAGATGGATGTGACCCTATGGATGCTGCACCAGATCCAGCTGGTGCCTTACGTACAGAAGGAACATGAAGGCTGTCTATACTCAACTGTAGACCCCTGCTCTAAAACCTTTACCTCTGTAAGGGCTCCCAAAGACTGCTGGCCAGGTGACAATGCTAGCTGGTCATTAGAACTGTGACATCATTTCAGACGACATCATAAGGTTTTTACACTGTTATTGCTATGCTGACTATAAGCTTTTGAATTCTGTGATGGTCAATAGTGATGAAAATACTGATTTGCATTTTTTTTCTCCTTTTTCTCCTAGAATAAGGAAGTCTACCTATCTGCGATTACAGTTGTTAGCCAAGGAAGAATACAAACTCAGTCTCTTGATGAAGGAATCTTTACTAAAAGATAAAATAGCACCCATTCTCTACCAGCCTCACTTGGAGGCAATGGACAGGCGGCTGCGGATTGTCCTCAAGGCTGTTAGTGACTGTATAGAAAAGGATGGTTTTGACAATGTGGTTGAAAATGACTTTAACAATGATGTTAACACTGTTACGACCAAGAGGTAGTGATGTGGCAAGACTCCGTTTTTACCAGCCAAGTAAAGAAGACTCGAAAAGGAAAAAAAACAAAACAAAACAAAAAAGTCTTGCAAAAGACTGTGTATGCCACTTTGTGAATTCAGTGAATTCAGAAATGAGATATAATTGTTCCCAAAGTAGGTAAAGTGTAGACTCTGCAAAGGATTGGCTCGTTAAGAAAAATAAGTCTAATGTGATGCTTTTCATTAGTTCCTAAAGAGACATTATGAAAAGATGCAGAAAATACTCAGATCATTGACAGACAACAGTCTGANATAATAAATAATTAATAATAATAATAATAATAAATACAGTGGTTACAGGAAGAGAATTTCACTAATTGTGCATTGACAGGAATACTTGAATGTTGGTTTTACAAAGTGATGTAAAATGACAAGTTGTACTATTTGTCCATAAGGAGGTGGCAGCTCATATCTTTCTAGACTATCGTAGCTGAGCAGCTACTTTTCAACTTTGCTTTTGATAGTTTTGTGTAAATATATACATATATGGGTACAAAGCTGCTTTCAGCAGCTCTAGGCTTACTTTTGCAGCATTTTTGTGGAATTGTTTGCAACGTGGTAAAAGTGCAATAAAGATATGGCAAAATGTGTAGCCATTGTGTCTGAATGGATTCCTTTTTTGCTGGAAACCTTGTTCAGAGCAAAACTGGGCACACCAGCCAAGGATTCCAGAACCAGTTGTTTAAATTGTCCTACCCTTTTTTAGCAACAGCCAATGGAGCTAAAGGAGGGAATTGGTGATTAATATACATCACAGCTCTGATAAGGACCACTGGGTTGAAAACAGCTCGTCTTTCATAGGAAAGCATTGTTTTCACTATCATTTCCGCATCCCTTCCTCTTGCAATTATAGCTGTAGAAACAAGCCTTAGAGCAATACCTCTGAAAGATTACGGCTTGACACACTGCCCAGAGGATTTAGATACATCAGTGCCTCTGACTTGGGTAGCAAAAGCCCTTGCACAAGCCAGAAAATCTCAGCCTAAATTACTTAGAAGCAACGGTGTTCTTAACCAAATAGTTTTGATTCATGTTCATCTGAGTTCATGTAATATGTGTGGAGACTTTCAGCCCAAAAGCAAGCTATAAATTGCACAAGTGGCTGCCTTTGACTTGTGAAAATATGGTGTGGTACAGAAAGAATCCCTCATTGCTCTTTTGGGTGAGGAGAGAATTTATTATGACAATATTCATCACAACTATAATTCAAAGCTGTCATTCGTTTCATTTTATGTCTTTCTTCTCAGGGATTTATAAACATATACTTTAAAAGCTTGTAGCCACATAGACTAAAATGTAGGCATTGCAGCATATTAGAATTACAAACAAGAGAAAGGATTGCTATACAGTCTCAGTCATTTCTTCAGTTGATATATTATCACTAAGACAAAAATGTCTTTTGTATTTTACTGCTCATTTCAAATTGCCATGACTCTCACATACATGGCACACAGAGACAACAGAATATCTCAGATTATCCAGCTGTCCATGAATGTAGAAAACTTCTGCGTTACTTCATGGCTTTTTTCCTCACTTTCCAAGACCCAGCTGTGGTAACAAGGATGTTCTCTGTAACACAGCGCTTGCACTGCAGCTCTCCCTCCCCATTAGCTAAAAAAACCCACAACATGGGATTGAAAAAAGGCAGAATTATCCTTAATTATCCTTGCTTTATCCTCAATGCATGGTGTGGTTTTCTTGCAAGTGTAGCTTTCTTCTGACTATGAGATTGTGCCAGGACAGCAAGCAGAGGCTATAAAACCACCATCCTGGTACAACTCTATTTTCTGTTTCTGGGGTCAGGTCAGCCAGTGGTTATGGGTCTGCAAAGCTGGTTCCTTTAGCAAGCGGCATTTTGCAGCCTCTTCAAGATGAGCAGATACAGCAAAGCTCTTTGTTCTTTAGAATATGGGTTGCAGGTTAGGAACTCCTGTCAGGGTGCTTCAAGCCAAAGGTCTTTGCAGAAGGCTGCCTGGTGCCATCATGGATGTAAGCTTCCTGTTATGAACCTGATTCTGAATTTCTATAAGCCAAATTAGGAGCGTTTCAAGAGAATAACTAACTAAAGGTTGCTCTTTCTTACCATATTGTAACCAGCTCNCCCTTGCCCCTGCACAATGCCATATGCCTCATACATGTCTCTGTCAAGATGGATGTGACCCTATGGATGCTGCACCAGATCCAGCTGGTGCCTTACGTACAGAAGGAACATGAAGGCTGTCTATACTCAACTGTAGACCCCTGCTCTAAAACCTTTACCTCTGTAAGGGCTCCCAAAGACTGCTGGCCAGGTGACAATGCTAGCTGGTCATTAGAACTGTGACATCATTTCAGACGACATCATAAGGTTTTTACACTGTTATTGCTATGCTGACTATAAGCTTTTGAATTCTGTGATGGTCAATAGTGATGAAAATACTGATTTGCATTTTTTTTCTCCTTTTTCTCCTAGAATAAGGAAGTCTACCTATCTGCGATTACAGTTGTTAGCCAAGGAAGAATACAAACTCAGTCTCTTGATGAAGGAATCTTTACTAAAAGATAAAATAGCACCCATTCTCTACCAGCCTCACTTGGAGGCAATGGACAGGCGGCTGCGGATTGTCCTCAAGGCTGTTAGTGACTGTATAGAAAAGGATGGTTTTGACAATGTGGTTGAAAATGACTTTAACAATGATGTTAACACTGTTACGACCAAGAGGTAGTGATGTGGCAAGACTCCGTTTTTACCAGCCAAGTAAAGAAGACTCGAAAAGGAAAAAAAACAAAACAAAACAAAAAAGTCTTGCAAAAGACTGTGTATGCCACTTTGTGAATTCAGTGAATTCAGAAATGAGATATAATTGTTCCCAAAGTAGGTAAAGTGTAGACTCTGCAAAGGATTGGCTCGTTAAGAAAAATAAGTCTAATGTGATGCTTTTCATTAGTTCCTAAAGAGACATTATGAAAAGATGCAGAAAATACTCAGATCATTGACAGACAACAGTCTGATAGCAAAACACCTCCTGTCCTTTTTGTATAGAAAGGAGGCCTTTACTTAATATTTTGTATTTATATATGGTATATATATGAAATCCCAGACCTACCTACCAAATTTAACAAAGAGGGACAGCATAGTTTTGTGACTCACACTTTATTTGTGGTGAAAGTCCACTTAGTATTTTGTGTTAACCCTTTAAGTGCTCTAATCCACTGTATCTTATTTAAATTGAATGCTTTTTTTTTCCTCCCAGCTACTTAGCATTTAAAGGGTTAAGGCATTATAAACTTTTAAAGGCAAAAAATTACTTATAATAATAAATAATTAATAATAATAATAATAAATACAGTGGTTACAGGAAGAGAATTTCACTAATTGTGCATTGACAGGAATACTTGAATGTTGGTTTTACAAAGTGTACACTCTTTCTCTTCTTCAATGTCT
>WBNH01004581.1:0-141584 GCA_013401255.1 Urocolius indicus | reverse complement strand
TCTTCTGACTATGAGATTGTGCCAGGACAGCAAGCAGAGGCTATAAAACCACCATCCTGGTACAACTCTATTTTCTGTTTCTGGGGTCAGGTCAGCCAGTGGTTATGGGTCTGCAAAGCTGGTTCCTTTAGCAAGCGGCATTTTGCAGCCTCTTCAAGATGAGCAGATACAGCAAAGCTCTTTGTTCTTTAGAATATGGGTTGCAGGTTAGGAACTCCTGTCAGGGTGCTTCAAGCCAAAGGTCTTTGCAGAAGGCTGCCTGGTGCCATCATGGATGTAAGCTTCCTGTTATGAACCTGATTCTGAATTTCTATAAGCCAAATTAGGAGCGTTTCAAGAGAATAACTAACTAAAGGTTGCTCTTTCTTACCATATTGTAACCAGCTCTGTAGAGTCTCCAGTTTCTTTTGTGAACATAAAGAGTTCCCCTATCAAGCTCTGTGCTACAGCTTTGTAGACCTGTAAAAATTCTTCTTGCTCTCAGTCCTAGATCAGACATACAGAAAAGATGGAGAGGCTTACCTATGATGCTATGTAAGGTTTCCTTTCTTCTGTGTCTCTGTTGAAAAATTGGGATGAATTAACCACAGCTGAGCAGTGCAAGCTAAATAAATACACTGCAGAGTGCTCAGACAATTAATGGAAAGAGCTGAGCTGAGCTGAGGTCCTTTGTCTAGGGGAGCTGAGGACATGGGACTGGTCTGGAGGATACTGAAAGAAGCGAAAGGGCTAATTAATTAAACAAGCTGTGGAGTTGTTGCTCATAATCTACCGTGAAGCTCTGGTGTATTTACATTTATGCTGCCAGATAGAGCTTTGAATCATATTAATTTTCTAGGTGTTTGAGAGGGGAAAATAATTATTGCCTTCTTCTGCTGTTTCTTTCCTATGTAGGCAGGGGTGAGTGGGCATGACAGACAGGAAACTCGAGCTTACAAGTGAATTTACAGCTCTACCTTTCAGCTCTTGTGGCTAACACAGCCTTGAGAATAGCTCCATACAGCCCAGGGAGAGTCAAACCTCTGCTTCTGGGGTGCATCTGCATTGCACCAAGACATGTTAGCAGCAGGCTGAATTTCAGCAGGCTGAATTTCTTCTCCTGAAAACCTGGGGTTTTGAGAGCTTTTAGGCAAAGGGAATTGCTCTCCTGGATTGACATGCACCCTTCTATAGGCAATGAGCAGTGGGTACAATTTAAGGTGCCACGCAGACTGCTTGTTCTTGGGTGTTTTTGTAGGGAGGGCATGGTGGGTTTGGTGCACAGAGGTCACACACTTCAGCACTCACGTGTGACAGTGGATTACTCCAAGGTGATGGCTCTGAAAAGGCTGTCATTGTGCATTAGGTCAGTAATCCATGAAATAAGGAGGATTAGCATGATGCAGTGTAACATCTCTTTAGGAGTCCTACATATCTACCAGACAAAAAGACTCTCTCTAAGAAGATAAATATATGTCAGAATCCAATTGGTTTGTCTCTGTGCCTCAAAAAGGGGAGTAGCAACAGCACCCAGACATTTGCAAGAAGCACCAGGAAATCTGCAATAGTCTACCTGAGGCCTAATGTGTTCAGCATGATAAATTATAGTATGCACAGTAAATAACAGATAAAAATAGATAATACGTATCTAAACCCACCTGATTACATCTATATCTGACAGCCTAGAATAGTTTACGGCATTCTCCCGAGTAATTCAGATGAGAGCCTCATTTTGTTTTGCTGGTTTTCTGTTATTTAAGCATCAAAGGAAATTCACAAAAATGAAAGGAAAAAAAAGGCTCTCATTGTTTGAATTACGTATCACTGTTGTGAACAACAGTACTGGGCAGAGCCCATGATATATATATAAGCTGGAAGCTTGAAGGAGGTTGCAATGTAAGCAACAGTAAGAAGCATTGTGTAGGAGGAAGGAACCAGGGATTTCAATCTTACTGTTGCCTTTGGGCACTGAATTGAAACTGAACTTATCTTATCTGGGTGTTTGAGGGAGAAGTGTCCAAAGGGTTCTGGTCATGCTAATGGGTCTGTACATGGTATGTATGGGTCCAAGGGGAACATAATACTGTCTTCCATTGCAACAACAGCATCTTCCTCTTAACACGTGCACATTCCTCCCTGAAGACTGTCCCTGCATCAAGACTTTTGTGAGCTTAAGAGTACTGAGTTTCCAGCTTGGAGCAGGATATATACTAGTACCTTGAAAATTTGCATCCTAATGGAGCAAATTCCCTTCTAGTACTGGATGTGTGACCACATAATTAATTTTCCAGAAGTTGTTCTAGATATCAGTTGTTTCTATGGACTTGCCTGCCAGTGGTTTAGTAAAATATTTGAGGCCTAGTATGCAGGAATGAACATGCACAAGGAAGACTCTTTTTAAACCATAAATTCAGTGCTTAAAAGAAATATTGAGTTGCCTGGGACAAGTTTTCACATGGAATTTCAAATTATTACCAGTTAGAAGCTGCTGGATTTCTGGAGAATATTATTTTATGCTAAAAGTGATTCATAGGTAGCCTCCAGCCATAACTCTGTGTCAAGATCAAACTGAATTATCTGCTTGCTTCTACATTTGCATCAGTAAAGCACCAATCCAGTGCTTTTGGGGGCTGTGTAGAAAAAAATTAAGAGCAATTCAGTTTGGTGGGTCAAAAAACCTGAGTTCTGAGGTCAGACCAGCTCTGGTCTTGGGTAAAAATGAAGCATAAGCAAAAAGGCCATTTATTTGGCTGTATCAGTACCTCATCCTTTAATGCAAGGTCAGAGCAAAAGTTCATGTCTAGAGTTTGTCTTCAGGAGCTGCTGGAATACATGCTCTCTGCTGCTGCATCATTTTAGAGATATCAAATGCTTTCCAAGGATTTCCATTTATGCAACTTTGACGTAGTTACCAATTTGGAGATTTTGAGCAGGTTGGAGAGAATGCCCACATTTGTATTCAACTCTCTATATGAAGACTTATATCCTCCATATCATATCATCTCTTTCAAATGACCTTCATAGACAGTCAACCTCAGTCAGCTGTCAAAAGCAGCATGTGTTATTTCTTATCTTTTGGTCAGATATGGGCCCAAACCCAGCAGCTTGCAGATGGAATGGCGGCTTGAGCTAAAGCAGAATATCTCAAAATTGGAAGTGTATCTACTTCTATGAATGTGAGAATCTGGGTCATGTTGTGCCTTGGTCACAGTAGTGAATGACATAAATTCCTCTGACACTTCCTCTAGAAAGGTGCTCACCGATTGATAGACCTATTTACAAAACCACCTACATGCCTTAGGTGACCCTAACTTCAAAGTATATCCCAAGGTGATTTAAGATGGTTACGATTTAAGATAGATCCTACCCAAAAGACAGACAACTTAGTAATCTCATGCTTCCAACTTCTGGTGCTGTAGTAATGCCTGCCATGTGTCACTCCAGACATGGTTGCTGGAGTCCGCTGAAGTATAGCAATCTCTGTATATTCACATTACTATCTGAAGCACCTGGATGTCTGCAGAAGGTGCCATAAATCAAGAGAAAACTGCAGTCTGCATGCATCTTCTGAATTGTTGTGGGGGGAAAACCAAACCCAAAATTACAAAGGCCAGTTGATGGTCAAATCCTTTCTTGCAGATGCTGATATATAAACCACGAGCAGTATTTATTGCTCTGGTCTCAGGCTGAGATTTGGAAATGGAGGACAATCCTCTCCTGATTTGTAAACTAAGCAAATCAGGCTATCCAAAATTGCAAGTAGTTTTCTTTCTAGCATACCCTCTTTGGTTCTTCACCATACCACTTTGTGCAACCTCTTACAGTAGCACCAGGAATCTTTGTCACAGGCAGCACTTTTTAAATAGTAATGATCAAAGGCTTTTCTGGTTAGGGCGCTCAGTGAAGTTTACATCATTTTCCTGACCAAATCAGAACTCTTTCTGCTGATTTTTAAACAACTCCTTCCTAATCATTGAAGTCAGTGAGAGTTTTGCAGTGGAATTTGGGCCCATTATCTTCTTTTACTGCCCTATATACTGATGAATAGTCTTTGACTATTTTTATTATTTTTTTTAACTATGAGCTTAAATAATTTATTAATATTGTTTGTCTTTTCTCTATATTTCTAGCCATTTGCTTCACTAATTTACATTAGATTTCCATTTTTAATGGGTGCTTGGTTAGCCTGAATAAATGCTCAAATTCATTATTTATAAAATGAGACATCTATAGCCAAGTCTCAGCATTGTAATTGGAGCTTCATTTAAATGCTGGCAGCAGCTTTTAGGCTCAACTATTTGCAGCAAGTTTCCTTACATTGGTGCTGTCTACAGAGCCCTCACTTTGTGACGCATCTAGTAGACTTCTTATAGGATCTTGTGTGACAATTCTTGTGGAAACCTTTATTCTCCCAGAGCTGATTCATAAGAGCTTGACCGAGCGCTTTACCCTCATTGTCCATCTAAGGACAACTTCTGTGCTACCTGTACTTGCACAGGTGAAGACCCTGCCTCCGTATGTGTAGAAAAGCCTTGCTGAACTTCCATCCTTAAATTCAGTATTAGCAAACCTCTTCTTCATCAAAAGGGACTGCAGGTGTTGTTGGCACAAGCAACCCACTTGTCTGGTATAAGAAAAAAAACAATTCTTATTGATTCAGTACCTGCAGGTCTCCCAGGCTCCTGTTGTTATCCTCAAAGTTGCACTGAAACTGGTGTTTTCATCCTTCAGCCCTGCTCTGACACAAAAGGGGTTTCGTGGGGGTAAATCTGTTATGCCTTTTTCCTCTATATGTTGGCAACAGATGAAGTACAAAAAGTAACTAGATATTCAGATATCTGAGTTTCTCTCATTCCTTCTTGTACTAAGGATTCTTAACAGCTGTCAAGAGCAGGGTAAACAAGAAGAACCTGTTGACTGTCTTCAGATTTTATGCAAGAAGTAAAGGGAAGCTCTTTTCGCTGGATAAGCTAAGATGAGGCTAGAAACTCTGTGTTCCAAGTCATTTGAATGATAATTTCAGTGCAAAAGTAGTTTTTGTAGCGTTCAGGATGTGTGATCACCACAGTAGACTTTTTCACTTCTCAAATAGGCAATGGTAGAGCCATCCCAAGAAGCCTGAAATGATGAGTATTTTCCTGTTAGAGTACCTAATCTAGTTAAGTTAATGGAAACCTTCCCAGTGGTTTCACGCTTCTTTGGATTCAGCCCAGAGCAGCTGCAGAGGGCCAGTGGTACAGAGCTGCACCTGAGCTTCCGAGAAACACCCTGGAAATAGGGATGTTAAAAATTAAAAGAGCTTAATGGTTGTCCCAGTGTTTTATTTGACCTTGTAGTGGTATATGTGGTTCCTGGTTAAAGAGTAACCCTTTAGCTATTTACATTGGGCTCAGTTTTGGAACGAGTGAAAATAAATGTTACCTACCAAGGAGGGAGACTAAGAAATCAGAAGTAAAATATATGGACTATTCAGTCCTATGTAGTCTCCAAAGAGGATACAAACTGACTGGCAGACTGATGCATATTTAAGAGAGCATCTCACACATCCTCACTCTTATTAGTACCTCCTACCTCACATCTGTCATGCTTGATTAGCATTTTAACAAGGTCAGACATGTATTTACCAGATCTCCACACTTTGCACCCCAGACTGGATGATTCAGATGTTGAGTGCTGGAGACTTGCAGATATGTTGCCTGTCTAACACTATCCCACAGCAGCTTGGGAACCCGTTCCTCACACGTTCCCTGACATTGCTAGAAATTGTGGTGACTTGGCTGGTTAGGCTCCACTCCACCCAAGGAATAAGCTTGTTGTTCATTCATCAGCCTTCAAACCTCTTTGTAGCGATTCATCTAAACTACCATAACATGGAGTTGTGGACTGTTCATACTACTTTGGCAAATGGGGCCTGTCATTCAATTTTTGGTCTTCAGCACAAAGCTGCAGATACCACGAGCAGTGATTTCTCACTGCAACACAGACCATTGTGGTTGTTCAGATTAAGTCAGAACCCTAATAAGTTTTAAAAGCTTTATACAAAAAAAAGGAAAGCTGCTTAAATAAGACCAGTATTTAAACAAATAAAAGGCATCAAAATGTCCATAATGCACCAATATCAGTTATTTTTAAAAAGCAGATACTACTTGCACAGCTTTTTTTCTGCATTGGCAGAATCTGAACATCTTGTTCCCATGTTACAAGGCACAAGTGGGTGTCTACCTTTTGCTGTAAAAGATGTCATGAAGAGGACTACAACAATCACCCTGGCTGTGAATTACATCTGCTTATGGATATTACTTGAAGGAAAATATTGGCTGCTATAAATCTGATAGCAAGTGGGGAGTTTGGTGGCACCAAACATTTCAAAACCTATGATCTAGTATTATTTTCCAGGAAAACTGTCCTCATTGCGGCATGCAGAGGTGTTGGTGTACATCATGCAGTTGTGGGAGCAGTTGTTTTGGCAGCCTGTGGAAGGGATCTGTGTCACAACAGGCATAAGTCATGCTGCAAAGATACACCCTATAGTTGCTCTCCGGATGGCTTTCTAGCATCTGAGTTACTTTGGAAAATAATATATTTTTAGAACTAGCCTCTGAGTCACTGAAGGAGCAAATAAAAGTTCATGATTTGGTTCACTCAAGCAAGAAAATTTGCTTTCCTTTCAGGGAAGGATTGTGTTTGAGCTCCAGATTCTTGAGTTGAGGTTGATGTATGTTGTCCATATTTATCACTACTTGTTTGGACTTAGTGTACAAAACCATGATGTGGCAAAACATATTTGGAAGTATAGCCATCAGCTCCTTGTCTTCCTGTAGCATGGATCTAAGAGAGGCTTGGATAACTGTTCGAGAGCATTTTTTTCTCTCTCTGTCTTTCAGGGAATATACTATGGAGAGAGCTGCATTTTCTTCTGTCTCTGCAAAGTATTCTAATTTATAGGATGAGATTTGTGATAATTGAGTTCAGAACTGAATACTGAGCCTTCTCCTTATCTTCTGAGATTTTCCTGGGAACAAGATGGATTTCCCAGTATGCTTCAGGCAAAAAATAATGAATGAATAAATAAATGCATGGATAACAGCATGCCTTATTTTCCCTGTCTCTTAGAGAGCAAGGAAGTTAATTTTTTAAGTATCAGGAATGTTCTCATTATGCAAAGATGGCAGAGCAGATGCACATATTTATAATAAGTATATTAAAAATCTCATTTTAGCTCCTAGAGGACAAGTACAAGCACAAAATTTGGTGCAATTACATTTATCTTCCCACCTATGGTGTGTTCTCATTTGAATATCTATTTGTTTGAGATGGTTGCATCTAGAAGCAGAGTTTCCTATGACTGAAAAAGCAAATTATTACGACTACTAACATACGATACTTCATATTAGAGGCTGGATCCAAGGTCCCCTGAAGTCACTAAAAAACTCTTTTTTAATCCAGCCTGCATTCAGGCACAGACTGGTCTCTTGCACAGTCAGTGCTAAATGTGTGTTAAAAGCAACACAAAAGAGCAGAGGACACATTACAAGTGGGGCTGTTTGTCAAAACTATCATTTAATCTAACTAAAATGATCAACTGATAATTGGATATCTGTGCAACATCAGCACAGAGACGGAGCCCTGAGTAGGGTCCCTTTCATACACAGAAATAAATCAGACAAGTAGTTTGCTATGGGCAAAGTGATTAATCTTCAGAAGGAGCATGAACAATAATAGAAATGTGTTGCTCATGAGACCATCAGCCTGTGCCTGACTGTGGTAATATGCCTGATGCTTGTAAATGAAAGAAGCTGCTCTTTGTGGTCCTTAATGCAGCATTAAAGATTGTTAAGTTCTACATGCCCAGGTTTATTAAAAGGTTGTGATGGTGAAAACCTGATTGGGTCTAAGGTAATAACTTCAATAGAGAATTTATATGCTTTCACTTTGACAACATAAAATAGAGATACAAGGCTAAACCCAAGTACGGATAGAGATACTGGTAAAAGACGTAGAGAGTGGTCTCAGGCAGGGAAGATGGACAAACTGTTCCACTGGAAATTCAGCAGCAGGAGTATCATCCCATGTAATTAGAATTATTTTTAATTAACAATAAAATGGTATTAGTGTTCTCCCAAAATCTCAATCACTGCATCAACTGGGAAAACCATTTTTTTTGAAAAATGAGACAAAGCAATTGTGAAAAATAGCACTGCAAAGACCAAAAGTCAAATGAATAATACAGATTTTCTTTCAAAGGGAAAAAATTAACAAGAACCAGAAGAAAATGCTGAAAGTGTTCATAAATACATCTACTTCCTGAAAGTGGCCTTAGAACATTTTGAGTGAAAATTGATGTTCTTCTTTTCTTGCTTACACCTGCCAAGCCTGCCCAACTGTGAGGCTGCAGTAAGGTCACTGCTTCCACTCTTGGAGAGTCTGGCCACTTTTCAGCACTGCCCTATGTGACTGATATCCGTCACTGGTGGTTTTGCTCAGCCAAAGGAGTATGTATGTAGTAAAGAATGTATTTTGTCTGGGGATTATTTTCTTTCTCCTTTTAAATGATCCTGTTACTCTGATTCCACTGTAGAAGGCAAAGCCTCAGAAGTAACATTTCCATGTCAGAATGAGAGGAGAGAGCAGTGGGGTTTCCCACAGTCTCTTTCTTCTCCAGGACCACAGTGCATAACCTCAGAGACAGCTCTCTCTCCTGCACAGATGAATTCTCTTACAGAGGAATGGAGCTGCTGCCTGCCTATTGCATGTAATATATATGAGCTGCAACACTAGTTTTCAAGCTTTGGTTAGCCACGATTAATTGCAAACAGTTTGGCACCGCAGATTTCTATTTGGCTCCATTTTTGGAGTCACATATTACATGTAATCTGAAGTCAGTGTTGTTTCCATATTTCTTTTGCAGTAAGAAAATAATTCTCTTACTTTTTTCCTCTCTCTCAAGCAAACAAATTAATAACCACATTTGCTCTTCTGTTATCCCTAAAGTGCAACTTCATAATTTGACAGTTGGAATGTCTTTTATTTTCTAATGTGTAGAGTTAAAAGCAGGCAAAATAAACTTCAGCATTGTAAATAGTGCAAAATGCAGCATTTGTGTCTTTAATTTTATGTCTGAATTGAATGTCAAGGCCAGGGTGATGGATATCAATAAGGCACTACAGCAAGAATGCTAGTAAATTATATGAAGAGAATAATCTGTTAAATTCTTCTGGGGTTATCATAAATATATCCAGAAATAACATAAGACATTAGTTGCAATTGTTAGCAGAGCAACCTGTGTGGAACAGGGATAAAAATACATCCTGTGCTTCTGAGACTGTTTTTATTTCTGTAAAAAAGATTTTTTAAGTTCTTTCATCCTTCCCAACATATGAGAGGAAAGGCCGTCTGCTTTCCAAGATTTAATGAGCCACACTTTTGAATACTGCTATGGACTTCGAGGCAGTTTAATGAATATGGTGCCAATGGAAAGTCACCATCATACAAACTGAAAGAAAATATGGCTTAAATAACAGAAATGTTAATGTTCAGGACTGTGATTGAGGAATATAAAAGCTGAGTCTTGTCACAGGACTATGAGGCTGACACAGAACAACACTTTCAAGGTATTTAATTGGGTCTAGTTCTGCCCCATAAGGTGCATATGATTTGGGTCAAAAGTTGTGTATGGTTTCTCTTGGGTCTGCTCAGCCAAATCTTGATCTCTTGCTTTTTACACACTAGATGGGCTTTGTCAGAAGGGGGAGAGGTCACAGTGGCAGACATCTGAAATGGTCTGCTGTTCTTTACAAAAGGTGAAAGGAGGAGAGTGCAGCTGAAAGCAGTTTTCTAAAAGAAAAAAAACCAAGATGTATTCCTTTTTACAATCTATTCTTGCTGTCCTTACTTAGACCAAAACAGAGGCAACAACACAAACAGAGACTGTGACATTTAGCTGACCAAAAAGCAAGATGAACTAAGCTGCTAATTACAGCTCCTATATGAAGACAAAAGAAATTTTCAAAAATAACTAAGTATTGTACGTTTACCTGTAATTAGGACAGGATATTGCCAGAGAGGAACATGAAGGTAAGAAGATAAAGATAGGTAGAGAAGTTTTTTTATAAGTGGGGTATTTTTTAAAGATTGTTTAAATTGCCACCAGAAATATGCTGAAAAAGACAAGTTTGTGGGCAGAAGCACCACAGAAGGAGAAGAAATGCCACAGGAAGGAAGAGTAATTCTAGGAGTAAACAGCTACTTTTAGAAAATGCCATCTGGTCTGAATATGAGTTTGTCATAGATTGTGGCTCAAAAGTCCTTCTCAACTCTATTCTCATCTCAATTTTTCCTAAAAGTTAAAAACCTTACCCTAACTCAGATAAAGTCACATGCCACAATTAATGTGCACCTTTGTCTGAAGCCAAAAGTCACTGGGTAGAACAATCTCCAGTTCCAGAATTCAGTTCCTCCTGAGATCTCATGTCACTGCATTTCTTAACCTCAATTTGTCAGTCTATAGAAACTCATAGGAACCATTCTTCTTGGATAGTTAGTCAGTTAATCTGTTCTCACTTGCTAATGCACGTAGAAGATACAGCAGTATATAAGCACCAGGAGCGATCCTCACAGTAGATGCTAAAAATTAGATATTGTTTAAAATCACAGGTGAGAAGATGTGGACAACAGAAATAGAGGGCAATGCATCTCAGGCAAAGAGCCTGAGATGTCTAAAACACATAGAGAAATTAACTATTTTAGGTAATAGCAGGAAAAATATATTGATAGGCAACTTTGCAAGCCATTGATACTCAATCTCCTAATTCTTCAGAGACACTGGAGGTGGGAAATTGTCTTCTGAAATATGTTAATCTCTATCAAAGATTGTTTTCTTCAGGGCTTTCTGTGATATCAGTAGGAAATCAGAAAATGAAAGGGAGAAAAATTAATAGATATAAACATCAATCAGTCTGGAAAACAGGCAAAGTGGATTTGATCCTTTGAGGGAATAAGGGAGGCTTTTATCACTAAGTCCTAGGCACCTCCTAAAGGACAAAGAAATGATAAGAGAAGGAAAAAAAAAAAGCCAGATCCAGTTGAAGATTACATGGGAACAGTCTTAGGCCTTGGCCTTGTTAGGGACAAAGGAATTTCTCTTCACATTTTCCCCAGAAATACTTCCCTTTGGATACTAAAACTGTGTTAGTGACAAAACCAAGAAGGAATACCCCAAAAAGGGTCATCTTGAGTCCAACCAACAGCAGCTCCCCACCACCTTCCTGGTGCAACATAAGCAACTATCACTGTTCCATTCGTCTTTGTGCGGAGGAGCTCAGACTGCTAATGCCCCTCTTCATCCACCTGAGTCAGCAACTAAGAGGAAGGATAAGAGTGCCTAAGAGGAGTATGCCACATCAAAAGTCTCTTGTTGTCAGTTCTGATTTACTGCAGTTTTTAATAGCACTCTTTGCATAGGATCATGATGTAGGGAAAAAATGCATCAAATGTCAAAAAAAAAAAATGAACATGAGGAAGAAAATGCTGATTATGGCTAGAAAATAATTCAGCAGGTGCTTGTTTACAGTGTTTGAGATAGCAGCAACTTTGTCCAGAGGTTGCTGAGTGTGGTGTAGTGTGTGGGGGACATGGGGCCTGATTGATTCCTCTTACTCTGGTTTCACTGGGTTATAACTCCAGGGCTTTCTGTGAATTTTCCATCTGCTTTATCCAGCCACACATGAGATTACAATTTTTACTGCATTTCCCTGTGTAGTCTCAGCTAGTCATGCTCTGGAGCTCTGCTTATGAGCAACACTTTCACTCAAAAGTGACTTCCTTGTGTTGAAACACTGGATATTGCAACATGATCTTGCATTAAACAAATGAGTGTGCTGAGTTTTCTGATAACAGCTGGAAATACTCTTTGTACTGATGCTGCTTTGGTGAGCTGGTGGCCACTGATTTGGACATCCACTCAGATGTTCGTGGAAATTCTCCAGTTGCTTCCTATCAGCCACTCACTCTCACCTCTTCTTGCAGAACTGGAATGTGAACACAACAGCATCCACATTATTGCATAGATGTGGATGGGGTCATGTAGCACACACACATTTTGTTATTATATAAACACTGCTTATCGCCTCCTCTAATCCTCTGCATAGTAGAAGTGTAAAACCATAACCTGCTTTCAAACACCAGAGTACAGAACAAATTATACATTTCAGCATGGGTGGAAATAGGGAGGGAAACTTCAGGGACTCAAACTGCTCTTAATTAGCAGTTATCTCCAGCAGCTTGTCTGATTAATGGCTGCTCCTCACAGTGTGCCTATATAATAGGTGCAGGGAAGGTGCTTTAAAAGTGCTTTACTCCTAATTACTGTGGAGACTGAAATGGTGGGTATTTCTTGTTAGAGTAAACATCTCCATACTTCCCCCAGCTCAGATCACTGCAAATGCCAATTCTGGGCTTGGGTGAGCAGAGGCATACAGGTGGAAGTATAGCAGGCATCACCTGCGTGGTGCCAGCAGGAGCTTCAGCACGATGGACTTGGGTAAAGTTATGTGCTTCCATCAGAATTAAGTATCCTCGTGTCAGGTGACTTCATGCCCTGTACCAGAGACTTTCTGCCTTCATGAATTCTTTTGGAGCTGATCCTCAAGCATTAATCTATCATACCAAGCACAAGCTTCCCTAGAGGCAGAGAGCCACTACATGTCAGTGCTTGAGCGCTAGCACTTACTGCATAACATGTTGGACTAAGTCGTGAATGAACCATAGTCCCGTTCAAATTTCTACCACAGACAGTGACTTTGGACAAATTGATTTATTGTGTCTTTGCAACAGAGCTAAATCAAGTATACACTTGATATTTGTGTCTTGGGGTAGCCTAGCTTGTGTGAACAGTCATATTTCATAACTGGACCTGAGCTGCTGTGACTTGATGTTTGCCTCAACTTCTCAAGAGCTTGTCCACACAGCTTCTGGCTTACAATCACCTGCAATGTGCTATAACTCTTTCCCAGGAAGTTATAGGAAAACCTTGTCTCTATTTCCAAGAGAAGATACTGGAAGATCATTGAAAACTTGGCCAACTTCAGCCTGCAAGCTTGCTCCATGGGAGGAAAGCAAGTGGCACAAGTGAATCTCTTAGCCTGCAGGAATCAGCAAGCCCAGACTCAGCACACCACCAAAGTTGATCAAAGTGAGACCTCAAGGTTGTGGAAAGGAAGCAGGAACTTGGATTTACCTTTTTGTTTGGTCTGCTGATAAAATGGTCTTAGACAATATGCTCTGTGCCACGTCTAGTTTAGCATCTACAGAGACCTATCTCATACCTACACATCAACAGGTCTTTGGGGTTAGTTTAGGTGTTAGGAAATGCTGGTGCAACTTTTAGGCCAGAACAGTCTGCTGAACTGGTGTCGGCAATGTAAGGCTCTGGCATGTCAGGAAGAGATGAGAATGACATCCTCTCCAACAAATCGCTTCTTTTATTCGGGCATAAAGGTGCAGCTAATGATAGTCACCAGCCAAGAATTGGGAGATCTTGTCTGAAAAGTCACTCCAGCAGCACTAAATCCACGGCTGTACTATGAACAGGAACACCACATTTCTCAATCACCATTGAATTACAAAAAAATTACAATCAATTCATGGCTATCTGGGCAACCCTGTTCTAAACCTTACTTCCCTCTCCTCCTTTTCGGTAAGTTCACTTAATCACACATTCACTGCAAAGTAAAGAAAGGTTTTAAAGTACATTTACCTTGTAAAAATATCAAATCATCTTTAGAAATAAGCACTGGTGAATTATGAATGAATGCATGCTGTGCTGGAAGTCCCTGCTTATGCATTTTTAAATGTAGCCTTTCACTTCTGATAATACTTTTAAAAACCCACTGGACTGGAGCTTACTGTATATTGCAAAAAACAGTTGTATTCTTTGCCACCACATTCCCTGATCTCAAGAAATCCCAGCTGCTCCAGCCATGTTATCTTCCTTGCAACTTGGAGAAGGGGCTAGCAGGTCTGAGCAAAGGTCAGTTCAAAAGTCAGGAGAGGTAAAATTCACTGTAAAGAGCAATCATTCACTGGAAAAAAAAAATTATTAGAAAAGTAAAAACCCAAAAAAAAAAAATCATACAAATTTCCAGCACTAGAACTCTTATTTTGGTGATTTGCTGGGCAAGATGGTTGCTGGTGTCAACATGCCCAACCCCATTAATAGGGCAAGCAGACCTGTGCACAGAGTCAAATTGATACCTCCTCCCACAGCCTCACCCACATGTCATCCTGCTGTGTGTTTAACGGGATATATTACCTTGGAGGACACAGTGAATTGTTGAAATGTGTGGGAACAAGACTTTCAGTGCAGCTTCTGAGCTCAGGTGTAATGTTGTGCTAACACAGCTGTATCACACCCATATCGCAACTGGGTCAGAGACAATGCTGCGTGTCCTCAGTCACAGGTGCTGAATGTCCTTAAAAATCTCTCACGGCTTTCCTCTGCAAACATTTCTATTTTCTTCTGCAAAGTAAGAGACCTACCAAGCTTGAGAAGAAGCAACTAAATTCAAGTTACATGAACAAGTGGAGAGAAGAAAAACCCCAGTTTATACTTTCCTGTCATGTACTGTCTCTATCTTTCTTCAGAGACAATTTTCATTATTTCAGAGTTAGAGGCCAGGAGGGGACTTTAGAACTGATCTTCCTTATGCCAGTGTTTCAGGTATCCCCAAGCTGAGCTCAGTAATTAACTAAAGCAGTTACTGAAAGGTAACTATATTTGATTTGAAACCACAAGGAAGTGGCAAAGTGACCTGTTTCCCTTGGCAGCTTCTCCTGACAACCTTCATCTAACATGGGTGCTTTCTCTCCAGTCTCAATGTCTCACTTTTTTTGCTATGTCCTTTTTTCACCATGTTATAAATACCCTGAATTCATGTTCCCTTGGCCAATTCTTGATTTTTGTTTTATTTTTTTTTTCACTAGCAGCAGATGTCAACAGTTAACTAGATGGATGGTCTAGGAGGTACCAGCCAAGTTCATGTGAAAAGAGATTTGCTTTCCATATACAAAAAGTATCTATTGGATACCTCTTCCTTTCCCATGGCTGTGTCAGCTTCAGTATCTCCACCTAATATTAGGCCTCTGATGTTGCTAGAATATGTTTTTAAGCAAAACCAAACCTTTTATTTCCCTGCTCTGATTTTTTATATATATATACTCCCATTGCATTTGTTTTCTGTACGAAATGATCTCCAGTTTGTGTTGGCTGCTGCCCATTCACTCACACTCTCTCTCTCTCATGTGCTGTATGTTGCTTTTCTCACTTTAGCGGGTGCATTTTATTTCATCAATGAATCAAAAGTGAGCTTTCACTGTGAATTACTGTCTGCTGTCTCAAGTGGAGTTTTTTCATGAGGTTTTTGCATTTTAAGAACCAACGTTTTTTTTTCCCCCCAGTCAGTTCCATTTGACTGTGATCAGCTTTGTGAAATACTTCCTTTGCAGCATGGCATATACACTACTGGTTTTGTTCACTAAAAATTTCCAGTCAGCAGACTGTGGTTCAGAGCTATAAATATCCAAGACCATTAAACCAGGTCTCTTATTCAGCTCTGTGATACTTCCCAGCCTGACCTCCCATAGGTTATACATTTCCTGACACAAACTCCTGGATTAAAAAAATAAATAAATAAAAATAATCAAGTATAATGCTTTAGGTAAAAAAAAAAAAAAAAATCATGTAAAAAATATCTCCACACACAATATAGTACAGTGCACCAGGTTTTAGGAAATATGCATTTACCATATGGATCTGGCCCCCATCCCAACACTTAAGAGAATTACCAGCAGTGCAGTGTTCCAGTTCCCAGTCATTGGCAACACATCCTCCTGTAAATGCAATTTAAAAGAAAAAACCAAACACCTCTGCCCAGAAGAATGTCCCCAATCCAAGCAAATTACCGCCTCTTCTCCAATTCTTAATCAGACTGCACCATCTAGAGGCTGCAGCCGCAGCACCCAGCTCAGGCTCTGAGCCGCTCCTGGAGGCGAGCTCTGCCGAGGTATTTCTCCATCGCACTGTATGAAGAACGTTTCTATATCCCCACTGCCTCCTTGCTACAGCCGGCGCAGCTCTGCAGGATTTCCCGCAGATTTTCCTAGCTCTGTTGGAATTGCTACCAAGGTGTGTGAAGTCATGGAGCTGTGTGTACCACAGCAGGATGAAATATCTCTAGCAACCCGACCCTGTCTGTGGTAATGCTTCCCTAAGCTCATTAGCATCAGGCTCTTCCTTTGACCCTTTATTATCACAGTCAACCTCTAACTAGTAAGAAGCCTTTATATAATATGGTGTATACAAACCTCTTTTGTTTCTTCTGTTTACATCTTTTTGTAATTATATCATCATCATCTTTGCAGAATCATCTCTGTGAACAAACACAAATTGCAGACGAGCAGATTACCACCTGGAGCCAGAAGCTGCATGTGTGCTTTTAGTAAATTCACGTTAAGCTTGATAGTGACCTCTTATTTGGCAAGGGAAGTATTTCTTTGTTTGCTGTGTGACAACTGATTTATCAAACCATTTATAAGTTTATTATTAGGCTATCAGCACATACTACTGTATTAATCAATGCAGTATTCAGAGGAGGGGTAAAGTTTTTGCCAGGTTATAGTGATCTGTGAAATATTAGCTAGAACTGAGATTATCTGTGAGGCAAAACCCCACCCTCAAACATTGTTACAGCTGGAGAATATTTATCTTTAAAAGAGGAAAAAATTGTTTCCAGTCTCTAGACCACCTACTTGTAAAAGTGAGCATGTAGTGATGCACTGGGAAAATAGCTTTCTTATTGACTTGTTGCCTTATCAGTTGATGGTCATTCGATATTGCCTTATCAGCCAATGGGGACATTGCTACAAATGGCAAAGGATGATTCAGGGAGCAGTGAAGCTCAGCAGAGCCATCACCTTCTGGCTCTGAAGCACAGGTTCATGAGATGTCTCAGACATCCATCAATAATACAGTCTCAGCTTTCTCATCAACATAATAAATATTTTTTTTTAAATCAATTAAAATTATGAACTGCTATGAAAACTATTTGAAATAGGCCTAGAGACTGAAGCAATAAAATGATACACTAATACCTTCATGCAGGCCATGTCTTCATGTAATTCTCATTTCTAACGTAACCATTCTAACAGTGGGAGATTGGGGTTGTAAGAAGAAAACTTACAAACTAAATGACCAGAGTGGTGCTGGTCACCCTCATTTTGCAGTTTAATAATTTTCAGTATTATACTAATCTTTGCAGGACTTTGACTCTCCTCTGCTCCTCAGGGAGCATAACCCAGAATCTGAGTTAAATTTTAAATGGACAAAAAGTCCTTGATGCTCGACTCTCAAAGGGGGGAAAAGGCATGAATATGCACCACAAAGTTTTTTAGGCAGCTGTGCTTGGAAATGGTCTCTCTAATGCTTTCAGCTCTGCTTCTGTGTAATGAAACCAAGCAGGCAGTGTCTGGAGTCTTTCCCTTCAGAGGATTAAGGGAGATTTGATCCCAAACAGTGAACAGTAGCTGACCCTAAGGGAATATACAGCCAATAAGCCTCCATTCTTGCTCAACTTGGCATACCTCTTGATCTCCTCTTAGTCAAATCCACCCAAGTCTTTTCAGGTCATCCAGGTAGGCAAAGAAAGAGTGAAAGGGACAGAGTGTACCCTTCACTAAGTTCACTGATGACACCAAACTAGGAGGTCTGGCTGATTCACCAGAAGGCTGTGCTGCCATTCAGCAGGATCTCATCCAGCTTGAGAGTTGGGCAGAGAGAAACTTCCTGAAGTTCAAGCAAGGGCAAGTGCAGAGTCCTGCACCTGGGGAGAACCAACCCCATGCACCAGTACAGGCTGGGGATTGACCTGATGGAGATCAGCTCCAGGAGCTGGCCAAGAGGTCAGTGGCATCTTACATGCATTAAGAGGACAGTGCCCAGCAGGTTGAGGAAGGTTGTCCTCCCTCTCTACTCTGTCCTGGTAAGGCCACATCAGAAGTACTGTGTCCAGTTCTGGGCTTTCCAGCTCAAGAGGGACACAGAACTGCTGGAGAGAGTTTAGTGCAGGCTGTTTAGCCTAGAAGAGAGAAGACTGAGAGAGGACTGCATTAATCCTTACAAGTACTTAAAGGGTAGATGTCAGGAGAATGGGGCAACATTTTTTTCTATTGTCTCCACTGACAGAACTAGGGGTAATGGACATTTTGAGTGGAACTCAAAAAGTTTTACTTAAACACAAGGAAAGTCTTCTTCACTGTGTGGGTGAGGGAACCCTGTCACAGACCAGGGGGATTGTGGAGTCTCCCTCTTCAAAGGTTTCCAAATGTGCCTGGACATGTTCCTGTGTGGCCCGATCTAGGTAAACTTGCTTTAGCAGGGGGTTGGACTGGACAAGCTCTAGAGGTCTCTTCCAACCCCTAACATTATATGATTCTATAAAAGCTAGCAGGAACTCCTATCCTGCATGGGGCAGAGGGGAGCAGCAGGCTCTGTACTTCCTTGCATGATTCCTGCATCCTGCAGATCCCGGTGCTCTGCTGGGAGCATTTGGATGCAGTGGCCCAGGGCACAGCTGAACCCCTTCTGGGGACATTACTGTGGTGACAACTTGCTCTGTCTTCACAATACTGTCAGTTTCTGAACACACTTTGACATAACAACTTGAAGCCAAATTGCTATTGCTGATGTCATGTAATGCAGGTCATCATTTCTCATCACTTCTCCCATCATAGCACAGTTTCTGCCATTGAGGACCACTGCATGGGTGAACCAAAGCCAGAGTGGGGCAATAGGATGACAAAGCTTTGCAGTTGGATGCTCTTACACAAAGGTGTTGTCCTTTCATTAGATATCCCGAGAAAATTGAGCAGTTTTCTGATTGACCCCTCATCCGGTAACGAACATCGACAAGCTGAGAGACCAATGCATATGTAGGCATCAGATTGCTTAAACAGCTTTATGCTGTCCCTAGGAAAACTGGGGACATCCCTTGAAATCTGTGAAGTGAATGGTTGGTTTTTCTTTCTGAGTAAAGATTAAGTTCTAAATTGCCCAAATCAGATATGAATGCATTGGGGTTACAGCCAGGAGACAAGCTTCAGATCCAGGCTCCAGCAACCAAAAATAACCTTGGGAAACAATCTTCTAAACTCTAAGTTTTAATTAAGAACATGTCCAGCTCCACCAGTATTGCAGGGGAATGAATCTAAATACATCTCTGGCTCTCAGCTTAATGCTGTTCAAATTTGTATCAAACAAATAAACATAAATAGTTGTGATGCCTTTTTTTAGAAGTTTTCACCACAAAAGCTAGCAAGAGACATATAGGCCCCTAACCACAAAAAGATTGAGATGAATTCTGCATGCTGTAAACTTAGAGTTATTGGGATCTGAGATTTCTCTTGAGTTCCATTGCAAAACACAAATAAGAGTTCATGATTCAAACAGCCCTTCCATGATCTTCTCATCCTGGTACATGATTTTTACTTGTCAAGTAAAATGAGCACAAAGAAATGCTCTCTTGCAAGCTTAGTTATTGCAATGTAGATCAAAATCATATTATATGACCTGTCAAACTCCTATACTCTGTTTCTCAACTAGCAACACACATTGATGCAGTGCCAACAGATATCTCTGCAGTATATGCCAGAATAGGATTATCTGCTTATTTTAAGTGATAATTAGTCTGTTTTTCATCCCCCTTTCTAGGTATCCTCATTCTACCCCAATTTCCTTTGTCAACACTGATGTATCTCTCCACATCTGAGTGATTTTCAAGATTATTTCTGTTTATGTGTTGCTTCTGCAGTATAAATTGCCTTTAGCAGTTCAGAACCCCATACATCAGGTAAGAAGCTGCTTCAAATCTTTCCCAAGTATGCTGAATATGTAACACCAAGCCCAACTAAGTCTGCAAAGAGCCATACTTATTCTCCTGCATTGGTAAAGGCAGCTCACATGACAGGGTTACTTCTACTGCAGAACGCTGCTTCTCATTTTAGCATGGGCATGGTGTTGGTTGGTTGAGATAAAGCTAGAGATATGAACAAAAATATCTAGGACTATCTTGTATCATTGCATCCTTTCAGATCAATGCTATATGTTGGGAAGGGGCAGTATGGGTTTTGGAGAATCAGCACAATTCTCAATCTCAGAGCATTTAAAATTGCTTTTTGTGATTGTGCCTTTGTTTCCAATTTGACNGGGGGGGGGGGGAAGAAGAAGAAGGAAAAAAGGCAATTTGTCAAGATTCCCAGCCAACTATCAAAAAAAGAATGGTTGAAATCATCCGTGTGTCCTTCAACCCACTGAGCACTCTTTCATGGACCAGTCTACAAATGGTAACACTGAAGTTACTACTTTTGACTATTTATAACAGCAGGATCTGCAATTAATTATAGATACATTCCTTGTTATTTCCTAGATCATTTCCCAGTCTTTGTCATCACCCACATAACTCCTCTGCTCCCACCTCACCCCAAGCAGCTGCTCTGGTGTCGATTGATACAAGTCTTTTGCTTGTGGCTCTGTTTTACAAGTATTGGAGAGCCCCTGCAGTCATGAATGCAGGCTGTTGTTTAGTCAGCAAACAGGGCACAAATCTAGCTCTGTTGCTTGCGAAGCTTCATACTACAGAATACTTCATATAATACCATTTTAACCCTACATATGGGTTATAGCTCTAAGGTTATGTTGTGCTTCATTCACTTGGGCAACTATTCACCAGTATTGGAGCAGATGAGCACATAAGCAGCTGTATTTAGGAAGATCTTCTGCATGGTGAAAGTGCTGACTTGGTTTCCCTATGATTTCCAAGATCTTATTTGTTAGTTTTGAGTATATAGCCAAAAAAAGAGTCTCTGAATCCTTGAAGTTGCATAAATTGCTGTTTGCCTAGAAAGTCACACCAGGAGTTAAATACATACATCATCTTCTATTATTCGTCCAAAAATATTCTATCTCCAGCTCCAGAGTTCAGGGCAATATTTCTAAATTCTGAAGTCCTTATTCAAAGGAATTGCTCATCATCTTGGAAAATAAGAAAGATACTAAAGAAAAATAAACTACTCTCCCAAATACTCATTAGCTGAGAGGCATGCCTGTAAATAACCCCCCCGCCTTTACTTACACACCTAGTCTAGCACACCACTGCAAAAGTAGGTTAGCCAGAAAATACACAGGATTTGACTCTCAAATAAGGAAACTTTCAGCTCTTAATCAAGATATACCACTTACCGAGAACTTACAGGTATATAACTGAAAGCACCACACATCAGATGACAGGAAAGAAGCAGAGCATCCATTAAAATACTCAGATTCTTAAAGGTTTCATTTTGTTAAATTTGTCCATCTGAAGCACGCTGAGCATAAGGAAAATGATAAACTTTTAGCATTACAGGTTGGCTTCAGATACTTTTAAATCCCAAAGACATTTCAAATTTAACAAATTAAATACTGATGAAGTAATCTAACCTCAAAGCTTCATGAAGAGAAGCACAAGGAAAGCTGGGTTATACTTATACACACACACACACTCTTTATCACACCCAATTCAAACATAAAATATGACTTCACAGACACACAGCAAAACCCCCAACCTTCCTAAAGACAGAAGAAACTAAGACTAGCATTACACTATAAACCTTTTCACCTGAAACTAATGGTGAGAATGCACTTCAGGTGACAGAGATCAAAGCTTATTTCTCTTTAGACTTCACTATGTGCATCAGAAAGCTTCTCATAAGATGAAAAGGATGGAAAAGAGAGGAGGGAGCTTATGCCTCTTTAAGGAGCTATCAGCAGAAACCTCAAAATACAATGTTAGCTGACAGTTCTCTACAGAGAGTTGCTTTCTTGTGCTAGATAGCCAAATACTTGCAGGATGATACATGATGAACTGTAAACGATTAGTCTAATTCAGAGGAAGAGAAGGCGGCTTATGTCTAACATGGAGGAAAACATAATTAGATGTCCTTGACATTAGCCATCAAGTGTTTATCCTGGAATGGAGTCAAGTAGTTTAACTACTATTATCAAAACATGATTATTTTTCAGAATGAAGAAAAGCCTTGACAACTTACTTACAGGGTGAAATATATCAGCTTAGATCTATATTTAGAAGGGGTGGGTTATGTGAAAAAGAAATCATACTGGTAATAGGGAAAAATTATTGCCACTTGGTAACTAAGAGGTGGGAAACATCTTACAAAGTGTGATAATCTTTTAAAGATGGGTGTTGTGGAAAACTGGAATATCCTAGAAGATTTATGCAGCCATTTGAAGGGATTATGTCTGAAGGAAAAAACAGTAGACAGAGGATCTGGACAGAGGCAATCCTTCAGTTACCAACAGACATGGACTCTTTGCCTGTGATCACCTCCTTCAATAACAGTACTTAGGAGTAGTTTCCAGTTACTTTTGACCTGCCAGTTTGATCTATTTTGTTTTAGGATTGTTCATGCAGCTTCCAGAAAACTTCTACCTGGGTGAGAGTTATGAGTAAGGGAACTGGAATGAATTCTTACTTTCAAATGGAAATAACATCAGCAAAACATAACAGTTCTACCTCTCCCCATCTCTTCTGTTCTCACACAATGCAGGATTTGCAATACTAAAGGTGCCATCAAGACACAGAAGGAGGAAGTAAATGCCCACCAGCTGCTCAGCTTGCCTGTGCCTTACTGGCTCAATATACACAATTAAACCTCACAGGCTTGTCCAAGTGAGGAATCAGGAGTCAGGAGACTCTCAATTCAAATGACCTCTTGTTTCAGACTTGATTCAAACAGTCATTGAATCGTCGTGCCCTCTCACAGAGACTGTTTCTGGTGGTTGGAGACACAGCTGTATATGTATAGACAAGCTGTATATGTTGCTCCAGCTCCTCAGAGCCCACCTCCTCATCCATCAAGAGGACCATGACCTGTATTATCCTGAAATGATTGCCTTTGTCACACGTGTTCAGTCAGCCCAGGCAAAGTTTTCTTGCATCTTGTATTTGCTTGCCTCATATTTGACAATTTCACAATTTCAGATAATAAGAAGTCCAAGATGCCCTGACCTCAAGTTGTGTGCAAGGGAGATGGAGAGATAGATTTGAATTTGCTGTATTGTGAGTCTGTCAAGTGTTTGCGTGACCATCCCCCAAAAAATCCCTTAAACTAAGGAACATACAATAGAAAGCTGACAAAGCATCCTAGATATTGGCCAGGTTTAGCCTCCAAGTAGCTACTAAACTCTTAAATGTTGCAATTTGTGACTGTGTAAAATGAGACTGCTCTGTCATTCAGATTTACTGAACTAGGAGAGCCACATTGTCTGAGGGATATTCAATGGGCATCTCTGAGGCCTGTTGGTGCCACAACAGTAGAACTTCACTCAGGTGGGAATTAGCTTCTTTGCTTCAGCAGTGCTCTTCCATGCCTGGTTAACTGTTGTCCTTTCTTCTCTGGAATAATTAAAATGGCTGAAAATCAATGTGTGGGACAACTGGTGCCAGTTTCCACAATTTAACAGCAAATGTCATTTGTGTGAAAGTGTGAGCCAGAGTGTTTGTGTTCATTCTCCTAATTCTCTTGACAAAATGGTTTTGTAAATAATCAGGCCTTAATTGTGTGATTCCAGTTAATGCAGAGGGAGTTAATTAACATCTGGAACAAGTTTCCTGGCTCAAGCTATTAGCTATGTCTGGTGTAGAATTCAAACAATGTACGAAGTGAGGTCTATAGCCAAATGATTTTGTACATAGCTGAAATGAGAAATGACCAAAGATGGATGAGGTATGTCAGCTGAGCCAAGACAATGTCCGTTTTTGGTAAACAAGTGTGGACTGAGTCAAGGCATGATTATTGTGCCAGTCCAAGAGGTGCACTGTGTGTTAGAGAACAGGCATCACCTCTCAATTTATCCCCTTTTCAAACTCTCCAGCTATTTCTACTTGTCTCCAAAAGCCTCATAGATCAGTGATTCTAGAGACTTTCACAGCTGGGGAAGGAGCAATCCCACCAACATAAAAGCCAAGACTTCTGTGCAAACTTGCACATCCCTACTGTGTTTTATTTCATCCATCCATGAAGTCAAAGAGGAGGATTTCATTTTGTGCCACTGAGAAGGAGAAGAATATCAAATCTCAAGCAGGCAAACTCTGAACCTCTGCTTCATTTATTAGTATAGAGAAACTGGGATGTGGGCTTTTAACTGCCAGCATCCTCCTACTGGGCAAACCAAGGACACAACATAAAATTTTGAAAATCTTTTCAGGTGAATGCTTTTGTCCAAGCTAAATTTTGTAAAGCTTTTAAATTATCTTTCCAGCATTTTATATTTTAAATAGAAAATGAGAAAAAAACAATCAAGAATTTTGCTTAATAAATCTAAAAGCTAATGACCTGCCCATATTCTCTCTCTACCATCTTTGAAGATATGATCTCACAGGAGCAAAGTACAATTAATATATTGTAATGCTAATTTGTGTGATATTGCTTGCAGTCAGCCCTCAGACATCAGTGTGAACAGCTCCACCAGGAAACCCAGCACTCCCAGGAGCTGGTCTCTCAGACCTGCAGGCTTTCTCCACAGCTCCTGGCTTCTTGCCCACTCGGTGGTTGTCATTCCACTTGTTTGATAGCTGCTCAGTAGAAAAGGATTTGCTATGCTCTGGGAAAGGAAGATAACGTTAGAAAAAAAGAACAGTCTGTTGTGTTGGAGTGATGGTGTGGGGCACTAGGTCTACACACCAAGCAGATAAGAAAGAACCATTTAAACTCCTCCCTGGTCCAAAGGGAAACACAGTCCATCCTTGTGAAAATGTGGTCATAGTGATTACTCTCAGCGAGGCCAAAAAACATTTTTTTGACTAATAGTCATAGCCCACAACCCAAGAATAGACAGAAATGGCTTTTCACTCTTTTCATATTTTTTACATAGACCATCTTCAGAAACAGATTTTCACATATGCCTTGTGAATCTCCACATCTAGCTATGGCAGGGGTAATGTATCTGAGCTAATTTATAGAGTTGCTCTCTAATTACTACGTCTAATGCAACAAACTGTCATTGAGAGTTTCCTAGCCACATTCCTGGTTTGGTACAAATCAGTTCTGTGTTTTATAGATAAGTTCTACACTGCTGCAGCTATAAGGCATGCAGGTGAGGAAAGCCTCTCCAAACAAGCCCTGTGTTAGGAACTCTAAACAATTCTCACTGAGCTCCATCAGAAAACCACAAATTGTGGTGCAATTTGTATTTCCAATAAATGCTGCATATGAAGATAACAGAAAAACAGAAAGGAAAGTAATTAAGCTGATGACCATGAGTGAAGCAGAGAGCAGCTTAGGGTGAAATGCAGGTGGACAGTGTAGCAAAACTCATTGCTTTCCTAAAAATCAGGGTCAGTGAGTTGAGTGTCAGAAGATGGGGTATATGTATGAGGTATCAGTTGCCATCTCAGCCAAGTACCCAGCCAGGTCTGGGAAACTCTTCTATTTGTCTCATATCAGAGAAACTTGAAGTGCAATTACTATCCCCTTCATTTCCTCCTTTGTTTGCCAGAGTTACTTATACTAAAAAGAAAGCAGTTTACTGGTGGCCACCACTTCTTTCCACTGACTTGAGTCAAAAGAGAATACATTTAGATTTACTATAAAGACATTATATATATATGTACATTTTATAGATAGTATAATATTTTATATATATTATAGATATACATTTTTTATAACGAGGATTATGAGACACTGGAACAGATTGTCCTGAAGTTGTGGATGCTTTATGTCTGGAAGTGTTCAAGGCCAGGTTGGATGGGGCTTTGAGCAACCTGGTCTAGTGAAAGATATTCCTGCTCATGGCAGGCGGGAAGTTGGAGTAGATGATCTTTAAAATGTCCTCTCCAATCAAAACCATTCTATGATTCTATGACAAATTTAAAAGGTTTGCAATAAAGCCCTAAATGGCAACAAGTTCTGGCTCCCAAGTTAGTGAGAGAGCAGGAGAACTGATGCTGCTGGGAAACACCAGTCTACACACAGAGATGTCAGCATGCAATACTATACACTGAGGTACCCACTGATATTCTGAGGAGCTATAGTGATTAGTAATTCATCCCTGCTTGGACCAGTCTGAATTTTATGTACAATTTTCATAATCTGTGTCATAATTTAAAAAATTGCTAATAACTTTTTAATATCAATGTTTAAAAGAATAGGCAAATCTTTCACAGTATTTTTATTGCCTATTTACAATTTCAAATCAAATACTTTACAACTTTGTGTTCTCAAAATATACAATGTAAGAAAATACTAGCCTAGTAAAATTATGCTTTTTATGATAATGACAGGGATGAGTTATAGTTACTCTAGTTAAACTGTAATGGCTGCACAGATGCTAGGAAAAAGCTATTGTACAACACGTTTTGTCACCATAAGCATGACACCTGCTAGCTCCACCATAGTACATATAAGGCCATGTTTGTATTTCTATATGTATATTATTTTCAAGGATTATAATTGAACCATAAACATTCACTTGGGGATAAAATATCATCATACAGGCTTAAAAAAATACCTTGAGAAATATTCAGCTAGTTTGGTTTATCTGGATTTCAAAAGCAAGTTCATGAGAGATATCATTTGTTTCTGATCTTGTAGGACTCAGAAATTATCTGTGTTCTTCTTATGATCTATATGAATTTGTAACAGGTGAATTTAGTGATATTTACAGAGACAGAAACTAAATCCTCCAGCCCACTGATGGCTGTCAGGAAATAATAATATTTATCCACAGATTATGTGTTACACAAAGACAATTTGCTGGAGTTTCCTATGTATCTTGCCAAGCTGCTCCTATAAACACCCATGGTCCCACTCACTCCTGACATGCTGCTCAAGGACACCAGCACTGGTTGTTATGACCCACCTCCATTTGCTGGATTATACTCACAAAACAGACACTGAGATAGAAATTTAATCTAAGTGTTATTTTCCACTGAAATGGGTGAGGAATACAATGGCCATGAGCTCTTGCACAGAGAGTAGAGCTAACCAGCAGCCATAACGCACATTATAGATGTGATAGACATGGGCAAGTTCATAAATAGAGTATGAAGAACTGAAAAAAAGGATGCTATCAGAAAATATGTGAAATCAGAGTCAGTTCTGCTTTTTTAAAGAAAAAGCAAGACTGTTGGAACTAGTGGAACTTCAGCAAGGTAAAATACCTCCACAGAGAAGCAGCACTGCTATAAATAAAAGTGGACATTTACTTATGTCTCAAGAATCATGATTTTTAGTGAGGGAAAATCTTCCCAATTCTGTAGCCCAGTTTCTTCTTTACTTTAAACCTTCTCCAACTGGACAGAGTATGAATGAAGATCAGACACTATATGTTTCCTTCTCCACCACTGAATCTGCTCTGTTGTACTCAATATTAAAGCCCTGCTAATGCCTTAGGCAGCAGTAGCTGACCCTTTGTATTAAGACCTCCTCTGCAGTGGATGCCTCATGTATATGCCTATTGATGTATTTTAGAGTGGAGATAATTTTTTATTTTGAGTATCTGCTCTGGCTTCATATTCCCAAGAAAACACCACTTGTATCTATTTTTTTCATTACATGTATTTCTCCCTACTCTCTGCTCTAATGTATTGATGTATTCACAGAAAAAGCTCTCTTATATCCATCTTTGTCAAAACTTTAGGAGCCATTTAGGCACCACTTTAAAGGGCTCTTTATCACTCAGATAAATTTTCCCCTAATTGTATACTTTAACTCCAAAAGGGGTTTGGGGACTGCTTTTGTATGAAAGATGCTGTAGAAAACAAAAGTTGCATTGCTAGTGGTTCTACTTTTATATTTCCATCCAGGTAACTCTCTGCACACAAATTTGCTTTCTCTTTTCCAATACCCTTTTCCTCCTGGGGCTTGTTCCTGGGATAGAGCTGTCTTCAAATAATTTAATTATCGTGTGGCATACATATTTTTACTGCCCCTGAAATGGTGTATGATGCCTTTGGTTTACACCACTTGTTGGAAAACACGCCAAAGCATTGAAAAACTATTAAATTGTTACAGTATTGGATACCACCACACAGGGCTATTAGTCTAATTCATCCTTCAGATCAAAGCCCACACAGGCAGCTCTCCTGCCTACAGCTATTTTCCTTTTACTTTCCTGCTTGACAGTAGTCCCTCATATCCCTCTGTTCTACTTTCTTTGAACATACAGATTTTCCTTTAGTCATGGAAATATAATTTATGTCTATTATACTGTATTATAGATTGCAGATCAGGACAAGCGAGAGCTACTGCCTGGAACGTCTGTTTATTGGACATCGGGTTTCTAAAAATAAATAAATAAGAAAGCCTCCCTGCTTTGGTGGGGAGAGAAAAAAAATACAAAGGGGGAGGACTTGAGGGCAAGGGGGAACTGCACTCTGTTCTCAAAGTTTAATTTCCAAGTGGAGACCTTGAAGCATGATTTATTAACATCATGCTGTTTGCTTTTGTCACGTTGTGGCCGCGGCGGGGGGAGCGCTGGCCCCTCTCCAGCCTGGACCACCCAGCGAGCCGAGCCGAGCTACCGGCACTACACACCCCGGTTCAAAGGTTCACCCCCAATTCACCAGCTCCATCAGTCACTAGCCGCCTGGCTCTGCCACCTCATTGGAAGCAACAGCAATAACAACAATAACACCCCCTAACTTCACCCTGCCCCCCAACAAAATAATATCCGAACAGACAGGCTGTCTGGGACGCGAGAATTGCAAAAACAATCCCCACCCCATCACAGAGAGTATGTGTGCACGGAGGAGAGGGAGGGTGAGGAGGGGGGAGAGAGGGAATGAGACAGACAGAGGGGAGGGAAGAAGGGAGGAGGGAGTCCAAGCTCTGAGAAACATCACTCCATCTCTCTCACTCCACAGGAGCTGAGCTAGGAGCAGGACGATGTTTGACAACACGCAGTACCCCTATAACTGCTTTAATTATGATGGGGATGATTATCCTACCTGTAGTTCTGATGAAGAGAAAAAAATCACCAGACCGGCTTACAGGTAAGATGAAGTTTTTCCAAGTACCCCCCAGCTCTGGGGAGGTTTCTGAGCTCTGGGATGGCGGGATCACAGCTCTAAAGCATGGGACCTTTTCCTAGGCATGGGCAGTGGATCTGGCCCCAGCACAAGCACTGCAGCAGGCAGATATCCCCCTCAGTCTCTATTTGAAGTATTCACCATTTGTTTCCTCTTATGTGGGGTAACAGGAACTATGGCATGTCTTTTTGCCAAGAGACCTCAGGCAGCCTCCTCTGACTTCTCAGAGCCCTGGGAAAAGGGGAATTAGATGCGCAATGTGCCAATGGATGAAATGGATGCAGATAATCACCAGTGTGGTGGGAAGACAGATAGTTTAGATATTCACAGGGGCACCTAAGGTCTTTCCACAAGTAGGCAAGGTCTCCAGTGACATTGTCTCTGAGCCTGATCTGTCTCATTGCAACCTTCCAGCTCTGGGAAACTTTTCTGATGGGGTTTGAGAAGTGGGTGATCTTTCTGTAATCCTCCTGTATCTAAGCACTCTGTACTGAGTGCCAGGGCAAGCAGCCTGGTCAGGACTCAATTGCCTGGAAGCAATGCCTGCATATTACCCCAGCGGCAAAGGGCAGAGAGGTAGCAACCATACTTGGGACTTATCCCTGGGACATCGCATTTCAGGGCACAGACCCATTGGGGAACTTTTGGAAGCAGGGTATAGGTACAGATATGTGGTCCTGAAAACTGAGTATGTAAGGCGATGGTGTAACAGCAAGTTTTCCTTTTTTCAGCTACATTGCCTTGATTGCAATGGCCATCCAGCAAAGTCCTTCAAATAAAGTCACCCTCTCTGGCATTTATGACTTTATAATGAAGAAATTTCCTTACTACAGATCAAATCAAAGAGCCTGGCAGAATTCCATCCGGCATAACTTATCACTTAACAGTTGTTTTGTAAAGGTAAGATCAGTAATTATATATTTACATACACACTGTGCATGGCTAAAAATACATATATAGGAATAATTTCATCACTAGGAAAGAAGGAAAACAATTAACTGAGCTGTGAATCACTTAAAATCTCACTGTGTTGTCAAATATAGAAGTAAAGAGTATATATTTGTCTCATGCATGCTAATAGATAACAAATTGAAAAGGATGGAGTTTACATCCTATTCATATAGTGAAAGAGAATAGGCTTAAAATACTTGTCATATGTGTTTACACCATTCTTGAATGTAAATGAATGCAGATGTTCAGCAGCAGCATCTGTAACACATGCAAATACTGAACTGCCTTTAAATAAATACAGGTTCCCAGAACAGAAGGGAATGAGAAGGGGAAAGGAAACTATTGGAGCTTTGCATCAGGATGTGAATCCATGCTGGATCTCTTTGAAAATGGGAATTACAGACGAAGAAGGAGGAGAAGAAATGTGAAAAGAGAACATAAGGAACAGAGACCAAGCAGAGGGAAAAGTCCTTCATCCCCTGATATGTCTTCTATCAACTCTGCTTTAAACAACATTTCCTCTTCTGAAAGTAAACATGAAAGAATTGAATCGAGCCCAAGACTACAGGAGTCCCGTGGGTTTGCTCCAAACAGCATGACCAACAGGCAGAGCCTAAGCAATTCCTCCTTAGCAAAATCGGATTCTGAAATTAAATTCAGCATCGATTACATCCTTTCAGCACCTGACCCTTTGCCTGTCCTGAGATCTCAGCATAATATGCAAGAAAATAAATATCATCTACGGGAGGCCCAGCAAATTAATCTCCAGTTCTGGACAATGTGATGTTATTTTATTTGTGGTAATAAAGTGTGAATTGCAGTGTATTCAGCAGCCTCATGTCACTGAAAAATCAGCTGCCTGCCTCCTCGTTTTCTTCCTGCACAGTACTCTGAAAGGGTTACTGATTCACCAGCTGATACTCTGTCTGTACCCAAAGAACTTTGCTAAGATTAAAGCATAAATAAGATGCCAATATCAGTTTTCACTATGCTGAAATTCATGAAATTCTAGCTTTGTTTTCTAAACTGTCATGGACATCATTTAACACTACAAAGAATTTCCTTTCTCAGGCAGAATCTGACAGAAAATAGACTTACTTATCATCCATTGCTTTATTAAAGACAAAGTGAATTTGATTCCACTTCCACTGGTGGAAATTAGGATTAATTCCACTGAAGTATATAGGTCAGAACTTAAGCTGATCTGAAACAGTGTAATTCTGTCGACTTACACTGGCTGAGAATGTAAGGGGGGAGGCTTTCTCTTCTTAAATGGAATCACGGAAAATTACTCCATCTTCCCTTATTTTTTATTTTAAACTCATCTTTCAAACTGTTATGCACCTTTAAGTCACCTTTAATCAGAAAATGTAGTTATTAGTAAAGTATTTAAAGGATATTTTTGTTGTTAATCGGAACAAAATTGTTTAAACTGTTGATGTTGTATTGAAAATAATTCCAAGAAAACTAATGGCAAGGTTGTTGAATTCTAATTGACTTTGGTGGGTAATATGACTGAGGCATAGGGCCTCTTACTGCCTTGATTTAAAAAAAAAAATAAATAACCCTTTCCCCTTGTACTATCAGAAAGCTTCCTGACATCCTGGAGAAAAGTCCGGAACATATTTTATTGGCTAGTGTGAAGGGAGAGCTGGCTTTTCAAGAAACTGTATCCAGTTTTGACCAAAGCCTGAATTCCACCTACCTGCTTTGAGACAAGTTGTATATTTCTATTAAATAGATTTTTATTGACCTTTCCTGTAAACAATTACCAAAGTGGTACTTTGATTTCAGCAAAGCTGTTGAGGTTTATAATTTACAGACAGCAATTTTAGATCATGAGCTCCATTTCTAAAGAAGCTATTTCATTACCGTTTACATGTGGTGGGGTATTTCAGAACAGAACTTGATGGACAATGATGAACTGTAACGAGCATTTAAGAACTTGTTTTTACACAACTTGTTCACGATTAACCATTTCTCGGTACCTAATGACAATGGTAAAGACTCTGCTCCATGAAGCCTTGGGTTTGGCCTCGCTACTAGAATCTTCACCTGCTGCAGATTACAGAAGAAAAAGACAAGGATTCTGGTGGGTTTAAGCAATTATATACAGAGAGAGAAGATTATCTTTGCAACAAGAACTAAAGGTAAATGAAGGTATATGAGATAAGATTAAGCAAAATTGTGCTAGAGGTATGCTCAGGCATGACTTGAATTTTTATGCAGAAGCTTTGACATTTCACTAAGTTATTTTACATTGTGTCTAATATATACTGTACATTTATACTATATATTCTTATATATTGTTATTGAGAAAGGGAGCAATATCACTGCACTTATATGTTGTAAAAATGCATGAAGTATGTTGTCATGATGTTGAAATTCCTGCAATATACTTAAAATTTACCATCAGTGGTATTTCACACTGATTGGTAATAAATGCTTGTTTTTTGAAAAACTATAAAACTTGCTATCTTCAGGCATTTCTATAGCACGAGAAAGCTTTTGCTTCCTCTTCAGCAAAGACAAAATGGAAAATCATGTCAGATACTTCACTGTATGTCTTCCAAACTTTGAAGGGATGATATCTTGTGACCAAATTCTGCCTTCAAACAGGAGCTTTCAATTCTCCGTGAATCAAGTTGTTATTCTGGGCAATTATCTGATTCATCTGCAGTTTACACTGACATTAGCAAGAAAAAGAAAAAAAAAGGAAACCTCTGAGGTCACTAGGCAGATGGATTCTCATTTCAGAGGGACCAGAATTTGCTCCTTCCGTTTTTATGTTTCAGTGGTGAATAAATGTGGGAAGAGCATGTCCTCATTTAGTACTTCAATGTATGCATGCACTCACATGTGGGCCGGTATGTGTGCATCTCTAGGATCCTACCTACATTTATATACTCATGCTTTAGATGCAGATTTTTTCTTGATTGTTTCAAACATGACAATGCTGCTGTTAGACTGATAGTTAATAGTACACATCTGCAGTATGTTGAAATATATATATTTTTGGTGTGAAATGTGCAAATATGATTCTTACTACATGTTCTTTGTTAATGCTGTTACCAAAAAGTAATTCAATGACAACAGAAGTTCCTACTAAGCATATATCTTACCCAGGTGAACACAGTGAGCTGCTGAGACCAATGGAGATAGAGTTATGGCTATTAAGCGACATAGGAGAAATGTATTAGGAAAGGTAGAAATACATCCAGGTGGATTTACAGCAAAGATCCAAAGCCATTTTCAGTAAGACGAATTAATATTCACAATTAGCCATGTCCTTTGCTCACAGTAAAGTTCCTGCTAGGAGAGACTGTCATACTTGAGTTTCCCTAACATATAATCAAAGAAATTTGTGTACAAATAGGTGTTAACATTTGTTTTGCAAAGGATATCAATCATATTTCAAAAAATGGACATATTTCAATTTACCCAGTATATTATATTCTGACGACTCCAGAAAGGTTTCCAGCACTTAAAGTGAATGGCATTTAATATAGAACAACATAACAGGGGTGAGGGCTAGACGTGACCTTATTCAAATGTCGTAGCCATTACAGAGCCATTCCCAATGTAATTATAATTAAATACTTTATGCCTTTCTTGCAAATCCTCTGATCGATCATTGATATTAACATTAATATTGTATTACCCCCAAGCAAATGTCTCCCACACAAGTGTTATGGATCACTGGGTTTCCATTAAGAAAGTTGTGAGCTATTGCCATATGCCGGTCATGGATAAATTTACGTAAATTACCTTTTCTCAGGGAAGGGGGGAAAAAGTCTAGCTTTTTTCCTTTTATTCCCATACTCTGAGTCTAGAGCTATTTCTTCAGCTTGCTGGCCACTTGAAGCAGGTGAATAGTCTCCAGACCTAGCTGTTTTGGTACATGGGTTAAAAGCTGCACTGAAGCCAGAGTTGAGCAATGCAGGTCAGGGGTCTGCACCCCACCAAGGCTGTCACTAGCCTGGGTAGGCTGTGCACAGCAGCCAAAGTGAGAAAAAGTATTGATGTTTGGCTCAATTCCTCATCTCAAGGGGTTTTCCTGACTGCAGAGACTCATGACGAGCCATGAGGTTCCTAACCCCAAAAGAGGTACTTCCCTTAGGAGGCTGATGCTATGTCTGTCCCAAGACCAGGATGAAGCAGGAGGCAGGTACGGGAGAGAAGCTCCTCCCTGATGGACCAGTGAGCAGGGCAGAGGGAAAACAAGCCTTTTGTCCTCTCCTTTTAGGATCATAAAAAATAAAGATGAAAGGTTTCTTTCTGGGAAGAACATAGGCTCAGCCTAACTGAAGGACCCTGGGATGTTCTGTTCATTTACTTTTTAAAGGAAGATTTCCCATGATAAAACATGATTTGAGAAAGCCATGCCAGGTTATTCTGCAGCCATTTAACTTCTAATGTCTTAAGTCCATAGGCTTTTGTCATTGTGTCACAGAAGTGTTTTTTTGCACAGCAAGATGATGCTCTGCCTCAGAAAGAAACCTCAGAGTACTTGAGCAAGGTTGCAGTACTTTTTTTTCCCCCACAATCAGTGAAGAGAGACCAGACAACACCGAAAGCAGGCCAGTGGTTGACCTCACCTACAGGAACTTCTGCTTCAGCAAAGACTCCTCCTCATTATGGGAGCATTAATACTAATTAGGATAGCAGAAAACAAACCTTTCCTTTGTCTGTAAAGCCAAGTTCCCCTATTTTTCTGCCAATCAGATAGATGTTGTTAGCTGACACCCATTAACTACTCATATAAACAGAAGCTGTGTTCAAGGAGCATTTGAAGGTCAAACTATGCTGGAGAGCTGGCTCTCCCCTTGCCTTTGCTTTGTTGTGCTCCATCTTGTTGCTTGGGCTGCCACAAGCTTCCTCAGCCTCACAACAGGCTGGTTCTCAGCTACTTTGTAGAGCAATTTTCACACTCCCTCGAAGCTGAATCAAGATTCTTGCATCATATTTTGGTCACAGAGGCTTTTCCTTTTGGGTAGCAATGGCCTGCTCGGGTCCAATCCTTGTGTGCCCTTCCTACTCTCTGCTAAAAGCGGGGATATGTTGAGAGAGGAAGGGGTTCGAAGGGACAAGCTTTGGGGAAAAAGCTCTGCTATATGTCTTCCAGTAGTACAGCACTGGTTGGGCCTCTGTGAATAGTACAGTGCAAAGACTCTCGGGGTTGTGTATGAAGTCTCTGCACTCTAAATCGATGGAAGCATCTCCCCAATCTCCCATCACACTCAAACTCAGGTGAAAGAGGGAACCTAGCCGGCATGCGCCTAAGCAAAGAGGGCTTTAATCTTTGCCTCTGGCAATGTAACACAAACCCTTGTCCTTGATCAGCACTTCAGATCTCAAACCCAAGACTTAAAAATCCTGTGCTGCTTATTCCAGCTGGCCTCTTCCTTCTCTGTCTCCTCTGGGGTATGTTCTCATCCCTGCTGTGTGGGTGTAAAGCCCTGCAAGTCCATTAACTTTATTTCAATTGTTTTTGGAATGAAATAGCACGTGTGCAACTGAACTTCGCATATTGTACCCAATGTCTCTATTCATACAGTCTGCCAAACTGTGCCAGCAACTCAACTCCTAGATAGGATTCTCAGAGCAACGTATGATCCTGACGATGTTGCCTCCACATCCGTTCTAATTTCTTTCTTCAGAACATGGATACCATACACACTGCAAAGCACAGAGAACCTAGCAGAGTACCTCTGTCTCTGTTTTACTGGAAATGTCTTTCTCATTGCACTTAGGGTCATTAAATTAAAGAATAGGGTAGGTCCAAGTGCTATGGAACTTGCACTGGATTTTTTTTACCCAGAGAACTAACATAAAATAACAAAGTAAGTTGTGCTCCCTCCCACCCAAGCTACAACAGTTGGAGGCAAATCCAACTGTGAGAATTATGCCTGAGAAAGAACTGCCGGATTTCTCCCACTGTGAAATCCAGCTGTTAATTCAAACAGAAGGGATGGACCTGACCAGATAGGCCAACTGGCTTTTTTCCATCCTGAAGTCCATTGTGTTCTACAAGTTCCTAAATTTATGATCATGAAGGTCTTCCAAGCCCTGTAATGAAGTATGGCATGCAATGTTTTTGTTATGGAATGTACGCTGCAAAGGAAAAACAAGGTTTGAATTTATCTTTCAAATGAAGATCCTGGAATCTCTCAGGATAAACAGGCTAAATTGGGAATCAAAACACACCATGTTTCTGACCATAACTATGAAGCTGAAAATAGCATTTGCAGAGCAATGTCAGAGAAGAAAACTAGAAGTTGCAGTAAGCCCAACCAACTTGCTTTTTGTCATGAGATTTGCTTTGTGTGCTCATTGTCACTTCATAGCAGGGCTCAGCAGTGTGCAGCAACAGGAACAACTTTTCATCTTTTGAGTGTTGCTGTTCTGCTGGAATATTTCAGAAAAAGGTTTCTCACTTCAGATTTGAACTGCCAGTCTCCATCATCAGCATTTACATTAGGCACATGCTACCTTGTCTTGTTCTGAGTAGATTGGAAATAAGATACCAAAATGCCCAGCCTGTATGGTGCAGCTCAGTGCAGCTTTCTCATTGCTACAGCTCCATAAACTAACTGCTCTGCACAAAAGCCACTACTTCTTAAGGTCTTTGTTGAAGACATGAATAGGCTTGGAAGTTTATTCAGTTTTGATAGTGACATCAGTGGTTCTAATTTAAAAACATAGGCTTCCTGAAATTTATACAGCTACAAGAACACTACTCTTTTCCTCATTATGACCTTCTGTTAATGCTAGCACTTGGCCTTACAGCCCCATGTATGTAGATCTAACTGTCCCCTTGAAGCTGCAGTTTCCATAGCTGCTAATGGTGAAACACTGTCATGTTTTCCTTTGTCTGAAAAAAAAAAAATAGGATAAAATCAACTTTTCTCTTGAGCCCAAAGGCTCTGCTGACCATTAGCCATCTGTCCCAAGCAAGATCTGCTCTAGCTGAAAAATCCTTTTCGAGGTTTCATGCCACAGATATTTATTCCTACAACAAAATTACTCCCTGTCTTCCCCTCTTTGCCTTGAGGCATTAGGCTGTGCTAGTGTTGACTGCAACCAGTGTCCTCTGCTGCCATCCTCTTCTTCCAGCATGGCCTCTCTGAGACTGCCAGAAAGAAGCAGTACTTCCCATAAAAGTAGATGTGGAAAATAACAGGTGCAATGAGCTGTGTTTTGTGATTAATCAGTCTCAAGCTTTTCTGCGGCTGAGGTCTGTATGAGCAATTATCAGGCCCTGGGAGGCATTTCGGTACTAATCAGCCCATAACATTGTTCTGCATTGGAGCATCTGGGACTGGCTCCATGGATTGAATCCGGACTCTCACAAAAATGAATGAGAGTTTTGCGATTGGGTTTGAGGGACTAAAATTTCATCTTCTGCTGCCAGGACCAGAGATTAATCAGATTAAAGGCCAAGTGGACTGCAGAGAAAATGAAATACCTTCTAGTAGTTACTTAGTGTCTTCTCAAGATCAAATAGCACCTTGTTTCCACAGATTTCTTTGGCTCTGTTTTTCAGTTAGACAAAATACTTCCCAAACTCAGGAAATTTGTCCAAATAGAGATGTAGTTCCACAAAGCCCACACAGGGCTGAACAGAGCAGAACCACATGTTGGCATCTGAGGTGAGATTACTGGTACAAAGATGTTTCTATGTGTTTGGAGAGCACCTCTGTTCTGGGCCTAGTGTACACACTCAAATAAACAAGTTACACTAAGCTAATATCCAGACTTGTGATCCCAAATCTTCTTTGTACATGAAACTGTCCCAAAATCTGCCATAGTTTGGCAAAGGAATGAATGTCACTGTATTACTTTCTATTTTGTTTTGCTGTTGTTGAAATTACAGGAAAATAAATATTTTCAAGATGATACATTGTGTATCCCTAATAAATACCAAAAGCATTTAATATAAACTACAGACACATGGTTTGCTTTGTTGTTCTAAGTAACCATTTCCTTTTAAACAAATGAAAAGCTAGTTGGGCTTCGATGCTGCAGATTATAAATTAGCAGCTCTCATATGGTTTTGTGCAATTGTTTCTTGAAGAGCTTTAGGCTACTTCAGACAAAAGTTTCAAATAAAATGCGAATTCATTGAACTGTAACTTGTGGTATTAGATTTATAATAAACAAAGGTAGGTCACATAATCATGTCATGGAAAAAAACATTTTAAAATTCAAGTAGCAACATTTTAATCCAGTTTAGGTTCTGATCCTGAAGCTTGGCTTCCTGGTGCATGAAACCAAGACAAGCCTAGACTGAGTGCACAGATGTGCACTTCTCAAAAGGTTTGCTGAGAAGACAGACTTGTCAAACAGGAGAAATGACTCAAAGGGAGTAGAAGCCTGTTCCTGCAACAGACCAGGATGGGAGGGTGAGGAAAAGAGAGGAGAGGGCCCAGATTTAGTCCTTTTTCCAGTGCTTCCTCACTGCTAGTCTTCACCTGTGCTTGGGAGAGCAGCTGGGGAAGAGATGAAACCACAGCAGGAAGGTAAGTGGCCTTCTAGGGCAGCAGATTGCTCAGGGAACTTGCCTGATTTCCATCCTCCAGTACACAAAGACAGGACTGATGTCGAAGTATCTCTGTTCTCTGCCTTATTATTCTATGCCTTCTCTCACACTTTGACATGTGACTCACCTTGACGTGGCAGAGATCAAGCTATTTTCTAGAAAAGATCCTCCTTGCCTTGAAAGAAACTTCACATCTGGGGCGGGAATCTTCCAGTCTGGGGACAGCCAGGATTGGGGAAATGCACTGAAACACGCTAAAACCACTCAGGATTACTGAACAGGGAGCATTTCCATGAGCAAGTGCTGTTCTGCTGTATGCAAGCCCCCAATTAATTGTCAAAGTTACATAATACTTGGTTTTGCTTTTACATCCTGCTGACTTTCAGGCTTTGCCTGTTTTCCATTCTCATGCTGCTGCTGCTTCTCACACTCGCAGAGGGGCATTTTCTAACATTATCTCACTCACTAGCAGTCTCATACTCTGAAGGCTGGTTTACATTTTTTGCCAATTACCAGTTCGTTATTCCCACAGGAATCATACATTTCAACAAACATGTTTTCCTGTGTTGTTTTGTAAAGGTACCTGACATGATCTTTGCCACCTAGGACACATAGGCCTTCTCTTGGCCCAATCTCACCTGTCTTCTCTCCAAGAAGCAGACGGACAGGATAGGCTACATGAACCGCTAATAAACCATCCTCCCTCCCAGCAGCCTGCTCTCTCTCTTACCCTTTCCTATCAGGTGACAGCAGAAGTCATACAAGGCTGCTGGGAAAGACATGTGAGCAGCAGACTATCTCATCTCTGGAGACCACTGCCTAATACATGCCTAAGTCTGAGTTTCTCAAGGGAAAACGATAGTATGTTTTGCATGGTTTAAAACATTCTCCTCATGAGACGTTTGCTGTCCATGTGCTGTGCAGTTCATGCACTTTCCCTGCCTGTGATGGGGATAGATAGCAGGGACAAATGTGGGTACCACCAGCATGTCCACCAGCACTGGCAGACGAGGTTCTGCTATGAAGCGTGTGCACCTGAAACACTCCTTGTTTGACAGATGTTTATTTGAGAGGAGACTCAGCTGTTCTTTTACTGGATGTTCTGCAAAAAAAAAAAAAAGGAATGATCATGGCAGGTCTGTGCTACAGTATCATAAAGCTGTAGTTTGCTACAGCACCAGAGATTCATTACAGACAGATGAAGTGAACGTATCTTTAAGCATAGGAACGTTTCTCTTTACTCCTAAAACTGGCTAATCTGAATCATTTATACCATGACAACAGCATAAGCTGAATTTGAAGAGTGAAGACTATACTTGAGCTGCAATTCCAACTACATTTTTTTTTTCCTGTAAGAAATACTCCTATTAGCATGTAAGTTTTCTGTGTTCTGGGCTCTACATGCACACAGGTACAGCACCTATATGAAATTCATATATCTATCTAAATTCTGGATTGCAATTACTGGAGCTGAAGTTAATTTTTTTCCCAACAGCCAAATCCACAAGCTAAATGACTGTATAGCTACTGAAATTGATTATCAGGCTTCCTGTTTCCCTGCTTGTGATCCAGTAATATTGACATATGGTACAAGGAAATTGCAATCTGAACTACTAGTAGCAATAGCTGGAGGCAATTACAAAAGGAGTGTTGCTGGTGGTGGCACATTGACTCTTTTATTAGATTTAACCATACTCTGATTATAATGCACTCATTCAAGATAGCAGGAAATTCTATATTCCTTTTTTAAACTACAGACAAGAAAACATGGTTGTTTCCTTCTATATTTCAGCCTTTTCTCTGAAAGAGACAAAAATATCTCCCCTTTGGGCTCCAGAAATTCAGGTCTAGTTTGTGTCCAACACGGGCAATGCCTTGGGGCAAGTCATTTTATGTCTGTCTCCACATCCCATTTGCGTAGGCAGTACGGAGTTCACCTTTTTAAAGTACTTTGCTAGAAACATGCTATAACAGCAAGCTTATGTTATTGACCATCTTTTGTTATTGACCATTTTTTGCTGTCACATTTCCTAACTCTGCTTTCATATTCTCTAGTGCCTGAAGATTTCTCCATCCAGCCACTGACCAGTTGACACAGATCAGTTTTTGAGAGGACTGAATCATGCATAAATGTGTAAAAACTACTATCTATCCCACTTTCACGTGACTCCAGGAGCAGGAATTTTAAGAAACACAAGAAAATACAAAGATAACTGGGATCAGTTACAATTACAATAAATTTCCATTACAAGGCTTGGAAATGTTCAAGGGTTTTTTTAATCATGTTCTCCATTTTCAAGATGAGGTAAGGCATACCCATGTCTCCAACTAAACGAAAGTAACTGCCCAAATTGTATCACACTCATTGCCACCTGCATTAGGAAATGTGCCATTATAGCAAGTAGAAGCCTTTTATACTCAATTCTCTCCAAAAATGCCACAAAAAGAAAAAAAGTAAAGTCAAATCTTCTGGTGGCAGAAGTGGAGGAGCAGAACCCTGTAATTTCAAAAGGAGTCTCTAGCACTAGTGATGACAGTAATAACAAAGAGTTATTGAACCAACCCCTTCAAAGTATCTCTATAATGTCAGGATATTTGTTCAAATCCAAGAAATCCAAGGAATATAGTAGATGGTCCCTAGGTGCCAAATCTCCTCAAGAATCCAGTTTGTTTCTTCCTGTGATATTCCCAAACTTATTTGGAGACAGTTAGTATTCAATATCCCAATTATACAGGCTCAACAAAAAGAGAGCCTTGATTTTGTCTTCAGAGAAATTTCCCAGGCCAGAACAAGCCTGTTACTCAGCATTTGCTACAAATCTAGTCTTGGTGCCATCCTCAAGAATTGATCCATGGCCATCTGTTATGCAGAGGCTGAGAAAAAGTAGATCGTCATGGATTGTGGCTTCTTGGCAGGCCAATCTTTTCAGAGGAAAAGTTCAGCAGAAGTGTGAAAGTTGTTTGGGTTTGTTGGTTTTGGTTTTTTTTTTTTACTTACTTGTGAGACTTGTGAGAAAAGGGGTTTTACTAATGAGTTCTGCCCTCCACTGTCCTTCAGAAGTCCCTGGGGCTTTGAATGTGTGAGTAAACAGCAATAAAAACTAGCTGTGAGTGTGAATAAAACACATAAACCTGCACTGTAATTACAGAGATTCTCCACCTGCAATCACTGCTGAAGGTGTAAGGTAGCATCTGTTGGGACCACTATAAGCCATAATAAGGATGCAATATGGAACTCTCTGTCTTTTTGCAATGCCAGATGTTTGCCATTCAAACAAAAGCTTAGCTGTAATGAATCCTGATTTTTTAAGGCTTGGAAATCTTCTGTGAAACTTAAGAAAAATGAATATTTAAGAAGAAATAGACATGCCAAAATACAATGAGAATGACTTTTCTTAGTGGACTTTTCCTTCTTGTAAGTGGGACAGAGTGTAAATTTCACTACTACCATGAGGTGTCTAGGATAAAAATAAGATCAGTTCAGCAGATTTGTACAAATGCAATCAAATCCAACAATTTTAGGCTCAGTCTATCTTTGATTGTGACATATCTGTTAATTGGGTAAGCTTGTCATGTCTTCCCCATAGCTTATGTAGAGCAGACTGTGGTATACTCAACCAGGTATTAATCCTCTTTTGCACACAACACAGAAGTTAATGAGAATTTCATGTTGACTAAATGCGTGTAAAATGATGCTGGAAAAGAAAAATCCCCAGTTAACAAAGTTTTCATCACTAAAATCAGTTTAAGTTGCATAATGCTCTTCTCGTTAAAATAATTAGTCCTCAACCAGGGTAATTTGGAGGACTAGCTGAGTTATTTAAAGACAGTGTTATGCTTAATTTGAGAACACTCTTTTTTATTGTAATTATTTCCACAAAGTGATGCAGATAATTGCTTCATGCTTTGTCATTCTAATACATAATTCCTCAGCATCTGAACAGTATTAATGGGAGCAGAACTTCGCAAAACTACCTGTAATTTTTTTCCTAGTCTGTTTCATGCTAAAGACAGAATATCTCAGACAATGAAGTATGCAAACTTTCTATTTTTTGCCTGCAAATTGATTCTGAAATAAAATATATTCCCCTGGCTGGAACTTCAGGACTGCTTTCACGTCACTTTTGTTTTAATACATTACATTTTAGCCAGGTTTAACCTTAGTCAATTGGTGCACTTTGCTTTCCTGAGATAAATAACTGTACTGATCAGAATCGGGAGATAAATAACTGTACTGAGCAGAATCGAGACCCAAGACTCATTCATCCTTCATAAAGGTTTGTTTTGTTTGTTTAAATATTAGCATCCACTAGCTGTGCAAAGTAGATATTTTTCATTAGTTGTTTGATCATGGTGAGAAAAGCTATTAATTTAGCCAGTTCCCTACAATGAGCTCTAGGGTTACTACCAAACCACGAACTGATGAAAACAATAAATGCTAGACTGTATTAACTGTAAAGGTTAATCCATAAATCAAAGGGAAATGTCAGATGCCTTTTAACATTGATTGAGATGTAATTTGGTGTTGCTAGTGATATGTTTGTTACATAAATTCACAAATGTGCTCGATTCCTGATAGGGCTCCAGGTCTTTGTAACTTTAAACAAATTAAGTAGTTTGTTTTATTTATATAGCCATAAAAAGATTGATTACCTCATTCTGTTTTAGTTACAATATATCATTGATTTTAAAATAGGTGAATATTAATATCCAGATCTCCTTCCAGGGTACATTTGACTTGGTATGAGAATGAATACACTGTTGTTTTTCCTGAAAGAGTGCCATCACCTTCAATATATTTAAGGCAGTTTTCCTTCTAAACTTTTTGTTTGATTCATGTTTTTCAAATTATAGTATAAGAATTAGCCTTTGTATAAATGTGCTCAGAAGCCTAGAACATATTTTCTATATTATGGATACATCGTATTTAAATATATAATATTAAAAAAAAAAAACAAATATGAGGAGGAAATGCCACAAATTAGAACAGAATGGAATACAGTAACTGATGCCAAAATAGCAAGGAAAAGATCATTACGGTCACTCATGGAAACATTTCTTTCCACTAGTCTTCATGAAATAAATGTGAAGCCAGGGAATTCTTCACTCAGTGCAAATGAGAATCAGGTCACCAGACCTTAGAATATAAACAAATAAAATCAACCTTTCCAGTTTTATCTGCAGAAGGAAATTGCAAAAGTCCTCAAGAACAGGAACACTGCTCCCAGGTTGCTATTATTAAAATATGAAAGCTCTTGAGCTTTTTCTCCAGCTGTCACTTGGGTGGGCAGAGTGCTGAAGACTGCCAAAGCTGGGAGTATTCTGCGCTTCCAAACACTACAGAGTCCCTGGCTCCACCTTTATGTCACGTTTCTGTCTTACAGAGAATCACAAATGATACAGTTTAACAGGGCAATGGCTACAAGAAGGCTGTGGGAGCAGTATTTTAAAGGCAGTCAGGTAGAACATCACAATAATTCTCTTCTGCTTAATTTAGCAGAGCCCACAGTGGGAATGTTTTTCCCTAAATTCCTGAAGGGCACCGATCCAAACAGGTATCTAGAATGCTTCTGTTGAAATTAAGATGTGTAAGGACAGAAGCCTCTGTGAATTTTAAAATGCCTCAAAGTACTTTATTCTGCTGTAACAGGGCTCCTCAAAGCTCAGCAATGGCAACTGAGTATTTTGGCAATAGAGATGGGCTGGGTAGCACCTTCCCATGTGGCTATGACAGTTTTTTATGGCTTTAAGCTCTGAGTCATTGTCTGATCAACATTCAAAAGATTCTATTGTTTGTCTCCCTCTGCCAATGGAAACAAATTACAATGAAAGAAAACACATTCCTTATCTAGTTTTCATATTTGTTTGCAAATGTCTCATGAACGTAATAAGACATTTCAGTAAAGTTGTATTTGCCTCCAACAGATCTTCACCTACATATTAAATTTTAGGAGGGAAATTCCAAGACACGTGTCTGAAACTCTTGCTGTCCTTTGCAGCCCAGTCCATACACCATGATGGGCACATGTTAGACACCTAGATGAGAGGGCAGCAAATAAAGGCAATATCCTCAAGCTCAAGTGGCTGCATCTTCCATTTCAACAGTCCCATGGAAGCTCAAATGAGCTTGTGGAGGCTGAAAGGACCAGGGAAAAGGCAGAAAGCATGGAGACATAGAATGTGTGCTCCAACATGATTCTCTGGCTCCACAAGCAGAGTGGGAGATCTGCATAGTGCTGGCATTCACCAAGCCCTGAGGACAGTCTGCTGTGGCTGTCTAAGGCAAAGAAGGAAAGATACAGGAGGAGATTAAGACCACCCTGACCTTCAACCAGCTCCCACGGCTCTGCATTTTGCCCTCAGAAGGAAGTGGAAAAATGTCTTTGTAATCTGAAGCAATGCAGTCAAACATGAACCACAGATCCACACACTGGAAAGGCATTCTGATAAACATTACCACCTATTTTGGTGGGAAAAGCAAATCCGTATGCTAACATCAGTCCGCCTCTCTGTCCATATTCTGTCTGGAGATTTCTTTAATGATTGGCTTTTTTTCTCTTAATGTAAAATTACAATTCACAGTTTTTTTAAGCTACATTTGCCCTACATATATACAGTGCTCTAATCAAATGTTCAAAACTCCTCACCTTCAAGGATGAAATTGTAATGAGTGTATAATGAGCTACACCACAGCCACTAGTTCCCATGCCTTTTAAACCAGCTTCAACAACTCTGAAATCTTCAGTGTAGATTAGTGGAGCCCTGCTGATTCACATGGCTATTGTCTCTGGAAATAAATGAAAATCATATTAATATTCACAAAGTAATTCACTCATATGCTAATTGGAAGGGCTGCAAAATAAGCTACAAAGACAAACACGAAACGACATGTGGCTAGGGTAAATCTCAAGGACATGAATAATAACAAGTGTCGGATGTAGAGAGACTTCCAAAACCACCAACTTTTGGGAATTCTTCCTACAAACTGACTGTCACACAGATAAAATGCAGAGGCCAGCTCTCTTAGCAGGTACCATGACCGTGTTCTCATCCCACGGGCCAGTGAAAAGGGCAAGGATGTGCCTGAGAATTGAGCTGCATCTCTACTCCATGTTGATAGGTTTGATCAGCTGCAGGTGGATGTTATTAGCCTTTCCTAACAGTCAGCTCAAGGTGATGAAAAAAATCCTTATTGCTCCATCTTCACCTCTAGATCATCTCTGATGAAACATTTTGATCATTGCAATGCTCCGGTGAGAGTTTCCAATTTCACTGGAATTTCTCTTTGCTTTGCTTTCTTTTTTTTAATTATTTTTTGGAAAATTGTTTTCTTGATTTCTGTGACACTTATACCAACCCTTGGAGTTGCCAGCCTAGATTCCCCCTGTAAGGACCTATACCTTATCCATTGCTTATATCTAGTCACTTGTAAAGAAAAATGGACTTCACAAAAAACTATACAGTCATCCATACACTAGTCTTCCTGTCAGTCTCATGCTAGACAAGAGTTACGTTGTTTGCTTCACTGAACCTTCTCTGGTGTGACCCCATTTAATTATGTGCAGAACTTCGCATCTGAAGTTTTACGTAGTGTGGCGATACCAGCATCATCAGTGTGTGAAGATAAGAGTAACACTGGTGTTTGACCCATTGCTGTCATCTTGGGATGCTTGAATACAAATATCTAGAATATTTTCCCTTTAAAACAAAACATGCATTCCTTTGTCTAGCTAAATTATTTTCTATATTAAATACATCTATAAGCAAAGACAAAAAGAACATACAAAAAATGCACAAATTAAAGAGAACAGAACATACAGAAACAGAAGTTAGGAGTAGAAGGTCTAATTCCTTGATTCTGTTTTATACCCTGATCACAGAATCTGGATCTGAATTATTCCTTAGGAATTAAAAACCATTTTGATTTTTTTTTTCCCTTCTATTTGCTAATTCTTCTCTCTGAGCTAACATTTCACTTCCACATATACATCTACAGCACCAAAGGCCAAAGCCAGATCAGGTGTGAGATGGCACCACAACACTGAGGTCCAATTCCTTTGTCCATGTCTGAATTTAGTGCAGGAAGTCTGTTATCCAGTTTTAGATGTTGGAGATACTGCCTGAAAACCAGGGAACACACAATAAGTATCTCAAATAAATGAAAGGGAGAGGGCAGGGCAGGTGTGCAGTTCTCTAGACTTCAGTTTCCATTTTAAATTAATTCCTATATACTAATAGCATCACATTCTGGGAGAAAAAGCTGCCTTTGTTGTGAACAGAGCTTATTGGGGCACTAAATAATAAGTTAAGTGCCTAAAGCACTTAACAGCTTTCTTTCCTTGCTAGCCAAGAAGTCCTCATAGAAGCCTCTCAGCAATTCCTTGGGTGAAACATCAGGGAAGCTCTTTGAACTGGGATATTTAAGATACAATTCAGTTAGATGGGTTTTAAAAGCTCTGGAGTACATCTGTGTCTTAAGTGGTCCAAGGCCATGTCCCTTAACCCTTGGATGGCCTCAAAAAGAATTTCCAAAATCTGCTGTCTTATGGGGAAAAAATTCTGACTCAATCTGGCTTTGGTCCTCTCCTTGGTATGAGACACATCCAGTCTCATCTGCTGTAATGTTGGTTAAGGCAGCAGCACTGAAGTCCTGACAAGTATAAATAAGGGACAGTTGTCACATTTTGTTACAGGAGGGCATCAGAGAGGAAGGTTGCCTGCAGCAAGAACAGCAGGCTGAGACAAACTCTCCCATTGTCTGGGGTCATCTGGTCTACAAACTGTTTCACATGAGAAAATTAGATTATGCCAAACCAATTTCTTTGGAGTAATTTTTTTTTTCTTTTAAATCCAGCATTAAAAGGATGGAAGTAATCATAAATCTGGAAGCAATCACATACACATCAGTTAAAAATGCTCTGCCTCAGTGCAAGAGAAACAGAATACATCAGTGCTGATTGGCCTGGGGTATCTCTCCCCCCACCAAGTCCATGTCCCAGACAAGCTAAATGTTTCATTAATTAGGCGCTAACTATGGTTAAAATTAGGAGGGCTGTAAGGATCTCTTCTCCTTTAGACTAATCTCACTGAAAGCAGGGCTTCAATATGGTCTCTCAGGGTCACCCTGTGTTGCTGGTTTGCATTTGTTGAGTTTGGGTTTTGACTCAGCCTGATGGTATCTGCTGGGCAGAACGAGATTTGGGTTTGGTGGCAGAGCAGGAGGAAATGATGGAATCAGTCTGGATGAAGGAGATACTGCTGTTAGTATGCTGTGAGTGATGGATGTGTACATAAACAACTGCTCTCATGAGCTTGTGGTAAACCCTAACGAACTATGAACACAAACCAGGCAAATACCACCATGGTCCTCAGAGGAAAGTATCTCCAGAGAAGGCCACTTAAAATATCCATCATATCCTTTGTTCATCCATGGAGAAGTGTCATAAGCCATAGCTCCCACCTCAAGCCCCTACAGATCGAGGGATGCCTTGCAGGTCCCCAACTTCTCCACGGCCCTCCCAGATCTGGCACACTATATCCAGCTCATCCACAGCTCTGCAAGGCAAAATGCAAAGAAAGACAACATTCCAGCCAGGAAATATCTGGGTTTGATAGTACTTTTTCTTTTGGGAGTGCTTTTTGCCTTGGAGATGCCGAAAGCTCCTTACTCCTACCAGACTCTTGGTTTTGATTTTAACTGTACATAAACTGTTTTGCAGCACCACTCACCTAAAAGGGATCAGTATGCATCAAAGCAGAGAGAAGAAGATCTTCTCCATCTATCTAACCAAAGTACTGTCAGACTGTGGTATTAATCAGAAAACAATGGTTTTGGCATGCCATTCTGTCAAAGAACAAAAGAAAACCTGGCCATTCAAGGCAAGCAGTTAGGGAAGCACACCAGAAAACAAAACAATGGGGACATTCTGTAGTAACCACAAAACCCCAAGTTTTCTGCCATATTCTGTTTTCCATAAATATTGGCCTTGCTTTAATATGGAGCAGCCAAGAGCTGCTTGTATTCAGCCTGCCTAACTAAGAGCTTTAAGCAACTATAAATAAAGTTACCATGACAGACAATAACAAATATAAATTATCTGTGCTAAGGTACATTCTAACACCTTTAAACAAACTAGAAAATCAGGAAAGGCTGCTGAAAGGCAGCTGCTTTCAGACAAGCACCCAGTATCTCTGTAGGTGTAGTGAGAAACACCTAGAGAACAGACAGGAAGGATGAAGCACTGCCTGCCTTCTATCATCTAGCACTTCAAGAATCAAACCCCAAAACTTGTTTAAATACCTGCAATTTTGTTCAAACTCTTCTCCCAGGTCAACATCTTTTCCGCATTTGGGGTTTTCTGCATTTGCCTTTTGAGAATGAGAGGTGACTTGGAACATATCCAGAAAGTTCTGTTCCCCATAAATCTAGAGGGCTGAAAATAACGTTCTCACTATGAAAAGCTTAAATTGTCACTTGATGACTCAACTCCAGGAGCTGGGGCATTTTTATACATCAAATACAATGAGATTGGCATTGAGATATGAAAAGCTGGAAGATCTGAGGATGCCACAACCAAGAGGAATACTGGAGAAATGTCATTAAGGTCTCATGCACTGGTCCTTGGTTAATAAATGTGATTTCTCAAGAAGTACTAGGAATTGAATATCTACAAGCAACAAGTACTTCATTTTTAGCTTTGGTTGGTAGATATCAGGGAGTGAATTCCCAAAGCATTGAATCAACATTAAGGGAAAGCATCTGCCCACTAGACCTCCAGAACTGTTGCATCTGGGCAGCAAACTGTCATACCAAGTTGTAGGAGAGAACTTCAGTTTTTGAATAGCCCTGCAAGATGATGTTCCACCTGATTTTTTAACACACAGAAATGGAAAAAAACCAAATCCTTATATTTCATTCCAACAAAACATTCCAAGCAAAAATAAGCCATGACATATTTAATTCCCATTATTCGTCTCTCCTTGAAGCACAAGCATTTTTTAGTTCCCATCTCTAAACAACAGTTCCAACAAAAATGTTGGAATCAAAGCAAAGCAAAACTTCATCTTGAGAACGTTGTAAAGCAAAGATTAGAGCATTATGAATTATTGTTTTGAATTACTGCTCACTTTCATCTTCTCTTTACTGAGGCACCTGAGAAATTTGATTTACTATACAAGCCTGTCAGAGGGACTCACGTCCATTTTTTTTTCCTTTTCTGATCATAAAATATTTGGCCACAAACATTCACCTAGTTCACATCCCAACACCTCACCAGCTTTGACCCTGTTTACCTCACAAGAATTGGTTCCATCCTGGTCTGAAGTGCCGACGGCTGGAGGCAGGAGAGATACCAAATAAACAATGTTTGTAATATTACCTCACAGCAAAGGGAACTATGATACATTATTTTAACTCTCCCACTGTGCCAGGGAACTTCATCAAAGTGTGTGACCTTGGTAATCATAGGCTTTGGCATCCTGCCAGAAACAAACAGTGAGTTTAAAGTCAAGTAGTCGCTGCAATGCTTTTTTTTTTTCTTACTATTTCTTTCTTTTACTGGCATTGAACTCTTAATGTTAGTTTAACATACTTTTTGTCTCTGATATTAATATGTACAGATATTTGCAGAGAAAACAAGGTGAATCACGTTGGGAGGGAAGATGCTGGAGTCACACTGCTGAAGTTCAGCTCATAAAGAGGAAAAAGAAAATCCTGATGTTGTTTCAGCTGGAATAGCTGCTAAATTCACTACTAGCAGCTTTCCTTGCCGAGAACAGTATCTTTAGCTTGGTCTATGCTTCTGAGATCCTGGGATAAAATTGCCATTAACTGCAAGGCACTTTCCTTCTAACTGAGAATCTGGACCTGAGTTTCCATCATGAACCTCAGTAACTGTCATTATAATCTACCTGAAATCCAGCCTAAAAAACGCTGAAGTCTGGAGAAAGAAACAGTTCTCTCATTACCATGTATAGAAAGGGAAATATAGGTTTTTTAATTGACTGCTCAGTAGATTCATACACAGTTTGGTATCTGGCAACTAGAGATTTCTTCTCTCTCAATGACAGAGAAAACAAAAAAAAACCCTTGCAGTAAAAATCCCATCAGAGTGACAGAGTGAGAGCTCAGACTTGCACTAGGGAGGCCAAGCTGTGGAGCACTCTGAAGTTTTTCCATGTAAATGTGCCAAAGACTGTGTTTGCCTCATGGTTTTTTTTGCTCAAGAGCCGTAGTTCAAAAGGGTGAGTCTTGCTGTGATTAAAGCCCTATTATCTTTTGACGAGGCTTGTGGCAGGATTTCTCAGTAAATTGATGGGGTGTTGTGGTTGTTATAAGTACACAAAGGGTTCCATGGATACATTTGATTAAAAAAAAAAAAAAAGCAAAAACACTCAACCCCCACCTCAAGTTTTGGGGGTGAAGAGCTGATTCCAGCAGAAGTGCAACTGCTGGTTGGCAGAAGTAGTAACATAACATGAGTCATAAAAAGGCACCACTGGAGTCATCAGATAAGATGGAAGGTCAGGGAAGCAAAGCAACATTTTGGCCAAATGGGTGTTAGGATGTGGGTGAGCCACCTGTTATAGCTGAGAAATGATCAGCAGCTCTAAAATAGATGAATGAGTCAGCACAGAAGAAGGTTGTTAGAGTAACAATGGTGCATGAATGATAGAACACAATAATATAGGGTAATAGAGGGTTTTCTTTTCCCTTTAGCCTATTCTTTTGCTCTTTCCCATCTATATAATTGGCTATAACACAGAGGTCTATTTAAGGGATCGGAGAAAAAAAATCAATCTGGTTATTTTTCAAACAAGTCAACTACTTTTTCTTCAATGAGTAAACAATAAAATACAGCACAAAAACTGTTCTGAAATCTCTTCAGTCAAGCAAAAAGAAGGAATAAGGTCAAAGGAATGATTTTGATAAATTTCAAAATGGATTATTATGATATTTCTTACACAAAATGGTTTATGCCAAAAACCTTTGCAGCTCATTTGACCCTTCACAAAGTTAAACTTTTTGACTTCTTGTTTTGCAGACAATGCTTTTCTTTTCATGAAAATCACTTCACAAGCCTTGATAAGGATAAATAGCCTGAGAATGAAAGAAAGCACAGTACTCAGCCAAACAAAAACATGCCTGCTTAGCCAAAATGAAAAAGTTGAGGCATGATTAATATTTTACGTATTTTACGTATTTTATGTATTTGTTTATTTTACATTCAAAATTTTCAGTAAGACTCTCCCACTCCAACCAACTTCTTCCCCAGCTTTGCTTGTTTTTTTTCCCAGTTTTGCCTCCTCACAGGTCCTTCATGCCCTATGTCTATCAATTAGGGAATCCTCTCCCACATGTCAAACTGTTGAAGAGGGAAGAGGGCAGTCCCTGGAGCTATCTGACAGTGAGTGGGACAGGCTGTTCCCATGGCAGGCAGGAACATGGTGGCCCAGGAGTCATCCTTGGCTGATGCCTGGAGGAGCATTTTGTTCAGAAGAGAGACAGGCAGCTTCAGCATGGTCTGGTCTCACTTAAGCCAAAGTTGAAGCAGACAAGAATTCTAGTGACATCTCTTGTAAAGGAGGGGAGAAGAAGGTTGTCTGAAGATTGGTCTCTGCAGTGAACTGCATGCAGATATACATGGCGATATACGCATTTGCATTGTGTCTACATACAACATTTCCTTTTGGGTTTCCTTTATTCCCTAGCATGAAGTAGTCAAGATACTCAGAGCTATCTAAGCATAACGTGTCTGTTGGTGCAACTTTCTCAACCAGGTCAGTTGAATGGTGCCGTAAGTGCTCATTTCTGTAAGTGGATTGTGACAGGGAATGTAGGGTGACTAACTGTAGACATTAAACTGGGATGAACTCTGTTCCCACCCAAAAAAACCTAAGGAACCATTAAACAGAGCCTGAATTGGAAACAGGCTTTAATAAATCTGCCTTGTGAATGGGGCAAACAGTGGATGCATTAGACCACCCATAGGGCTAGAGGCGTCAGACATGTCAGATAATAGTTATATTTTCAAACATAACCCTTAGCACGGGAAAATACAGACACTGGCCACAATCCCTGCTCTTACCCTTGTTCTCAGGACAGGCCCTCAGCCACACAAAGGCAGAAAAGCAAAGCTGGTATCCCAATTTAAATGTTTGAAATGAGGCTGGTTTAAACAACTAAGGAAAAAGAGGCATGACAGAGGCCAGAATTAGCTGGAGGGAAAGTAGCATAAAGATAGGTATCGATCAAATGCTAGGTAACTGTTTTATCTTGTAAAATGAGTTTAATATCAAGGGAGGAACCAGATATGAGGGAAATTAACATAATATTCCAACTGGGATGTATGTTGTAGGAGAATTTTCTAATCCATTGGTTAAAATATTAGTCAAACTGCTGAAATAACCAAAATACAGGCTTTGTGACCCTAAAATGAAAATGTTGTATAGGTTTGTATTAGTAATATGGCATCTGGCTGCTCTTCTCCTCTGTACTAGATGTTTTCTAAGGGGAAGAAAAGTAGAGCTCCACAAACAGCTCCCAGCATTGCCCTGGGGTTTCAGTCCCATTGAGTTACCTTTCATCCAGTGTCTTTTCATCCAAGCAGCACAACCCCACATTACTTGTGAGGAGGGTTGTTGCATCAGCTAAAACTCTCCAGCCTAGTTGCAAGTCTCCATGACAGGCACTGAGGGGTTAGCAGAAGAACATCTGCTTTCATGTGTCCATCTGCCTCTTAGGGGAATGTAGGTTAGGGTAGTTGTCCCAAATGGAAACAACTTTTTTATTTTTGTTGCAGTACCCATGACATTGCTGGTTAGAGGGGGATTCCTGAAAACCCGAGACACTTAGGAAGAGGTTGGGAATGTCATGGGAAAGCTGGAGGGTCCTTCATTCCCAGAGCTTGGGTCCAGCTGAAAATGCTAACTCCATTCAAGTAACTGAACTACAGATGCTATGATTTAAAACACAAAGGAGCTCGCTACATCTGATGCAAGGCTTTCTCTGAGAAGGCAAAGTAAAGATTGAAATTGATGTTATTATTAAAAATACAGTGATCTCTAAATCTCTCTGAATGCATTTGAGACAAACCATAACAAGCAGATAAAATTTTTGGCAGCTAAAGGAGGCTTTTGTCAGATTTCACCACATGGTGGCAATAGTAGTTAAGGTTTGATGTAAAAGATTTTTCTGGAAGCTCCCAAGCCATTTAAACTCTGAACTGGCCTGCTGTTCAGTCTACCTTGTGGCATAATAAAGCTCTATTTTTCTGTGCGGAGAAATTAACTGTCACAACTCCCGTATTAGACGTTGTGTACACTTCCCATTCTCACACGTCTAGTGAGGACTACAGACAATTCTGAGATTTCTTTCAATATCTTCTGCACTTCTGTTTTTTTCCCTCCCGCCCTTTCCTCCTCCAAAACACATAATTGCAGCTTCTGTGAAATGTTAATTCACAGAAGGTTGTATTCTCAGAATTGGTAAAATTGCAACATTCAAGTTTTCTTTAGCAAAAGAGGGAGACTTCAAATCAGAAAGCTTGCCTAAATCTTCCAGTAAGGCCAGATATTTGTCTACCAGTTTAATTGCCAACAAAATGGGGGGGGGGGGGGGAACAACACAATTTTGAAAAAAAAATAAAACAAAAAACCACAAAATCAACCACCAAACAGTATGAAAAAAATAAAGTACTGCTTTTCCATCCGTTCCTCTCAAAACAGGAAAGGAGTCAGTTGCTAGCGGTGACTGACCAATATTGCAACATCATTTCTAGAGGTAATAACAAAATCCTATCATCTTTCATTCTGCAGAAATACAAATTCAGTTCTGACATTCACCCACCTCTCAGGTGGAGCAGGGTAGCTGGTGTGCACCACGCACAGCATGCACCCTTCTCAGGGAGGAAAACAAGCCACGAGGAGCAACAGGGTGCAGTTCATATTTTTAGTAGTCAAATAGCATATTGAGGTTTGTCAGAGGGACTTATGCACCTTAAAACCACCTGACAGCCCTGGTTAAGGGCTTTGAATGTGCTCATCATAGTCACACTGGTATGTTGGTTGTTGGATGAGAAGCAACACAGAGCAGGAGCAATCTCTCATGCAGGAATTACAACAGGACAGCACACACACAAGAGTTAACACCCCATTCTCATGAGAAGTGCCAGGGATTTATGGCTCTCCCAAGGGATTTGCTGCCACTGCAGCCATGCTCCAGAAGCCCCATGCAGTGCTGTCTGCAGCGCTGGATCAGCAGCGGCATTTCCTGGAGCACCTGTGTTTTTCTTGGAGGTCTCTCATCTCCATACTGACCAGACCTGATGTTGCTTATCTTCGGTGATTAGATCAGCTCATATCTCCAGGACTGGAAGGAATGGTATAAAAACATACCATCCTACACCATCTCAAATGACCTGCCAGGAAGCAGTTTATTTATATGTCTCAGGCACTCAATCTACTGTGTAGAAATGTGCAAGCAGACAGGTGCAGATTTAGCAGGAAAGCCTTCAGTTAAATCACTTTAACCCTGCCATCACCCATTCACATTAACAAGGAGGGTCACACACTGTGCCACATCACTTGGGGCCACCTGGCAGCTGCCTACTTTCTTTTTCCCACTGTTTTGGTGGTGACCACATACATCCTGGCTAGCAAAATATTGTTGCCATACTTCTTACTGCCATCACCTTCTGGGAGTAACCAAGGTGCCTGGGTGAAAGCCTGTCAGTCAAGCTTTTAGAAATGGCCCTTGCTTAAAAACCAGGATGAGTTGTAAGGTGGTGCAGGACTGTCTGTTAGTGCTAACATCTGCTAACATGCTTTTGATTGGAGGCAAACACATGAACCACCATTCCAGACCGGTCCATCTGGGGCAGCCTTCAGCATACCACTCCGTTGTAACCATCCACCTCTCAAAGCCTCGCAGTAGCTGTGCCTGTGTCTGTTGCTTGGACCATCCAGCAGCTCTGTTTCAGAAACAAAGCTGTTTGTAGTTCAAATGTTTGATGCAACATGATTCCAAGAAAGGAGCCATCAGTTAAATTGATCTCTATGTCTGAGGAGGAATCTTGGCTGAAATCTTTCCTTGTGAGTCCAACAACAACAGCACATCAGTTACTCCAGTGGATTTCATTTCTCAACCCTTTAACATGTAATTCCTGGACAGATGCCCTAAACTGAAAGAGTGAAATACTCTGCTCCTGGACACTTGAATTGCATGAGTGCATTCCTGCTGCTAAGCTGTATACAACTAGTTATTTGTACTCTGCTTGAGACTGCCACAAAACCTGCAGTCTCAAGGGAACAGTATTTTTATATTGGTTTTCCTGAACAATTACTACAAATTACACAGGAAGGACCAGAGAGAAATAGTGCTGGAATCTCTTACTGAAACTGTCTTGTTTAACCAGGTTAACAATTATCATACCTGAAAACAATATATAAGAGCTGAAGCTCTGGGGTATGCCTTTGGGATCTTGTGGTTGCTTTTTTAATAAGGAGAAGCAAGATCCTACTGGATTTGAGCATCCCTGGAGACATCCTTTGCTTTGGAGTCTTTCTTTGCTCAAGACAGAACAAATTCCCCAGGCACACATTTTTTATGCGCCTTTGGTCTAGTATTCATGCTTTTAAATGATTGCTTTCTTCTCCAATGGCTGTGAATATCCTGGAGAGTCTACACAGAAGGTGTTCAAATAGCAGAAGAAATCAGTAAGATAGTGGGCTATTGCCTCGTATCACATTTTAACAGGTGTCTGATGGTCTATTCACCATTTAGCTAACTGAACAACACATTCAAGGAAGATGTAGACCTTATATTGGTTTCCACCATAGACACCTTAATTATTACTGTGGGAGCCTGTATAAACCCATCAAGGAGAAAACTATTCAACAATTGCAACCCAAATTTCCTACAGAGTAGCTTGCCAGGTGGATTGATAGTAGGAGCGACCTCACCCTTTCCCAAGGAGGGCTAGATAAAATCCATCCCCCCAAACTGGATAACAAGGAAGAAGTCAGGGTTTGACTGCTGTGCCTACTTTTTATTTTTTAAAGCAAAAAAAATGCATTGAAGTATATTTTTGCATTGAACTAATACTTGTAAAAGCAACAGTACCTTTATATGCCTCATATATTTGCTTTACAGTCCTTCCAGCACCTGCTAGTGCTGTGAGTCAGCAATGTGTACCCACTTTCTGCATCCTGACAGAAAGATAGTGAGGGTCACAGAGCCTTACATCACTCACATTTGGGGCTGTCTTAAACAGCACTGTTTAGTTGAGTGTCTTTTGAATCAGGCCCATCATATGATGTATTAGTGCATGTATATCATCAACTGTGCTATTAGTCTGCTTTACAAATGTTACCACTGATCTTTCAGTAGATAGAAGTGTCTCTTTCTGAAAGATTTCTCTTTTCATGCGTCAGTGTTAAGCAACTTCAAGTCTTCAGTGTTCCATCATTCCCAGACCTTAAGGAACACCTGATCTGATTGTCCATCACATTGGGCATTAGAAATTCCTGATTTCTTTGGGCATTTCTCTTAGATTTGGTCTTGTCTCAGCTGTATTTGACAGCATTTCAGGCAGCAGGAAGTGTTTAGATGTACTAGAACTTCCTTACAGTAAATATGTTTGGTTAACATCGTGATAAAAGAGTAAAGGAGGGTCAGGCTGACACCAGGAGCACAGGGTGCCCTATTACTCCCATTGTTAGTAGCTGGTATCTCAGCCAATTCCTGCAGGGACAAGGGACATGGCTGTGAAACCTAAACAGGGACACTGTGCAGATAAACCTGATTAACATGTTTCTCCTGAACAACCTCTGCTTGTTAACACAGTTGTAACTGAGTGCATGCTAGTGCATACTAGTCCCTCTGATGTTTCAATTTCTTCTACCCCTCCCCTTGTTCAGCTGCAGAGTCCAGCTTCTCCAGCCATTCCTCCTTGCTCGAAAGAAAGGAGGTGGAAGTTGTTGAACAAAGCCAAGCACAGACGATAGTTCTGCTTTTTATCCTGCTTTTGAAGACTTGCTGCTTAATCTCTTTCTGAACAGGAGCCAGTTCCAAGAAAACAAGACAGCAAGGTCCTTAGGACAAGATGATGGATGGAGCCATGGAGTTCAGAGCACTTTGTTCATCCACTCAAGTTCTTTCTTTAGATAATGATAACTGGATCAATTTTAGAGCTTTATAACAGCAAAATGACAAGTCATGAAGTGCATAACACACTTAAATGTCATCTATCTAACACAACACAGACTGTACCTGGAACATCCAGTTCTAGTATATTTTTAATAAATGTATTATCCTGCACATTAAATGTCTTGGATAATACTAAAATAATGACTTACCTATTCAATGTTATCCTGATTTTATTTTCAGTATCACCACCTAGTAACCAGGGTGATACTCAGGCTTTCCTAAGTCCATGCCAAAGTGTCCATTAACTACTGTGAGCTGATACTTCTGAGAACGGGAGCAAATCCCCGTGGAAGTGAATTAGTGTAACTCCATTAACTTGAATAGAGCTTTATTTTCTCACAGCAAGCAAGTAGCTCCCTCCCTTGGTTTCTGAATTAGTCTCACATGTAAAGCAGCACCTCTTCAATGAGTTAAATTGACTCATTTTGTTCTGATGCAAAATTGACCATAGAGAAATGATAGAGCTGTATCAATTTACATTGGACTATGGACTCCAAAGACACTTCCTCTTTACCATACTTCTCTCCAGCATGCTCCTCTAGTGAAATTGAGTCTAGGAAACCTTGAAAAAAAGCTGCCACAGGAGTCTATTGTCCTTGCAACTTGACCAGTATTTTATCTGCTCAACTGGAAACCCAGGTATCTGCTTCTAAAAGCAAATAGTAGACCACCATTTTACAGACTGCGGGTATTTTCATCCTTTACCAGAGTAGACAGGGCTAGAGTGCCCTTTCATTTACACTACTTTTACAATGATTTAGTTTCAATTAATAGAGGGTCTTGCCTCTCAGCAGCATTTGTGTCCACATCGTTTTTGCTATTCAAGGCAAACTTATTAAGTCATGCTGCAAAAGGGCTGGGATAATCTTTGACGAAGGCAGTGCTATATAAAGGGCATGCAGTGATAGCAGTTTTGATGTTTGGCAGCGAGCCAGTGTTCCCTTTCAGATCTCCACATCCATCCATTTCCCCTCTTTTCTTATTTGCTTAAAAGAATACACCAAAGGTGAACACAAAACACAAGCTGACATTTTCAACACATCAGTTTGTGAATGTGAGATATGCAGATATGAAGAAAAAAAGAAAAAGAAATGTTGTGATGTGCTGGTTGAAAGCCTTGGAAATTCCTCCCCATCGAGTTATACTGCTGGGGGTTGCCAAGAATATGATGCAGAGGAGAGACACTGAAGTAGGGCTGGTGCAAGTCAGAGGGGAAATCTTCGGTTTTGAATGAAAGCATTGTAAATTGTGCTGTAAATTGTGTTGTTTGTACAAGTTTGTACAACTTTTCATCTCTAAGTAGTCGGTTCATTGCTTCGGGAAGAAGAAGCAATGGAGTGAAACTTTGGTATTGTTAACAAAGCAACCTGTGTATGTGAGCCAGACTGAGGCTTGGCTTTCAAGCTGGTTCCTGGCATGCAAAAAACTCCAAGAAAAATCAGCCTTTCCCAAATCAGGGTATTGCTGCTGAATTTCCAGCCCTGATTTTAGAAGAAAGATGGCTGGCCCAGGGTTATTTCATATAGTTACCTTCATGAGAGCAATTGTGTTACAATTCAGGTCAGTGTAACTGAGATGAGACTACAGCTTGCTGAAACACTGCACTGACACTATTCTGCTTATTGCTTATACTGAAAAGAAATGACACAGCAGATTGGGTGCAACCTTTACGAACTGAGAAAATATAAAATCAATATCTTGAAATAGCATGGACAATTTCTGATCCCTATCACAACCGGAGAATTCTGAAAGCTGGAGCAGGATTGTAAAGCCAGCATATTGCTAAACACCTTCTTGGGACCAGACAGTCTCATGTCCTCATCTCATTTGTGTACTGAGTTTGTAGTGGTGTGTGTCAACACCTGAACTCTGTTCACTCATGCTCTTTCCAGCCTTCCATGTTGAGCTGGCTGAAATCACTGTTTGTTTGCTTATTATTATTTCTTGGTTTATGCCTCTGAAAATTTCATAAAAAAATCTTGAAATTAATGCATCAGCCCAGAAAACAAAGATTGACACATCTTTAGCAAGATGAAAAAACAAAAAAAAATATTACCAAGAGAATTGTTCTGAAACCAAGAGAATTGCTTGTCTGGGACAAAATGTTAGTTTCCCTTCAAGTTTGAGAAATTTAATTCTTTTTTTTTAACTGCTATTAAGGATAGTGGCAAATGTTAAGATATTTGTTCTAATTGGAAGATCAAAACATTCTGTTTGGATGAGTGGTTTTTCTAAATCTTTGTTTGTTTGCCTTAGGGAGAACAATTCAGAAATGAGGCAAATTCACAAAACATGAGAGCAGACGCTTGGCTGTTGGTATTTATAAAGCCTACAGCCTTCAGTGGTTCATTTTCAGAACATTCTTATTCAATGACATGAGGGTGAAATATTGTAGATAATAGCCCCAAAGTTTATAAAGTGCAAAGAAGCAAGATTTACTCTGACAAAAGGCAGCCTGGGCAATACTGAGGTGTGGATGCAGATGGGCGGTGGGCTCAAGGAGTCTACACCAAAGTGGTCAGGAGAGCAATATCAACACATGGCTAATAGAGACCCGTCTTTTGCTTCCTCTTCCTCCTCTCATTTCTTTTGTGATTTTTGTTCATTTAGAATGTTAGGTCCTTCAACTATTCATTTCAATGTTGCATTAACCTACATCTTAGATATTTCATCCTTCCATTTCACCAGCCTGTGGCAGCTTCACTTCTCATGCAACCTGGTTAGGTTATCCAGGAGCCAAACTTCATACATGGGAGGGAGGGAAGGAGGGAGGTAAGGAGTGGACACCCATGTGAAAAGCCTATGAATCTTTCAGACAGCAGTATGTCTCCTTACAGAGAGTGTACGTGGTTCCAAAGGGAATGCAGAGAATTAGTGTTAAAATAATGTGCTGGTTATGGCAGTTAAAAAATTACGCATAGCTGGAAAACACTTTTTCCCTATAAACTGGAAAAATATCAGCTATTGTGAGCTATTTGCCAAGGATTCAAATTCTCATGAACTAGCTTTTCTGAGCTCATCTGAAAATCCTCATGAACTCTGCTGCCATTCACCCATTAGGTTCAGGATGAAAAGAAATCTGGAAGATGCAGAGGAACCAGAAGGTTGACAACCTGCCCAAATCCAAGCATGGGGCTAGACTGAACTCCCTCCACCTCACAGAAAGCAGATAACATGACACTTGGGCTCATTCTAGCTATTTCTTATGCGGTAGAAGCAGAGGCAGGAATCAGCTTGCTCTTGTTTGCAAGCTTTCACAATGTGAAAGGGATTGGGATAAAACTGTGTCTACATCCCTATTTGCAAGTAAGGCCAGGCCCAAAGCTGCTCTCCAAGTCCAAATTGCCTGTTGCCCACATTGTAGGCACAGAAACACACAGCCCACCTGGATGGTCAGGTCATGTGATGGGTTCAGTCCACCTTCAGGTTCCCTGTCCCTTTTCTTCCTGTGTCCAGCTTTTAACAGAAGCTAGAGTTGGTAATGTGCTATAGAGGCACATGGGTCACGAGGCTAGATGAAGAAAAGTCTTTTCCCAGATCCCCATGGTAGTCAGAGCTGTAAGAGCTGGGCTTGCTGTTCTGCAGAGGTTTTTTTTGTGTATATCACAAGCATGCGGTCTGTGTCCTGCTGTGTGCCACACTAGGGTCATTAAAATTAGGCTTTGTGTTTTGCACATATTTCACTTTTCTTGGATGTCTGTCCATGGACTTAACTGCACCCACAGCCATCCTTCATTGCACCCAGAGGTTGGGATGCCTGCTCTGATGTAAACTGATGATTGTGAATAATGCATGTTACCAGTCGTATGCACACGTGGCACTGCAAGTAGGTGCGTATGTATGTGTGTCAACTTTGGTGACAGACTCAAGCATGCAGCAGTGAGGCAAATACTACGCATTGCACAAGTTCCCTTAGATGAGGAGGGAATGTAGGACCCCTTGCCACAAAGTGCTTATTTGATTTCATTTTAGATAAGGACATTCCAAAGTTAAAATCCTAACCTTAGTAATGATGATGAAAAATGAAACTAGCATTGAATGCTCACTGCCATTTCTTTTTTCTCTTTTTTTTTTTTCACAAAAACATGAGCAAGATCTTTCTAAATTAAAAATAAAATATGATACTTGGGAGGAAGGAAAATTCAGAGGTAAGGCTCAGTCTCGTGACCTCCTTGCTGTGCAGCTGAATAACCAGCACTGGGACATGATTCAAAGACAGTCTGCAGGCATGTCCATGTGCACAGCTGAGAAAATAAAGACCTTCAGCTAGGGCAAGAACCCAGATAAAGCATCACCTTTCCCTCCCCACCCCAGTAGCCAGGAGTGTCATTGATTTCCCCAAAGCCACAGATTGGGGTCCAATGTCATCCCTCAATCATGGCAGCAGGACATGCATTTGGCAGTAGTACATGCCTCTGATATATGCCCATAAAGTCAGTCACCTCCTGGCTTTCTGTTGAGTAGATTTTCACAAGTCCAGCTGCAAAAGTCATATGTACTGTGTGTTTTCCTCTGGTGCAGGATGATACTCAGGAGTTAGGGGCAGAACTGAGGCTGAGGGTGACACTGGCTGGTTGCTGCTGTTTCATGGTGAAGGCTGCTGTGGAAGGTTTCGTAACATCTAGCATTCATTTTTGGATGTCAGTGCCCAAGAAGGCAGAGAACATTTGGGGGATTTGTTTTGTTTTGTTTAAGAGAAACATTCTTTAATGTGATTTTTTTGAAGGACTGCTGATAAATCTCAACACTGAAATCCAGGTTAATGAAGGAGGGGAGGATTGCATGGGAGAGCACAAGTTTTGGAAGAAAACCAATAAAGATCAACCTGCCTTAGCCACAAATCTCTCATAGGCTTAGAGAGAACCATTTCAGACTGCTGTCTGCACATAGCAGGTTTGATCTTTCAAAACTTCCTTTGTCAAAATCCCTTTTACAGTTTGCAAGTGAAAAGCAGTGATTATTTTTGATACAGATTGCTGGAGAGGCCACAAACCCTGCCACTACTTTCCTCCCCCCATCCCAATGCACAGGGGAAAGTAGCTTGGGGAGAAGGATATTGGTGTTTTCTTTGCTGCTATTTCAGTGTATGGTTTGCAAATTTTAATTCTAGTGAGAGCCAGATGATGTTGTGACAGGCAACCAAAACTATGTTGTCTGCAACAAGGGGAGAAGAGGTGAGGTAGCTCTCAAAAGGTGCCATGTTAGAAGTCCACAAAGTCACAGTGCTTTTCTGAACATGAAAAAGTGATTTAAAGGAAAGGGGCAGACACTGGCTTATTAATGGAAAACCACTCTGTCCTCTCCCTGAATCAGCCTTTAATATCTGATTATCAGGACTAATGACTGATGGTGCGTCTCCAGTCTTTCGACCTTTAATAATTTCTGCACCAACATGCTTTACCACTTTCCGGGGGAAATGTTATCTGAAGTGTGAAATTAACCATTCTTTTGTTATGAACTCACCACTTGGCCATAGTTGCTACATAGTTTCAAACCTAAAACATATTTGAACTGTTTCCAAGTTCATCTAGAGCATGACCTTGTGTGTTTTAATAATTATAATTTCCTCAGTAAAGTACCACTGTAGAACCAGAAAAAAATTGTACAGACAGCTGCAGGGGTGAGGATGGCTGACTCTAATGAGGAGCTTTACAAATATAGCAGAGAGAAAGCAATAAATCTCCAAAAATGAAGTGTCTTCTCATTTTAACTCCTAGTATACAGCGGTGCTCTGATGCTATAGAGGAGCAGACTTTCCCACAGGCTGTTCTGATGACAGTGAAGATGGGAAACATAGAAGGAGAGTAAGGAGGAAAAAGAGATATCAGGATGACCTTTCTTTTCCCAGTGAGCTGCTCCTGTTTCAGATTTTTATCTCCAGCATACTGGTGTAAATCAGCTGAAAGCAGCAGGATTTACCCCTGCTTTGCAGAGATGTGAGCTGCGATCAGGCAACACAGTCGCGGTATGCACGCATATGTGAGTAATCCCATTGGAATCAAGGACTTGAAAGAGGAGTGTGCACATGAGTAATGTTTTGTAGATACAAGGGCTGGAATCTGGGCCACATGGCTCAGGACAAAGAGACGTGTCAGTTCTGCATAAATAATACAAGCATTCAGCTTTGAAACTTCAACCTACTTAGCAAGGGGCAAAAGTCACTCTTTCCATCTCCTGCCTAAGAAAGTGGGGACTAGGACAGTGATATGTCCTTCACAGATAGGTGGCAAGGGCTGGGATGAGTCCAGGTTTTGGGTCCCTGCATGCTCTGATGGGGCAAGGAATGAGACCCTCATTGTGCAAGTAATAAAGTGCTGTGTTTTGTGCTGTGATCTTGCTTGGATGAACAGCCTGCTGTAGCCAGCTGTAGGTACCATCCCTGCTGCAGGGGAATTCAGACCATAGTGAGAGAAAATAGCCTTTGTTTCTTCTCCAAGCACCTTCCCTCTGTATAGCAATCACCTCCTAAAACCTCAATGAAATGGTTAAAAAACAATAAAAGGAGAGAGCCAGTGCGACAGACCACCCAGGTCAGGGTGAGTTTATCAGACATGTGTTACTCCATGCAATGTAAGGCTTCTCTTAGCCACTTCTGGGAGATTTGACTAGGAATATGACTAACACAACACTTGGCAAAGCAAAGACTAATAGTGTGATTGTTCTGTCGGCTTCTCCTCTTCTTGAGTAATATCGTGCTGAGCAGTGTTCGAGTTAGCGATCTGAAAGGCCTTTTCATTATTGTATCGAAAACTCCTCTGACTGCAGATCTCTTAATCAAAGGACTTTTATGTAAAGTCACATTTTTTCCAAAACCAGAAAAGTTCAGACTCAGAGCATAAACATTAGACTCATTATTTAGAAATAGCAAGTAAGTCCTTTGGGTTCTGGTATCAGATCAAAGCTAAAAAATTAAATTGCTTCAGAAAAAAAAAAAATCACTTCATTTTGGGAATCAGCGTATTTCTTGTTTGCTTTTTCCTTATGTAGCTAAAAAAAGGAATAGTGAGATTCTGTCGGTGGTTTTCAAGTGTTTTCCAAAACTGGATGGATGCTGCATGCTAAGTACTTCCACAGTCTGTGGAAGCAGAAAATATTTTGTTGACATGACAATAAAAACATTCAGCAGACATTGTATTATTTTCTCCTTCATCATCCGTAGCCACATGAAAGCATCAAGATCTCCACACTCCTGTGGAAGAGAAACCTGTGCTTATTTGACATTCCCTTTGAACTGAAGCGTTGGAGTCTGCCACGACACGTGAAAGAAGAGTTTTCCATCCAAGCCTGTGGGTGAGACTTGGGAAGTGGCTTCAGTTCAGCAATGTCCCACACCAACACATGGCCTGACCATGCTGTCCTGAAGAAATCACAGCTTTGGGGGCTGTCCAATGGCAACTGGTATACTAATGGTGATTTGGGCAAAAACAGTTTGTTATTTTTAAGGGATTTGGCCCCACTACTGAGGTCACCAGTGCTATCCTGTCTTCCATTAGTCCTACCTGTTCTCCCATTTTCTCCTTGCTTGCGGCTTTTATGCACATTTTTAGGCTGTGGACACACAAATGATGGAAATGGCTCTTGATAGAGGAGCGAGATGAAGATGTGGGGAGTGGGGAGAGTCATGTTAGACAGATCAGTCACTGTCAAAACAGATGCTTTGTCCATCCAAGACAAAGCTTGCTAGTAGACCCACTGCAGCTGACAGCAGTTCCCACCGTTCTGGTAGTGGTGAATCATGAATCCATGGTGCTGATTGCCACCCTGGCCACCAGGTACCTCAGGAGATAAATAAGCAACAGTAGAGGCAAGACTGATATTTGGAGCTGTTTTCTATTTTACCATTTCCATGCTGTTTTTCTTTTTTCTCTCCCAAATCAATTACCTGTTGTACTCACAAGGCAAATGTGACCAACCTTAATTCCTACTGATTTTTGTGAATTTTGCAAGCGCCTCAGAGAGAGGTGGGATTCTCAAAAAGTTCCAAAGAGAGTATGTTGCCAAGGGCTGAGTAATGGCAGAAATGTCTACATGTTTTCTGTTTGTGGCACCACCATTGATGGGAATTGTTTAATCACGCAGTGAGACCTGTTCATGCCACCTTTACACTAGACCTTAAGATGTTTGCCTTATCTCTGACTTTACATGGTCTGCTAGGGTTTTCTTTGCCTGGTTCTTCTGACAGCTAGAAATGGATTTGAGTGTTTATTCCTCATGAAATATAAGTTGTCCCCATGACTCAGTTTCCCTACTTGGCTGTCATATGGCATTTCATCTTCTCACGTCTTAGGTCTCCTTCTGTACAAAGAGGTTAATAATGAGAGGAAAAGAAGTGTAGCAGGGCCAGCTATACACAGATTCCCAAGTGTTGAGGGGCCATATAATTTATTAAATGAGTCAGTCACAAGATACCTTTTTTTTTCTGCTTTACTGTGTAATTGAAACTTCATAGACATTAGGAATCTGAAACATGCATAGCAGCTATTTATATACAAATAGCCTTTTCACTGCAAACTGGGGTTCTTGCAGGGAAGAGAGTCCCTCTGTGAACACTCAAGCGAACAAGCACCTGTTTCCACAAATGTTATAATTCCCACAACTGGCACGAATAGTTGAAATTCAGGGAATAAACACGTATTTTCCACCTCTGCTTTGCAATATTAGCTGTGTTGTCCCCAACCAAACATCCTCAGTCAACAAATAAAGCTTTCCAAATTACCACCCCCTTCTTCCTCTAATAAGGTCTGCATTCATCTGGCCCAACTTCTGCCCAAGTCTTATGGGCTCTGCATTTTAAGGCCTGCAACTAGTCTCCTAGACTGGAAGGTCTCCAACTATCAGGATATAGAAGAACCAAAATGGAGGTGGATGTGTTGATCCTTCAGGCTTTATCAAGTGGAAGATGCATGGCTGTCAGGCTCAGCACTGTGCTCATGAAAAGGTGCCTGCTAAGGCGAGGGGTTGTAATTTGACCTTGTAAATTCAGTAACATGGGAACCAATTACACAGAAATCCAAGCTTCAGTAGGCAAAACTGCACTCTGGTGTTAGCTGCTCTTCGGCAAGCGGCTGCTCAATATCCAGTAAAGGTTAAGATTGAGTGATGTTTAGTTGGCAGCAATACTAAATCCTCTGACATTCATGTTCTGTCTTTGGTGAGGAAGAACAATATATATAAATGTCTTCTGGCAGTCCCAGTCATGCTCCCATTCAGCCCCTGACCCATTATTTGGGAAACTGCTACTTGAGAAAGCAAAAGATAAATCAATATGTAGTAGAAAAATATCTCAAAGCTCTGGCTCAAGGGAGACAATCAGAGGACAACAAAGTCCAAGGCTAATGGTGTGATATTGTATCTTAAGCAGGGGAAAGGAGAAATACAAGCTCTCTTGCAGGCATTGTGGGGCAAGGTGAAGAGTCAGGCTGGGAGATCAAAGAGGTGGAAGCAGTTCTTTCTTAGCTGTCCTTTCCTTAACTGGGGTTAAGGTTAACTGGTCTGGTGGAGCTCGCTGACCATGCCATGGGATCGCTTCTCACTGCAGTGAGATTGTGTGTTAAAGGCACTTGAAGATGGTGAGCTGGAGCTGCAAGCCAGATAGGCAGCTGGCAAAATGTACTGCGGCCGAGGGAGCTCCACACTACTGTCTTCCTGCATGGGCCTAGCCATGGAACCTCAGACTCCATGGACCCCCACACCCCACTCCAGCAATAACACAGCATTGCCTCCATGCTGCTGCCTTCATATCATCACAGAAAAGCTGTTTGTGAAGAAATGGGAATAAAACCAACACAAATTGCTCCTGTATGAATTATTCATGGACCTTCAGGACACAAGGAATTGTCATCAGTAAAGAGCTACTATTCTGTGTTTGAAGGAAATATTCAACCAGAGACGAATTTTTCTTTCTGTAAAGGAGTATATTTGCCACGGCTGCAAATGAACTGCAGTGATCTACCTCAGATCAGGACAAAAAATTAATTTGATTTCATTTTAATCAAAAGTTTCAAAATTTAAGGGGTAGAAAGCATAGATTTAAAAAATTAAACTATGTAAGATTTTATAAGCTTATTCTTAAACTTTTCTGTCTTTAAAGATGTAAAAAAGAAGGACATTATGAGCCTTTGAGGAGCACATAGGAATCTAAGAACTAGCAAAGTTCTCTGAAACTCTGAAGTGGTCACCTAAATATCTTTTAAACTCTGGCCTATCTGCATTTTTGCAAGTGGCAGAGGTGCCTTACTTGCTTTTCAAGCCCAGGCTTCACCCTTCAGTCCTTCCCTTCACTTGTTCCCTGTACACACTGAATCTGAGCCATCATTCTTTGCCTCTGCATTCTGAGCCCCTTTGAGAAGTTTTCATATGTCTCCAGGCCAAAGTATCTCTCTGTTTCATATCTGAAACCATCCATTTCCTTCCATATCTACACTTCTAGAGTATCTCTTCTTTTCTGGTATTACTTACTCCTAATAACGCTATAATTATATTGTGGAGCCCTGACAATCTTCTAGGAACAAAGCTCGTATGAAGGATGCTTTACAAAATGGACCTCTTACACAGAGGAATTTGCACTGTGGCAGAGAAGAGGAAGTTGTTTGATCATTACTCTTATCTAGAACAAATTGCACATAATAACCTATAATATTTTCTATCAGATTTTGTTCCTCAGACAGACACAGTTTTTTTGAAAATTAATCTGTATTTAACTGAATCATTTAAGTTTATCTGAGTCCTCAAAAGAAGATACCTAAAAGCACATTAAAAAATAAACAAATGATCAGTTCTCTGAATGCATTCCTTGTTTCCTTGCCCTTGACATAGGCTTAGGAACTCAAAACTTTTCTATTGACTTAAGATAAATGCTGCAAGACCATTAAGCAATCCATTGTTCTTGTGGTACCCAATAATCTAGTCTTTTTATTTAAATATGATAGTAAGTAATCCCATAGCCAATGAAAGCATGGAACTGACTAGGTGCTATGTTCCACAAATACTATATTGCCTAGAAGAGTTTAACTCCTTATCTGAAAAACAGTTGGCTGTGACCACATTAACAATTGTATTATCAGTTTTTCTTGGCAACATTTATGTGTCAAAACGTATCATGGGTTTCACAGCTCAGTTCCAGAAATAGTCTGTGATCTAAGTGACATCATACCTCTCCATAAAACCCTTTTTTTACTTTTCTTCCTTCTATAAACACACACACTTTCAGCCCTATGCTGAATCCACTCAGGCCATTAAGGCGTAACGAGCTCTTCCCATCATTCAGTTCTATGTCATGTTAGGAAGGCTGAAATTTTACCAAAACATCACATTTTGCTACTGGAGGACAGAAATCTTTATGACTCTGCTATGGTAGAGCAGGAAAACGTGAAGGCCATATTAAACCATAACCATTGTGCAATGAAGAGACACCAAAGGTTGTCAATGACTGAATCAGGCTGTTAGTTCGCTGCATGATGTAAAAGGATAAGTATGTGTTATGATTGGGAGGTGTAACTCCCTTACGCAAACAACATTCCTGGATGAGCTGTGCAGATAGCTTAGCCTGGGGCAAGGAGGAGAGGTAGGATGGTGAAAGATTATGAAAATCCCAGAGTAGGCACAACTGAAAGTCTCCTCTCAGAAGCCAAACTGAGATTTTAAAATACCAAGCAACAAAATTCTTATAAACGGAGCAGTAGAAAGTGGCATTGTGAAACTACATTGCAAAACTCAATTAAGTGAAGTTGCACATAGCTACACAACTGTCTGTTGTGTTGGAGCAGGGAGTCTGGGTGTCATTTTTATGATTTATGATCAAATATTACACTTTTTAATTTTTTCACAAGTATAGCTTAGGGAAAAAAGTAGAATCCTTTTATAACATTCAAATAATATAATGCATTCTAGTCTCTATATGTTAATCTTTTTCTTCAATAAGTAATGAAGGATGGAGTAGAATTCAAAATATGTAATAAGTTGCCATGGTCAATTCAGTGTCTTCATGAACTAAGCCACAGGCCATAACATTTTCTTTTATTTTGAAGGGCCAGTTTCCCAGATCTCAATATCACTGGGCTTTACCTTCAAAATCTGAAAAATTGTCTTGGAAGTCATAAGCTGAGGGAAAAAAAAATATATATCCACCACTGAATTGAAAAGTTGTCTTAGGAAACATTCAGGAAACAGCTAACCTAAATTTTGAAACTGAGTATTTGGACCACATCAAACTCTGGGGCAGCGTTACTTGAGTTTCAGTCATTCCAGCTTTGATTTAATTTACTTTGGAAAAGAGTTAAGTGACAGTGAAGTTAAGGTACTTCTCTCTGAAGCTGAAGAGAAGCTTTTTAAGGTACTTTAAGGTCTTTAGGGTTTTTGGAAGCTCCTGTGAGCTTGTTCATGCAAACAGCTCTTCACTGGACAAATAGCATCTGAATATTGGGACATTTATATTAATTCCTGCAGAAGTTTGAAAGTAACATGAATCCCAAAATAAAGATATATTTAAGAATTTCTTGGGGTTTGTGGGGTTTTTTTCTTTCCCATTTCCTTTTTATTTTTTTCCTCCAGAAGCCAGAGGGGGAAAAAAAATTAAAAAGAGAGGAAAAATACAGTGGAATTGCAGAACAAACAAGATGGCAAAATAACAGAACTATTTTTTAATAAGCTGGGAATTTGCCTCAGTATGCAGTTCTTGGAGCAAAAGCAGTTTCAGTGAGCTGGCCAGATTCCCTATTGCAGACATACAGACACCTGGAAGGAAAGACAAAAGAAAGTTTTATTCTCGTATAATCCTAAGGTTACATTTTTGTGACAACCGTAAGTACTTCTCATTAACAAAAGCTTGAAAGATTGCAAAACCTCTAAACTGCAGCTTTTACAGGTTAAATGGTAAAGAAGGATAAAGCTGAAATCTTTACTCTCCCCATGAGTGCAGGACAACTCTGATAACACTGATGAAGCTACAGTCAGAAAATTGTTTTTGAGAGGATAGTCCAGCTGGTGAAAACAAAATATACTGAGAAAAATGCAGTAGAGATGGGGAGGGAGAGGGAAATACTGCAAATAAAATCTATATTTGAATTAAGCTCTTTTTGATCTTTAATGAGCTGCATTTCCAAAGGGAATAAAAAAGAATAAAAGAGAAATAAAAACTGTGACAAGAGAAACAAATACTTGTTGAAGATTCAGAAGATATTTTCCAGGGTCTCAGCCTTGAGGCTGAATGGGAAGAGAACTGGGCTCATCTGAAAAAAAAATACAAAATTAATGAGGAAAAGTACAAAATCTAAAAGAGAAGAAAGATGCAAAGGCATGTGTCTCTCACTGAAACTGAGCAAGGGATAGAGGAGGATTAGAAGCTAAATATTATTCATGTGTCAGCTTTTTTCAAATCTAAGCTATGGAAAGCTTCTTAACTCTGGTGATTTTGCTAGGCTTTCTAAACCTCAATTAGTTAGATTAATTCTCTATCATGATTATTTACTCTAATCTATTAAATAGAAGTTAGAACTAGCTGCAAAGCTGATGGGAAGGAGCTCTAGAGCTACACAACATCTCCTGGAGAGATGATGCAGAGCCTGTTCCAGTAGTATGATGTGGGGGTTAAGGAGAGGCTTGTCAAGGGGAAGACAGCACTTGATGCTACTTGACTTTATCCTGGGGTCTTTTTTTAGTAGGAGATGACCTTAATTATGCCTAAATATTGGCAATTGGTCTCAGCTTCTTTACAGGGCACTCTGGTAGCTCTGGGCACTCTTGCTGAGGACATCTGTGGTAAATAAGCAACTGCAAGAGAGCCATCCTTCTTCATCAGGTGGTCTCTCAGATATGGGTGCTATTAAATGCATTTATTTTGTTAGTCATCTGTTGTTATTGGGATCCAGCGAGGCACAGCACTGAAATCTCCCTTTACATAGGATTTCTGGTAACAGTGCTGCCTGTGACATTCAGAGGATCTGAATTTCTAGAAACTTTTGGGAGAGGGATGGGATCTAAAGCCTTCTTAATACACCAGAAAGGAAGGTATTCCCTTCTCTTTCCTTACAGAAATTTTCTTTAAAATACAGTGGTTCTATTTTGTTCAAAGTACGTGCTAATGTGTATTGGAAGCATGTCACTCAGCCAGATTTCACCCACCATTTGGGACATTCATTTTTTACGGGAAATGTGTTTTGCCATCAGGATGTATAGCAGCAATATAACCAGCGCTTATTTTCTTATTCTATGAGCTGCAACTACATCAAATTTCTTGACGTATGCTTGCTAGGAGGCATTAAAAATGCTACCATCACCATCATGAAGCACTTGGATGGGCTGTGTGTCTCAGTGTAAGTACAGTAAGTTCCTGATGTGCTCTTTGCATGCTGCTGTGTCAGGATTTAGACTGCTTGTGCCTTTTTATAAAGACCTGTAGAGCATTTTTCTAAAGTTACCATGAGTCATAAGTTTGCCACAGCACTGCTTTGCCTCTGGTATGGCCCAGCTTCTGGCACGGGTAAGGATAGGGAATGCAATCCACTAAATGGCAGCTGTAAGCTTTGGGCTTTGTTTCTCACACACAGCCTGAGAAAAATACAGACTATAGCAGCAAAAAATATTTCTCTTTGCAGTTAGAAACAAATATTTTTATGGTATCTACCAAGGATTTGGTGAAGGCAAAAACATTAAACACTAAATAATGGGACTTTTGAAGGTGTCTTCTTTCACCTGGTACACCGGCATTGTGGGAACTGATAGGACTTTAGTTCCATTAGTCTGGTATTCACTTGGCTACCGTGAGTATAGTGAAAAAGAAAGAGGTGAAGAAACGTCAGGTGTGCCTCCTCTCAGAAGGACCTGCTACTCACAGCTAAACTTGTTGAAAGATTTAGTAAGACCAGTCTTACTAAATCACCAGTTTGAATAAAAATGCAATAGTGAACATGGATACAAAAGAGCAAAAAGAATGTTTCTGCCCACCTAGTCACCAAGGTTTTCTTCACTCTGTGTCAGTAGTGTGTCAGGGCACCTCTGGCCCATGAACACTCCCACATTTGATGGTTTCTTCATATGAGAAGTGGAGCTGTAGGGGATGGGATAGGTAGCAGCACTCTTAAGAGCTTGTGAATATCAGATTTATGCCGTCACGTATATCCTGTCCTTGGGTGTCGTAAGTCAGCGTGTGTCAAGAAAATGCATTTGTCAAATATATTTGTTGACTTTTCAGAACAAGTTGCACAGATGCTCACCTCTCTTTTCTAAAAAAAGGATTGTGTTCTAGCCAACATTTCTATCAGAGCTCAGGAACAAATAAATGTGTGGCTCACCTCCAAGGGGTTTTCCCCCTTGTTTCTTTACAATTGACAAAGAAGCCAATGTTGTTTAAGAGTAAGACAGGATGACAAATCCATGCATGTGCTCTACTTTGTAGCTGTCTGAGCCTGCTGCTGCAGAGTATTCTTAAGAATGACAGCATTATTATATATTTCCTGGCAGAGACAATCTAAACTGATGCCCATTTTCTTCCTTCTGCCCTGGGAACTGCAAGGGGAAAAAAAAAAAAAAAAAAGCATTGCACCCTGGATGGATTAAAACAGGAAATATCATCTAAAATGTTGGAAAAGCTGGCTGACAAGCAGAAAAATAAATTAAAATACTAATTCAAATCTTGCCAGTGAACAGATTTCTATTGTAATTTCCTGAGTGGATGTAAAACTGGAATAATCTCAGCAGAGCAATTGTGTCCTGTTATGCCAAATTGTATCCCAAATTACTTCAGTTCATTCAATGACATTCTTTGGGATGTCTACCAGCATGAAATAGTTGAGTGGGGATTGATTTTATAGCAGTTTTAAATACATAGCCAGCAGAGGAAATCTTAGCCAATTAAAAAAACATAGACAGGTGTGCATCAAGCATTCACAGCATGGTCTTGATCTTTGTCGGGGTTTTCTTAATAACCAATGACAAATTGGCCTAGTCCATCCCACTGGGGAACCTGTAGGGCTTGTACACAAATGAAACTAAGCTGCATCATGGAAGGAAACCATGCAGATTGTTGCAGACAGAAAGAACTCTTCCTCTGCCTTGTTAATCGCTCTCATGTGTCTGAAATTTCCCATCTCTAGGAGGTCATCTTGAAAATTAATCTAGAGGGACTGCAAGGATTTTGCCGTGGAAGTTGCTACTGTGAAGTTACAATCTGATAAGAGGGGGAGACCAACCAGAGCTGGCTAACAGCTCTTCCTCCTCCTGGTTCTGCCACTTACCTCTGGCTGTTCTCCTCCCAGATTCTGTGTTAGGACAGAGAAATATGGATTTGTAGTTGTATGAAAACTCCTTGTAACCTCTGACACGTTTTCTGGCTTCTCATACCATAGAAACCCACTTAAAGTATAATAAAACACCTCGGAACTTCCCCCTTCCTCCTCCTGTTTAATGTAATTAGAATTCTACTCTGCCCTGACTGTCGTAACTGTGAGCTACTTGCACGTCAAGCAATTCCTGCTAGAAGATCCATGGGTGAATGAGAAACAGCAGCACCAAGAGTGATGAAGAGTTTGCATCTAGAAGAAAGGTCTAATGGCATCATCGCTTAATTTTGATGGTAGAGTACAATATGTCCTTGGATGTCACTGTGAAATGGAATAATCTGAACAGAGTTCTGAGCAAGATGCTTTAGGTGACCCTGCTTGAGCAAGTGAGTTGGACATGATGACCTCCAGCGGTCCTTTCTTCCTCGACCATTCTGTGGAGTTGTGAACACACTGATTAACTTTGTTTAGTTCACTCTATAATTTCTCACTCCCTTAGTTATCCAGTTTTTGTACTAAAAGAAAGAACTCCTGTCTTACACATCTTCTGCTTGAAACTTGCCTCACACGTACCTCATGCTGAGACAGACTAGGAAATCTGATGTCACTCTCCATTTGGCCCATATCACTGGTTTGTGGGGAGAGGATTTGACGGGAGTTGGAGGACTGGGATATCTTTTCTATTTTACTTCCTGGTGTTAAATATCTTTTATCATATTTTCTTCTTTTAAACTGGCAATTTTCCCATTGACACAATGGGTGGTAACATGGCTCTCCTGAATTCAAACTCCCTCAGGCTTAGTAGAGCCCAAATTTCTTCTGTCGCATTTTCCTATGTTAGCTCTGACATTTAGATTTTTTAGAAATGACATATAGAGCTCTTAAAGCTCCTCTTCCTACTGAAAAAACCTGAAGAAGAAGAAGAAATTAATATCTGTGTTCAGAAGGATGGATATTTGAACAACTGAAGATTTCATTAAATGATCTGGTCTATCTACTGTATGACTCACTTGATGTCATTTCAAATATGGAGTTATCTAACTCCTTGATTAAAAAATGTATTATCTGTAGGCATCTAGTCACCATCTGAAGACTTCAGGAGACAGACGGATAAAAAATACTCCTTCATCCCTTTGCTGTAAATTTCTTCTTAGACTTCATTCTGTTATATGCTCTTTACAACCCGTCGGTGCATACAGCAATTGAAGAATATAAAAAATAGAGTTTAGGAATATAGAATCTAAATGAATGATATATCTCAAAATTAGGGGCATGTGAAATTTATCACTACATGTTAGAGTGTTTTTAATTTGGGGAATGAATTTCAGTAGGGTCAGTTGGAAAAATAAACAAATGTGCTTGTTTTCACATTGCTGAGATTTTGACTTTGTTTTTAAGTTATCAAAACACGTCAACCAGCTCAGAGTCTAATGAGAATTCCACCCACCAAAACCAAATTATGCTTATAATTAATATAAATGGTTGAAAATTCTGAATTTTGAGTGCTTGATGAAAATGTGTTGATCACTTCATTTTTCAAAAGGGAAAGAACAGATTCTGTTGTAAATATTGTTAAAGGCTCTTTTCCACATAAATTTTCTGTGTAATTAATAACATGTTGGTTGCTTTTGTTCATTTTTTAAGCATAGAGGTCTTCACAAAAGTTGTGGTTCATCCTGAAGTAGGATACAGTTTATATAAACACAACACTCAGAAATCAAAGCCATGAATCGGTCTAGTTTATGACTGCAAAAAAGATTACCTTTTCACTAGTGTTTTGTCTTCACTAGAGGAAAAAAAACAGCTAATTTATAAATCAAACTAGTCTTCAAAATAAGAAATACATGGAGACAACAACATTTTTTTACTTCAAAATGAGTTAGTTGCAATTAACCAGTTGCAACTAGCAACTAATTCACTAGTAGTTGACTATTTTGGTGTAAAAACATAATTTTTTTCCTCTTGTTAAGATGTACACTGAGATCAGGAGGAAGACACGGAGCAAGGTCAACAAAAAATAATCTATAAGAGGGATAAAATGATCATTAGGGAATGCAATAGACTTATAAGCACAGAAAGAATAAAACTTAGTGTTTGTATTTAAGAAGTATGAATGCTGTCCTTGTCAAACATCATTCCCTTTAGAATTTGGCAATGGTAACTTAATGTAATTTTCTTTCATGTGAAATTCAGCTGGGCTGTGACTCTGTGTGCAATCTTTTTCTCATGGTGGTAGTATAATCAGACATATCAACAGTGTATTTAGAATGGAAATAAGTTTCATTATGACTCCCTAGAGGGATCTGATCTAAATTTCATTGAAATAAAAATGGAAAGACTCCCATTGACTTCTCTGACCTTTGATCAAGCTATTGTAGCTATAGAATTCTCCCTCTTTCTCCCTTTATGCTTTGCATCTGGAAACCTCACATATATTTTATATCCATGTAATTGAGTCATCTCTTGTTTTGTTCACATTATTTTACAGTGTTAGGGATGCACTTGCAATGTAAAACTGAACAATTATCATCTTGTTTCAGAGTTATTATCTTGGCAGCAGAATGTACAAGTATGACAATGCAAAAATCTCAAGTTTACATTAGGCTATGTGGAGCAAATTTTGCAGGAAGGTAACTCCTGACTTCTGTAGCACTGAAATCAGTTACTAGGGAACAGAATTTGGCCCCAGTACTGCAAAATAACTGTGGCTTTCCCTAGCAGTCTGATCATGTCATAATTCACTTTAATGCTCATGTATACTAGCCCAAGGGGGTTATATAATTATTAACGCCTGTCTCATCATGAAAGATGGATAAATCACACCTGAATACAAGAGTAGGAATTTGTTATTTTGTTTAGATTTTAAACATTAAAATCATTATTAAATGAGTAAATTACGTATGCCCTGCAGTAGAGGGCACATGTCAAAGCTATCTGGATACTTCTTACTACTACTGCTATGGATTTTGAACAGTACAATCCTGTTAGAAGGAAACATTGACTAACAGGATTGAGATAATTTTATACTTATATAACACAATGAGTAAAGAAAAAAAAGAAGCTAACTGGACAAAGTACAGTCTAATTTGACTTTAGAATATTTCATAGATCAATTATAGAATCATAGAATCATAGAATGGTAGGGGTTGGAAGGAACCAATATATATATCAGCAATATTCCAGTGCTCCTTCACCCTCAGTGAAATAGTTTTTCCTTATGTTTAAGTGCAACTTTTTATGTTCCAGCTTCATCCCATTACTCTTGTCCTGTTGCTAGATACCATGGAAAAAAGGGATGCTCCAACCTCCTGACATGCACGATTTAGATATTTGTAAATATTAATGAGAACCGCCCACAGTCTCCTCTTCTCTAGACTAAACAGCCCCAGTTTCTGCAGCCTTTCTTCATAAGGAAGATGCTCCATTATTAATTTATCTTTAATAACAAGATATCATGTCCATGGGGGACTCTAATTATGCAGATATCTGTCAGGAGTGTTATTTAGAGAAATGCTTCTGAATAACACAATAATTTCCAGTTAAGATGAAGTCCCAGAAGCTGAGGGTTCCCTGACTGGGGAAGCAGCTGTGTCAGTAACACACAAGGAAGTAATGATAAATCAAACACTCTATGAAAGCAAATGTCAAGGAGAGGAAGACGTCTAGGGCTTTATTTAAACCTTAGAGAAGTGAGTAAAAAGTATCACTTTAACTTCCATAGCCTTATATCAGGGTCTTCTGAGATATGCAAACAGAAATGCTAAAACGTTGGAGTGTGGTAGACTGAAGAAGATTCTGCTTGGAATGATACAAAATGTCTTATTAAGGAAACATGATGTGCTACAGGAAAAGCACTCAGAAGAACTAAGCAAATTGTTTCCAGTCACTCCACAGTTACAATAAATTGCACAGTTCCCTCGCTGCATCAGTTAGAGATACATTGAGACCTATACTGTTAGCAGGTGTATCTTTGTGATTTTTTCTGATTCATTTAATACTTGTGCAGATAATTCTTATAAACATCAGTAGTACTAGTTGTTGTAGGAACTGTAAGGAGTAGCAGTATGAGGCTGTAAAAGGCAGTTTCTTTCTTTTCTTTTCCTTATATTTTATGTTAATGATCTTAATTTTCATTATTTTACAGCCAGACCTGCACCATTTGTATATTAAGATGGATACTAAATGATTGCACTATTCAAGGACAGTTCCACTCCTTGGCTTACTGTGACAGCCAACTAACTGTAGAGTTATAACATTCTCTCTCTTCATAATGAACACATGATAATTGAATCAGCTTTACCTCCTGTGAGGAAGAGGATGAGACGAGCTGAATGTTAACATCCTGCCTTCTCTGTCTCAGGAAAAAACAAGTTTTGAGCTGCCGTGTCCAAACTCACACAACTTCTGCCACTTGCTTGTTTAGACATCAGTGACAACTGGCACCATTTCAGATAATACTGAGTTCTATAGTTTTTCACTCACCACATGCAAAAGACTTTGAGAGTTACGAATATTGTAAAAATACAAAATTTTGTGAGTAGAAACAGATAAAAGCTGAGGAGAACACAAACTCTTCACTACTTACTCTGCTGTTTCAGATGTTCATGTCAGCCAGGCTTTTGTATTTGCCTGCTTCCATGCTAGGAAAGAAAATTGTGAAAATGGCAAAGTAAAGAATTGATATCTCCATTCTTAGGTCCCTACCAATCTTCCCACACCCTAAAGCAAAGCAGGAGGTGTCAGGGAAGACAAAGGAGATTTACCCAACTTAGGAGTGTGCTGCCTATATGTTTGTCAGAGAAACTGTTTATTTACAATGCAGTTAGGTTTTGTTTGTCATTAATTTAGTTGTGATGGTCTCTAATTTAGATAAAGCAAATGGTACAAAGTGGGACTTAAACCAGGCATTAGGGAAAGAAAGGGGCAGAGCTGTGCCTAAGTGACATGCAAGGCTCAAACCTGCAAGACAGTAGGGATGCTCTCAGGCTGTTTGGGTAAAACAAACACAAATGTGGAAGGAAGGGACTGTAGGGAGTCAGGCAGAAGGATTTGCTCACTTTTTAGCACAGTGACAAGAATGTTATACTCACACATTATCCCTGGCTCAAACTTCAGGTCCAAAGCTGCCATGTGGCTTTACACTTTGACCAGGCTTTTCACCTGGAAGATGATTGAGCTGATGCTAATTGACCCATCCTGGATCCAAGACCTTTTATCTTTGTGGCAAAGGTAATCCTAAACCAGTGTCAGGAATCTGATTTTTACTCTCACCACAGCCCAAAATGAAACCTCAGATTTGGGTAAGATTGTGCTCTGCTCCACACTGTATTACCATTTTCAGATAGAGTGCAGCAATATTTCCAGACCTAGATCTCTGTAAACCCTCATGACCTGTTTAAATTCAAGTCAAAGTGACACCTCTAGCATCTGCAACAGTATTTTATAAGTAAAACTCAATAAACTGAGGTTATATCAGTTATTCCCCATGGTTTTCCTCATGGCAGTTGTGTTTCATTTTTTCATGAATGCTATCCTGCATCATCATACTACAGTGGGAATGAAACACAGATGAGTCCTGTTATCTGCTTAATCATTTTCTACCATTGTAGCCACCTGTCATAGCTAACTAACCTTAACTCTTACCTATTGTTGGAAGTTTGCTCTTTTGGAATGAAATCTCTAGGTGTATCTTACAAAAAAAAGATCATTAGGACATACAGGAAAGCAAAGGGAAATGTCAAACTGTAAACAACTGACTGTAAAGTTGTAGGGACTACAAGGAGTAAATGGGGTGATTTGTCCCAGTGAAATGTTTCAACTAAGTTTGCAAAATTCTGGTTGGCAACTGCGGAGCATGCAAGTATCAAAGGGAAGAGTGGATTGAAGGGAGAAATCTTGTAAAATAAAGTATCCTTTGTGCAGGAAGTTTATGCATTTAGCAGATGTCTACTGAGTTACTTAATAACATACCAGATGCCAACAACTTTACAGAAAAATGGAATTACTTAGAACTTCAATGTTAAAAGGTTAGCAGGCATTCCTCCTGACTGACTATACGTTGTTAGTGTATGAGACGTTACTTCTGCCACAGTAGTTCAAGTTCTGTGTTCTCTCTTGTCAATGTTTTTATTGTGAATATATGTCATTGTTCTGGCTTTAAATTGCCACATAACATATGGGCATTCATGTTCCATGAAATCACCATCTGAGGACAGAGCCCTTCCATTTCACCACAGATATAATTAAGGGAGCTTTTAGCAAACCTCCCCTTCTCAGTTATCAAGTCTTGAGCTCTACCAGAGGCTGTGAAGGAAGCTGAATGTGCAGGTTTTGGCTGGAGTAGAGTTAATTTTCTTCATAGTTACTGGTATGGGATTGTGTTTTGGATTTGTGCTGAAAACACAGTTGGAATATAGGGATGTTTTCACTGCTGCTGAACCTTTTCTGCTTCTCACCAGTGAGTGGGCTGGAGATGCTCAAAAAGCTGGGAGAGGACACAGTCAAGACAGCTGACCCCAATTGACCAAAGGGATTTGCCATACCATATGAAATCACACTCAGCAATACAAAGCTGAGAGAAGGAGGAAAGGGGCCGGGTGGGAAGGGATGACATTCAGAATGATGGTGTTAGCCTTCCTAACTGACCATTGGGTGTGACAGAGCCCTGCTTTCCTGGGTGTGGCTGAGCACTTGCCTGGTAATAAGAAGTATTGAATGAATTCCTTGTTTTGCTTTGAGGCATATGGGTATTTTACTTTACTTATTAAACTGTCTGTGTCTCAGTCCATGGCTTTTCTCTCTTTTACTCTTCTGAGTGTCTCCCCCATCCCACTAGGGGAGAGTGAGCAAGTAACTGTTTGATGCTTAGTTGCTGGCTGGAGTTAAACTGCAACACCAAGGAGGACGAAAGTTGTTTCCCCAGCAGTAATCACATTAAGGATTTCAAGCCTGAATGCCAGGAGTGTGATGAATAAGAGCTAAACCACCTTGATGGATCTTGAAGTTTCATTGGAATTTCCCTTGCCTGGAAAATAGAGCTTAACCATGATAAGAAGTTTTCTTTACAGATGGACCTTCAAAGAGATTCCTCCTTCAAGGTATATCAGACACGAGACTCCACAGACAAGGGTGATATTGGGGCTTTATTGAGGTTGTAGCCAAAATATTAATTTTATCTCTCATCATTAAGACAAAACTGCAATAGCTGCAATTCTATCAGGCCATTTCAGAGGAACACTGGGTCTGAAGCCACCCACTCCATATCCTGCAGTCCTCCCTCTAAGTGTCTCTGGATCAAAACGGTTTGTGAAGCAGCTGCTTCAAGTTTTCTGTCAGCAACTGGCCTTTTGTCCTTAGTCCAGCACTTTTAAGATGTATCAAGACTCCTAATGCAGGAATAAATCTTGTTGGGAAACAGAGCTTGGGGGAAATTTGGAATTTGTAATTTTTAAAACATCTTTTTCAAATTTTTTCTATTTCTTCATGAACCATGGGCATTAAACTTTAATTGATTAAGAGTTTCCTTGATGAGCTTAAGTAAATCACAGAAATGGTCAGGGGAAAAAAAAAAAAAAAAACAAACTAAGCATATTTCTTATTCTTTAAAGTCCACTTTGCTGATAAATTGGTTTCTCTTCGGCAATATGATGTTAACTTTCCAGCACACTTATGAGACACTTCCATCAGCCCTTTCAGTGTTTGCAAGTATTTTGCAAACAAACCAGCATCCCAAGTGTGCAGCAAATGCTGGACTGCCTGAGAGATGAGAATGGCTTCATAGTTAAATTCTCTGGATACAGACCAAAAAGTTCAAACCTTGCAGCGATTTCATGCATGAGCTTGCACAAACCACTTTTCACCTCAGGCTGCAAGTACACCAAACCACCAACACACTAAAGTTGTTCTCTGGCCAGTCTGTAGCATCTTCACAGCCACACATGCAGGAGAGTTCCAGTCCCATCAGTGCATACGTGCTGTATTCAAGGCATAAATTGAGACTCCCCACCACCACTCACCTCGCAACTCCTGCCCTTCCTGGCATGTGACTGAGACGTATCCACAGAAGGTGACTTCAATTCCTCCAGCAGGTACAGCAGCAGCATTAGGTCTATCCTCTACTCTCAGATAGAGAGACCTTTTTACCTCACTCATGTCCTCTCTTGAGGGATTTCTGAAATAAATCCCCCTTCAGTTATTGTTTAAGCTGCACAGGATTTCATGGATATTAAGTTTTTTCTTTTCCATTTTGCAGACCACTTTGGCTTTTTGGTTTAAAATATGATCTATGTGAAAAGCCAATCTTATTCTTGCATGATTTTACCTAAGATTATGAAAGCTACTAATGGAATAGAAATGATGTTAAACAAATAAAACAAAGACTCAATTAATCCCCTGTCAGCATAACACTTAAAAGAAGGCCTAAGAAAGCACAGTTGTTTTTTTATGTTAAATAGATTGGTGGATTTACTAAATGGAATATTACACAACATGCACATGCACTTCTAAACAAGTGACCTTTGAGCACACCACCTTGTGGTCACATACATGAAAGCAGGGAAAGATGGGTTATCTTTACTGACTTGAGAGTTAACAAACTGTCACACTTTCACTGATACTCCAAGCTCATGGATGCTGCTCAGTAAACAGAAGTCTATGGGAGCAGAAAGTTTCACAATTTTTCCACACCTTTTCCAAGTGCATTCATGTTTCTCTTCAAATCCTGGACTCTTCTTCTAATCTTTGCAGATGAGAAGAAATCAAAACTAGACAGATCCCACCACTCTACATGCTTTAAATGTTGGTTTGGGTCGTTCTGTTTTTTTTTTTTTTTTTTTTACCTGGTTAAGATCCATTGCTTGTGTTGTAAGTGAACTGTCATTGCAAAGGAAGAGCATGACTTGAGTCATGAGCTTAAGGACCTTAGTGGTTTAATACTTCCAAGGTGCTTTGGATCAAAGGTGTGAGGATCTAACTAGGTCTTAAATTCCAGTGACCAAGCCTACTGGCTGGAATAGCCACCCACTTCTTGTCTTCTAAGCAATCAAAAGGAGTGGAACAATAGTAGTGGTGATTAGCTCTTCCCAGGAAGGGGGATATTATCTGGGCAGGGATATTATCTGCCTAATAGGATTAGTGTGATGAATACCTTTATAGTGTAAAGCTAAATAAGAAGATGCTGGTGCCATATATAACATAGATAAATAGATAAAGCTTTAAAGAGTCAATGTGATTGGAGTAGGAATCTCCCTGGCTGTCTGCACATTTGATCTTATATTGCCAAGTAGTCCTATATGAAAGAAGATGTTTCGTTAGCTTTCATATACCTCCTTCCCAGCTCTTCACATCACCTGCCTATGACAAATACCATCTCCCCTATTGGAAGAAAAATAATTCTTGATCCCTTATGGTACAAAAGAAAGTTTAGCTGGTGCTTCAAAACCCTGAACTGGGAGAAATGGGCTGATTTACAGTCTGAGGAATCTCACAAGGAGTCTCTTAACATCAGTAGGTTGCAGATTTAGTTCTATTGAAAACAACTTTCTCATTCCCCAAGCATAAATTAATGAATCAGTAATTTACTGAGTTAGGCAAATGCTAAACCTTTCAATAGAAGGGGAGAGGTGAAAAAGAAGTGTGCTTCAGAGAGGCATTAATGTGTTATCCTCTTTATTTGGTGCAATAATTGCACCAATTAGGGCAAATTTTAATTAAACTGTTTTCATCCAGATTGACTCACAAAATTGCAGTTATTAACAATAAGGAGGTTAATGGTTCATATATGCTGTAGTGGATTTTAATAACAGCTGTGCTAACTATGAGAACTTGCACCCCACAAGTTTTTCAGAATAAGCCAGTGGGTGTGTTGCACCCACTGAACTGACAGAAATGTCACTATTGTCCACACTGGTTTTTTTCCTTCTCTTTCTCCACAATAGCCTATCTCACTGTATACTTGCCTTCTTTGTCCAGCTTGACATTTGGTCCCACACGACCAAATAGTGTCTGGTCTGAGGTAACTAACTAGGAGTTGGTTGTACTTTAAGGGATTTTTCTGTCTTTCCTAAACAGGTCCAGATAACAGTGAGGTATTTCTGAATGCCACAGAGGCACCCACTGTGGAAAAGAAGCCCCTACCTACATTTTTATGGTCTGTCCACACATGAAAAGGTGCCTTTACAAGATGTCCTTCTTCGTACTCTAGACATGAAACCTGTAATTAAATAGGAAAAACGAAGTTACCAAGCAATAAGCACTAAAAAGGTAAATGCTTCAATGGTGTTCTGTTTCTAGGAGCTCAAGTTAGCCTGAAAGGATAGAAATGGTGCAAAAATGCAGGTCACAGCTATTTCTAGAAATTATGGAAGTGACTGAAGCCCCTTGACGCCAGGAACTAGAATTTCCAGACACTAAAGTAGCACTAAGGTAGAATATATTTGATGCCAAAGACATCACAATTATCATTAATTCAGCCACAAGTAGGGGCATTTCAGGTAGTATTAAAACTTTCAGACTACAATAGCAACGACAGTCAGGTAAGGATAAAAGTCCAGACCGACAACTCAAACTCTGACCATCAGAATGGCTCATGCAAAAACAGCACAGTAACATAAACAGAGACCAAAATGATGTAGTTCTTTAAGATCTTGTTTTTCCTCTGTTTTGCAAATGAAGACACTAAAAAACATAGAACTTCTTGTGATTAGACTAGATTAGGTTTTTAATTACTTTTGCCATCCTCCTTAAAAAGAGCCCTGAAATAGAATGGTAACTATTACTTACATATAATGGACATTTTATAGTCTTCCTAATTATATACATTTCACCAATAGCTATTATGTACAGTCAATTTGCAGTTAAAACACCTTAAATTGAGTACCATGGACCATAGTGAGTAAATAAATAATTAGGGAGTTATTAAAATGCAAATTCCTAACATAAAGGGGTACTTACGGAAGAAGAAAGTATTTTAGTTCATGACTTATTGACCATATCAGCTTTTCTGGTGGGTCCTTCTGCATTAATGTGAATGTTGCTGACACAATAGACACAGCAGCAAAATGGTTTGCTTCGGTCAATGTCTAATTACTTACAGATTTTAGATCCTGAGATCTTGATTTAATGGATTATAATGGCTCAGAGGGGAACAGGAAGCTCTCCACAAGCCCAAAGGCTTCATAACCTTCTGGAAAATGAAATTTAGCTTTATGTATTTTTCCCTGTATCTCTCTTTCTGTTTGCCTAGCATTCAAAACTGGTATTTCTTTTTCTTTTTTTTTTTCTTTATATTTAGCTGACAGAAAAGGAAACAATCTCTTTGCCAGACTCATGTCAATGAAAGCTGCAGTCAAATGGAGCTTGCTTATCAGAAACTGGCACAGATCCCATAAGGGTTAGGATCTTTCAAGCTACAGATAAGTCCTAACTGATGAGCAGACTCCTGCTTTGGATTCATGGAGCTGACTTTTACTTCCAGCTTCAGATGTGCTTCCTGGCTTTAGAACACAAAGCTCAGCAATTCAACCACCCTGCCCAAGAGCCTATACAAAGCAACATCAGGGCTTATCTCTAATGGACACACACATTTTAATCTCTTCAAACATAAGTTATTGGATATTCACAGCTGGAAATGTCTTGAAAATAGTGTCCAGGGAAGACTTCACAGTGTTTTGTTTCATAGCCACTTGTGTCCTGTTTAAATCATGAAGAGACAAATTACAGCCCAGGAGCTGTTTCCCTTGGATCAGTCAAAAAGTTCGGTATATAGTTAGTTTCTCTGTGATAATAATCAAATACAGAAACAAGTCCCTAGCACCACACAAAGCAGTGAAGGCTGCAGACCCTGGAAACAATTCAGTAAGCTAACAGGGAATCTGTCCACTGGCAGCTATTAAATGCAAAGGTTCGCATGTTGCCTGCAGTTCAGGGGTCCCAAAGCTACAGCTCAGACGAAATTTGAAGGAGAACTGGGGAAGGATGATGCACTGCTCTGCCTTTGCTCTGTGTGTGCTTGCAGGACACAACATTGGACACAATGGCCCTTTTGGTCTGACCCACTGCAGATTGTCTTCGACCATGTGGAAGATGGCTATGCAAAGCTGGACTTGGCTCCACAGACGAGGCTGTCCCGCCAGGCAGTGCTCATGCATCTCACACTCTTTCTGCTATGTAAGGTTAGCAGCTGCTTTTCGATCATGGTCTATGAGATCTATGCTATTTCCCAAACACAGCACTTTTTGTTTGTTTTCTTGTCCCCAGAGGGACCAGACCAGTGAACTTGCTGCATAAATCAGAGAAAAAAAGTTGCCCTTTAGACTATGCACCATGGAGCTGTGTCTGTGTATTACTACAATATATATGCTTTGCCATCAACTTCTTTTGTCTCTTTCCAAATAAAAACTAACATATAACATATTAAGGATCATTTTCCTTTGCAGTAAGGCATGCTGTGTATGCTGAATGAATTTTATTCATATAAGGAACTGACTCAGATTTCTTAAACTGATAGTGGTTTTACTATTACCCTAAAAGTCCTCTATAAAAATGTTTAAAATTAATTTCAAGGGCTCCAGTTTTCACAAATACTTTTTTTTTAAAGATTTAAGAGGAAATTCCTGTGTGTTATATTGGCATTATTCTACTGACATTGATTCCAGCTTTGTTGCAATAACTGTCTTCTGATGCTGTGTCCTTTGTTATGACTTGGTTAGACTTCCACAGAAAATCAAAATGAGATGAAAAGTTACAGTTCAGAAAATATTCATTGCTATTCTAATATATATTAAAAAAATAAATTAAAATCACATATTACAAAATTCCTTTAGGAAAAAAACTCACAATCTGGTGGTTGGACTAAATCAGCTGGCTACCAGCTGATTTATTAAAACTAGCTGGTTATTAGCTGGTTTTATTGGCATGTACAATGTGATTGCATCAAGCCAGATCCTCAACTAGTGAAAACTAGCAAAGCCATGTTGCCTCCAGTATTCCCTGCTTTAACCCAGAATATGTAAACTTTTGTTTTATTGTATGCACAAGGCAAATAAAATCAGAGGTATTTTTTTAAAGATCATTGTTTAGTGAGGGGGGGAAAAAAACAAAAAATACTGGCTGAAAATATTCCCATTTAGGGAAGTAATGCATTCAGGGCAGGCATCTCACTGAGTCCATTCAGCAGATGTGTTGTGTAGTGGTTGAGTTGAAAATGTGAGGGTAAGTGATGGAAACCATGCAATCAGTAGGAGATGACCACACATCTTGTGGATAGCAGAGTCTGTTGCAAAGCTTGGAATGCTATCACAGTATATTGATTCTTTTCTAGGCTTTTCTTTTCCAATTGATCATGGCTACATAAGGTCCCATCTTCAGTCAATGGAGCTTCCTTTAAGTAAAACCCATGCTGTTTCTTAAAGCCCCTGCAAGGTTGGAAATACAGGTTTAAGAAAGGCAGGACAAAGAGAAACATTAGTTGAAAAGGAAAAAACATGACCTTGAACACATATAATTCTCCAACAACTTCAACTTGATAAGTTTAATGAGGAAACTCATCTAATTCTTGCAAATTTTTCTCGTTTAAAAAGAATGAATAGTTCCTAACAAAACCATGAGAATTAATTTGATATGCAACATAACTAGTTACAGCAAATTAAGGAAATCATGTGTGGCATTCTTTTGTGAAAAAAAAAATCCATATTCACCATTCTGTTTTTCCATTGCTCTCCATTTTCAGCTCTATACTTTGAAAAAAACATAAGAGTTACAGCTACTTAAATGTGGACTCCTCTGATAAAGCATATTAGTTTTGTTTTAGCTAACAGCAGCAGAAAGTAATTCTGTTCTGATCAATCCTTCCAGAGCTACAAGAGACATAACATGTTCTTTATGACACACAGGGCTGGAGCTGTGGGAACTTGAATTCAGCTTCTAACTTAGCAACATGCAGTCTTCATGGTTCTTGTCTGCTGAGTCTGGATTTTCCCTGTCTGTGAAATAACTTCTTCATCTCATGGTGCTATTGGTAGGCTGAAATCTGTTAATGGATGTCAGGGGCTTAGATGAGTATGTGGATAGATAAGTGAAAGGAGGATTAAAGCTCTTTAGTTTATTAGTGTCTTTAACTGCCATTCCACATTAAGAAAGTTATAGAAATATATAATGTACTCATATCATGTTATCTTGCAAGCAAATGTTAAAAGAACCACAGTGACCAATTTAAAATATGCATGAATACATATAGTATGTTTACATTGGTAAACCCAGCCTGTTTGTACTAGGAAACATTTTTAGCAAATAATTTTATTTATAACTTCTGTACAAGCATTCCAGACATAGGTGGTCTGTAAATTCCAGAAGACGCTATTTAAAAGGGAATTCTTTAACTGAAATATAAAATGAGGTAGTAGATACCGCTCCAGCTGGTACCAAGTGTTAATCTTTGCAGAAGTGAACTCATTTTTGTTTTGACACTAAGATAATGCTCTATGATTTCACAGTGAAAACGTTATCTATCCCTGCTCTTTCTACCTCCAATAAAGTTTTACAAGCCATAAAACGGCCTAGAGATCAGCTGTCTTCCTGTTGGTGCCTTTGAATGCTTCCTTTTGATGCCTACCGCACAGAAACCTCCCCAGTGAATTACTGCAAGGAACACTTTAATACCACTTCTCAGTTTAGGTATTTAGTCTGAGGTAGAGTCTGGGGGATTGACAGGCACTGGGAACGCTACACTTGTTAAAGACAAGAACATTCCCAGATAGGAAGAAATCTAGGTTAAATCTGGATTTAAAGCAACTTTTACTTTATGAATTCTGGATTTTCTCTCCCTGGCTTCTCCTGGCTTGTTTCCTTTGAGGCTGATAACATGATGCCCAAACACTAGTGCCTTCCACAAGTGGCTAAGCAAGAGTGAAGGATCAGCTTCACTTGGCAGTGGTTTCTAATAGGCTTAGTTCTAAACATATAATGACACTGGAGAGAGGGGAACTCCCACTTCCTACCCTAAATAACTCTCTTGGGGATGATCCAGTTCATTCTGAGCCAAGCATCACGTCCTTTCTAACTGGTATAGCTTTCCTACTAAAGCAGCAATTAGGAGAAACATTGCCAATTAGCTAATTGCATTTCTCACAGCTGCCTCAGTACAGATTGCCTTATATGTCATAAATTTCTCTACGCTTTACAAATGACTTATCTCGGAAGTACTTTTTATAAGCAATGTGTTCATTTATATTTTAATTCCAGGAAAGTTGTTGGCTTTCCTGTTGTGGCCTGTGCAGAACAATGCACCCATCCAGATTTCCTCACAGGGTTTGCTAGTCCTATGCTCAGAGAGACCTGAACAAGAGCCTCAGCACCCTCTCACTCAGGATATCCCAGTTCTGCTGCACAAAGGAGAATACCCACAGGGACATATCTCCATAAAGTCATGCTGCTTCTAGCCACCCTTGAGCATCTGCCTTTGTCCACCATCAGAAACAGGATATGACTCTATATGGTCTGTTAGAGCTGGAACAACCCAAAATGGCAATTCTTGTCTTATTATGCTCTTAAGCTTGTAGCTGGAGTGCACCAGCCATGTTAGTCACTTCCTCCCCTTCCTCACGGAGCCCAATTCAGGAAAAGAGGAACAATGTGCCCTTGCGCTATGAAACCTTCTTCTGGAGGAGACACAGGGCAGCGGTGGCACGTGGCATTGGGCACATGGCTTGACCTCATCTGCATAGGGATGGAGCAGGAGCAATTGTGGAAGAGCCAAATCTGAGGGGATGTTCAAGATTATGTCATTCAGACTTCCTAATATTAACCTGAATTCATAAGTATCCTTATATCTTTTTGAACCACAAAAGCTGTGATTGCACTACTGTAAGGTTCAAAATCTGGAGCTTTAAAAATGTGACTTATTTTTGAACCCAAATCTGTTTTATGTGTACTCATGTTTGTTTACACTATTGTTCAGAAAGGCTCTTCTCCAGAGAAATACTCCCATCCCATGAGTCCTTGGGGGCATAAACCAGATGTCTGAAGTTCTAATTGGCTCAAGCCAGTGATCGAAGCAGAGAGATTGAACTAAACTGCTAAAAAAATAGAATATGAGCTAAGTTCTATGCATGATAAGATCCAGTTTGTGCTGTAAATGGACTTTGCAGAGACAAGTAGTTTTTTTCATATGAGACCAATGTTTACACAAAAGATTTACATTTCCACCAAGCCCAGATCAAGCTATAGTGAAATCCAAACTTGTCGGGACTTTTTGAGGAGAGTTATGTATGGACGTGCAGTTGCATGGGACTAGGGAAGTTAGACCTTCCTTCTGGTAGACAATAGGAACATATATTCTGTCTTGAACAATTCTGCTGCTGCCTCTAATGGGAAATATAGACCCTCCCATGGCTTATTTATTTTTTTTACGCTACATAAAAGAAGTTTCTTTAAAGGCAGATCAAGAACCTCACGTGAGGAATCATGGGGCAAGAAATACATGTAAACCAAGTGCCAGATATTGTTGCTCATGGTCACAAATCATTCCAAGTCCATATCATGCAAGAACTGGAGGAGCTAAAATGTATTCCATCCAGGAATGAACATAAACAAGTCTCTTTAATTTGTCCACAGATATATTCTTTAATTCCAGGAAGAATTCCCATGTTTTCTTGATTTGTGCTGTCTAACCTTTTTTTACCTCCTTGCACAGTATCTTTTTTAATCGCTTTTTAGTGGCAAAGATATTTTTGTTACTTCATGTGAGTTCAACTCCTGCCAACGTTTCAGTGCAATTGCTAAGTCCTCCACATACTTAAAATGATAGGCTTGAACTGTCTTTCATCTGAAGCCAAATGGGTTTTAATATAGTTATCACTCTTAAAAAAAAAAGCAAAAGCAGGGAAAAAAAAAACAAACCAGTGTTCCCCCTCCTCCTTTGCTGCTTCACCAAAACGGGGCAGGCAGGAAATTCTTCATCCAACTTTCATTCACGAGCTGCTTTGTAGTAGCTGTAGCTGACAACCAGATCCAAAACCCATTGAAAGTAACAAAAAAAAAGTCCCATTGCCTTAAATGGGTCTTGGATCGGGCTCAAATAGCTTTCTGGGCCTTTATCTAAGTTTTGGGCTTTCCTGAAATATTTATAAAGTAATACCACTCCTTGGCTGGCTGAAATGTAACCTTTCACATTTGTAGAGAGTCCGTTCCTTACATAGATAGATAAAAAGTATCAGAAGACATACTGAGGTTTCTAAAGGCAGAGCAGAGGACCTTAATTTCAAACCTGTACGTTAACAGGTAGGGCTAAGCATATGCCTACTCATCCCAGAGTAGGATCATTCATTGCTGGAGCTCCCCATGTTCAGTGGGCAGCCTGGGCCAAACAGAGTTGCTGCCTCTCCAGACTCAGTCATTTTCCTTTTGTGCTTGTATTTACCTTAAGCCATTACAATAGGTCATGTCTCAAACCATCCTTTATGCAATAAAGCCACAAAGGTGACACAGGAGGACCAGTGCTGGGTCCTATATATTTCCACCCATTGTCTTACTCCATGTGAACTAGAAGAGGGGAAAAGAAGGCACAAGTGATGGTGATGTGAGTGAGAAATTATCCTGTTTACCAAAAGGAAACACTGAGATAAACTCTTCACTTCTCACACAAGTCAACTCATAGAGGGACCTTGTTTGCAGAATTGTGTTAGTGGAGAGTCTCAGTAACACATAGCTACCACACCCCCAGAAGAAAGGGTCCAAGCAATAAAACCCACAAAGACTGTCCTGTATTTGAGACTTTTACTGAATTGGGAGAGATTTAAAATGTAGTTTTCAGGAAACAGAGGACATCAACATCTGTTTAGAGAATGAAAAGGAAAGAGTGCCAAAGAAATGGTTTGTGGAATGGTAGGGAAGGGAAAGGTCCTTAAAGCATCAGTGTCAGACCTATTGCTTGCATTCTCTCACTCCGTCAGAGCACAGATCCCACTCCTTGCTCATCCAGGCACAGTTTTCCAAGCTTTCAAAGGCTGGAGTTATTCACATTTTGATTTTTGGTTCAGAAGACAAATTCCACTTTTTTTCCTGGGGTATATTACTAAATTGCTCTGTGCCACATTCCGAGTGAGTTGGCCTTTTCAAACACCCTGTGCTCCAAGGAGACAACCATTTGTATGAAGGTCTGTGCAGTGTATATAGGCATTTAGTGGGGAGATTAATATTAAAATACTCAGCTATCCAATGAACTTATTAGGATAATGCAATGACTTGAGTCTAGATGTTAGAGTTCACTTAAAGTTCACTGACTATTATGGGACTGATGGTATATAGAATCGTTTAATCTTACCGTGGGAAAACTAAAATCATGTAGGAGAAAATTAGGCAAGACATGGAGGATAAACTTCCATTCCTATGAGAGATACCATGGGACAAGCCAAAATAGGCAGAAAAGGAACCATTTACTTCCAGTGCAGTGGGAAAGACAGCACAGTTACCAACACATACAGTAGCCATTTGCAACCCCAATCTGTTTTGTAGATGTTTTGCAAAAGTGCTGAGGGGAAAAAAGAGCTGCTTTATGTTTCTTTTTCAGGCACACAATGCAGAGGGGAAACCAGAGATTCAAAAGACAGCTCTGTCTTGCTAGCTAAAGATTCCTGCTTCCTTTACTGACAGGACCTTTTCTATGCATAAGAGAAGACCTCCCACACCTTAAATTAGTGCAGTGAATGGATTTACATTCTGCTTTATCCTCTGCATTCCAGCTCCTGCCCTTAGCCTTGTGATTGTGTGCATGCAACTCTGCCAGCTGCACGTCCCAGAGAGCTCAGGTCCCCCCACCAATAAAACCCAGAATGAAATTGAGAGGAAAAAAAAGAATCCTTATTTAGAGACATTCTTCCCAAGTGTCATTGCTTCCCCAAGTGAAATTAAACTTGCAGAAGAAAACATTTGAGAGAAAGCTGGAACTAATGAAAGCTGCACAAGATTCTTTGGCTTCACTCATCTGGAGAAGGAAAGTGTAGCTCTAGGCAAGCAGGAGCTTGTTGAGCTTTAAGAAATGTTACCTGCTTAAAGGCAGGTAAAATCTGGCATAAGCTGTTAATCCATCATTCAGGTTTTTACATGCCAAACTCCTGTAAATGTTTTTCTACCACATCCTGTCTCCTCCTTCCCCAGATGAAAAATAATAATAATTTTGGAAGGGCATGAATTAGGCCTGTCATTCTTTTTTTTTTTTTTTTTTCATCCTTAAACTGCATTATACAAACTCCTCATCTCTTGGAGAACTTAATTCTGCACTCCTAGTCAGAGGGCAAAATTCACCACAACTTCAATTTTAAGTGAGATTCTGAATTTTCTTCCAAGACAGAAAAACTAAGCCTTTCTCCTGCATGTCACATGTTCCTGGCCATCATCAGGATGCTGCTTTGGTCAGCCTCCAGTGACCCAGATGAGGCTTTCCAGCAAGAGATCCTGAACATGTTCACCCTAGTCAGAGGCAGAAGGGAAAAGAGAAGGACGAGAGAGGTTCATATTGATATGAAAAATTGGGCAAGGCTATATTTGAGTAACCTCAGCCTCAGCCAGCAGAAGCATTGACAAAACAGTCAGCCTGCTGCCAAAGCATTATTCTGGATGAACAGTCTCTGACAGCAGATTTCAGCACAGCCAGCAGCACGATGGATCTCTCACTGTGCCGATGCTCACTGGGGTAGCATCAATGTTGTATCCACTGGACCTTGCTGTATTTTGCATGTGTGCATACAAGCACATCCAGTCTCCTTTGAGTAAGAGGGAAGATGAATATTTTTTCCACTGTGAATAAGAGAGGTGTTGTGAAGGGTTTAGTACCTTGTGTTTGCACAGAGATTAGTGAGAATGAGATCCACTACTCGTTGCTCTAAATCTATGCATTATTTCAGAGCGAGTCTCTAAAGGCAGGCTGGACCACTATCCAATGGTTTACACATTGAGACCAGCAACCTAGTAATTCTAGAGACATCCCCATTTGATCTCCCTAGCATTACCTCTGCAACAGGCTTCATTCTCTTTTGCAGAAGTTGAGTATTACAGCAGAGGTGGCACACCAAACCCAGGGACAGTCCCCTGCTGCCCACACCCCCTCCACATGCTAGTTACTGTCCCTTCACGTGTCTGCGGTTTTGCAGACTCCCTGGTTCACATCTCACCTCCAGATGCAGGTAACAGCTGAAACATATAACACCTGGACTTTCTAACACAATTGTGCTCCTAGCCAGATACTAAAAGAAATATGCAGATCTAACAAAACTCCTCAGTGCACCTGCAAGCCCCAAGTTTCTTTATCACTCCTTAGCATTCCTTGGTCAGAGTCCTCAAGAGCGCTTGCATTCTCTTCACCTGCATAGGGCTTACCTGTCAACCCAGCCCTCTCTCAACCTCATTTCTCTCTGCTTAAGATCTTCTCTATAAGATAGCTCATTATATTCCTTTCTGCTGACCTAAGCAATTTTGCCTAATTTCCAGAGGTGTGATCTGATATTTAGTGCCACATATGCCAAGCAAGCTGTTTTTACTGAAGGACTCCCCAACCAAGAGCAGTTCCAAGTGCTCACAACATCACCCATGTGTAAGGCCTTCTGCTGCTACAGAAAGATTTCAGAGAAAGTCAAAGACTCCCATATGGAAAACACAGTTGGCAGAGTTGTGTGAAATAGGCAACCTCTATTTAGATTCTTTGGCTTGTCACACTGTCCTTCTTGTCCATGAATTTTATTTTCCTCAGAAGTAACAAAGTTATGTATAACACTTTTTACAAGGCATTTGCCATTTACCATATCTATGGAAATATGAGTTGCCTCCCTGATTTCCTGTTTACAGTGTCACCTCTCTATGGAATGCATGATCTCACTGAGGCATTGATCTCTTGCAGAATAATTTTCTTTTAAGATTTGCACACACAGAAAATAGCACTGAAATGTTCTAACTTTAGGTCTAACTCATGGCCAAGCTCCATATAGTGTCAATGCAACCTCCAGAGAGCAAGTCAGGATATCTAAGTTAAAAATCCTAAATTAAGCCACGTGATCACTTCTCAAAGTGTCAAGGACTTCACACTCAGTGTAAGGAGAGATCCCACTATGAATGAACCAAAAAGAGTCATTGACCTTGAAATGACCAGGATTTTCATTCACAAATTTAATGACCTTTTGTTAAAGTGAATTCTGGTTATTTTAAGCCACTTATGAACTTCCTTCAGAGCTTTATGAAACTGCATGGAATAATTAAGCAAACAAATTTAGTCTCATGCTAAGTTAATTGCATGCCTTGTGGTTTCATACATATATTTTTCTCCATTTCATAGTTACCTTTTAATACCTCCCCATATTTCTTTCTGACTTTTCTGTATTACTCTCTTTAGTCTTCAGGAAACCCATTATTACTCATGGGACCAAGTAATCAATTAAGTCTCACTGAGTGCAATTAATCTCTTCAGCTAGGAGACTAGCTGTGAGATAGCTTTCACCTTTATATTTTTCAGTTGCTAAGGATCAGCACAGCTTCCCCCTAAACTCACATGTCCATGTCTCTCTGGACCTTGCGATGTGTAGGACCTCATGTCAGAGAGTTTCCAGCATTCCTGGAAAACCATGAGTTCACTCCTTACATTTGACTATGTTGAAGAAGAAGGGAAGAGAGGGCTTATTTCAGTGTTTCAACTACATCCTTAAAAAGGCAAATGATGTATCATCAGTAAAGATGGATTAATGATGGTTCTATTAAATACATGGATTTAAAATGTTGGATATTGAATTTAAAATGTTTAATATTGCAGCAGAATTATAGCTAAGTGTATTTTTATGGAGCTTGGCAGTCATCACCCTGGGGACAAAGCTTTTGGTCTGAGCTCAGAAGACAAATTCTTGGTGCCAAAAACAATGACGTGTGTTACAGAAATATTAGAAATAAGATATTTAAATCTTCCAGACTGTTTGGAGATATACCTTGACTTTAGCGACATTTTGACAGTATCTTGTGGTATTCTTATCAATAAGTTTGAGAAACAGATTGAAAATATTCTTCTGCAAGATGGGAACACCAAGTGTGAAAAACTGTTTACAGGAAGACCTAGAAGTGTAAGGGTTAGGATATTCTAAAAGCATATTACTGGTCGAGTACTGTAAAGAAAAACTCATACAATTGACTAGAAAATATGCATATTAAATTTAGAGATTATATCAATCTAGAAAGTCTGCAATATGCTGGAAATTTATAAAGATCTCACAGATTAGGGAAATGGCCAAAAAAAAAGTCAATAAGGACAAATAGAATTTTCTGCAGTCAAATATAAATAGTTGATTGCACAAATACAGGATATGACTGACCATTGGCATAACAGTTCTGCATGCAAGGACCTGAGGTTTATAGCAGATCGCAAGTTAAGCATGGGTCAGGAATGTCCATGTTGTCATAACAAATGCACAAATGCACTCATGAGATGTAATACCCAGGGGTCTTGTCTCTAAGACACACATACAAAATCATTTCCATCCACAACAGACCGGGAGGGCCTCAGCTGGGAGATTTCAGCCTCTTTTAACACTACAGTTTAAGAAAGATGTGGGCCATTGGCAAGAGTCCAGAGGACAGCAGGGATGACCAGAGGTCTTGAAAACAAGGACCACTGAAGTTCAAGGATTGTTTAGTCTAGAGAAGGAGACAGAAAGTTTTCAAGTATGTGAGAGCTATAGGGAGAGAAGACACAAATTCATATCTTTTTCTATTACAGATGGGACAAGAAGAAATGTTCTTGAGTTGCAGTAAGGGACATCCTGCTTAGGCATTTGGAAAACTTTCCAGTGGTAAGGATAACTGGCACTGGAAGAGATTGACTAGGGAAGCTGTGAAGTTCCCATTTATTGGAGATTTCTAAGCTGCTTAGCAGAGCACAGAGGACAAGTAATTCTCCCCTGAAGCTGAGGGATGAGCTAGATGACCTTTTGAGGTCCATTCAACCCTGTTTTCTGTGCCTCTATGTAAGACAGGAACCAACTGAACATGGGAAAATAACCTGTAGCAAAAATATTATAGATCCTGTTCATATTGCCTTGAAAGACAAGTCAGAAATTGATTGATCTTTAAGGAATTTGAAGGAAAATTTATGTTATTGCTCTCCTAAAGGTGTTACATAGATTTTTCATATAAGTACCACATGTGTGGTACTTACAAATTATTTCTCTATACTGTTGAAGCGAGTGGGAGGACAGTGGGAATACAGAGCGACTCTGGTGTCAATATAGCCTGGGAATTTAAGTACAAAGGGAAGAATCAAATTCCCTGTTTAGTCCCACAGAGCAAAACTGCTTTGTGCATTTATAGAGGGAACACTTGATTATGAGGCATTTCCAGATTGCCCTGCATGAGCCCAAAGCACAACAGATTTTGGCAGAGGAGTGAAATCATCTGCAATGTAGTTTGTTTCCCTTTCTTGATAGGAAGTGCTGTATGTATGAGACCTGATCACCCTCAGCTGAGGCTGTGAGAAAATCACAGGAAAAATCACTGCTCTGTACCAGCTTTCAGTCTTATCAAAGGAGCTGCAGAAAGTCTGTTCTACTGCTGAGGCAGAGAATAAATTGCAATCTTTACTTAGAAGAATATCTCCTTCTGCCCGTCAATGTACGTACCACCAGTATTTCATAGATTCATACAGTCGTTTGGTTGGAAAAGATCTTTAGGATCATTGAGCCCAATCACTAACCTTACACTGCCAAGCCCATTGCTAAACCATGTCCCTCAGCACCTCAGCTACGCCTCTTTTAAATATCTCTAGGGATGCTGACCTTACCACTTCCCTGGGCAGCCTGTTCTAGGACTTGATAGTTCTTTCAGTGAAGTTTCTCCTAATCTCCAATCTAAACCTCCACTGGTGAAACTTGAGTTCATTTCTTCTTGTACTGTCACTTGCTACTTGGGAGCAGAGACCAACCTCCACCTCACTACAGCCTCCTATCAGGGAGTTGGAATAATCGTATCTCCTCTCAGTCTCCTCTAGGCTATATAACCTCAGTTCTCTCTGCCACTCCTCATCACATTTGTTCTCTAGACCCTTCACCAGCTCTGTTACCTATCTCTGGACATGCTACAACACCTCAATGTCCTTGTAGTGAGGAGCTCAAACTGGAGCACAGTATTCAAGATGCAATCTCATCAGCGCTAAGAGGAAAATCACTGCCCTGGTCCTGCTGGTCGCACTACTTCTGAAGCAAGCCAGGATGCCAATGGCCACCTGAGTACACTGCTGGCTCATATTCAGCTGCTGCTGATCAACACCCCCAGACCCTTTCCCTCTAGACAGCTTTCCAGCCCCTCTGCCCCAAGCCTGCAGCATTGCCTGCTGTTACTGCAGCCCAAGTGCAGGACCTGGCCCTTGGCCTCAGCCCATTAACCCAAACTCTCCAGATCCCTCTGAAGAGCCTTCCTGCCTTCAAGCTGATCTACACGCCCTCCCAGCTTGGTATCATCAGCAAACTTACCAAGGGTGCACTCAATTCCCTCATCCAGATTATTGATACAGATATTAAACAACACAGGCCCCAATACTGAGCCCTAGGACACACAACAGGTGACTGGCCACCAGCTGCATCTAACTCCAGTGAGTGTTGAGTATTTAAGTGCTTAGTTATTCAAAAGAGCTTAATCTAGGAGACATTTATAGGCAGAATCAGCAGAAAACTGGTCAGACAAAAGCAAATTTAGAGTTTTACGAGCTGCTATGTCTGGCCACAAGTTGGTAAGTTATCTTGTAAGTTATTTATCTGCATAAAAATTGAATATAAGTATTTTTGACTGCACAATCTGATGTTCATCTTACCCTATGGGAAAGATAGACTTGCAACCCTTTCTGAGTGGAGCTCATGCTGATTAAATTGCCATGAAGATAAATATTGAATTAACAACTCAAAGGAAAAAGTTAAGCTAGACTGTTTATAGGTGGCAGTACACTGACTAATCATTATTTGCAATGTTCCCACCACTCCTACTGGACTAAATACCACCAGAAAGCTCTTATTCATGCAAACTCATGCAGTTTACAAAGCTTTCTTGATTTAATGAGACATGCATTCTGATATCCCTATAGGAAAGTATAACACAAGACAGAAAGAAAGAGATAATACAAATACAGGGATACTCTGAAACTGCAACAAGGAGGGAAAAAAAAATCACCCTTCCAAATTATTCACTGCAAAGATGATGCTCCTTATGCAATTGAAGAGCTTGTTACATTTCAGGCATTTAATTTTTATTTTGCTTTCCTTCTGCAGCAAATATTTATAGTCCTCTCTTTCACTTGCAAGAACATTCAGTGGTATTTTAAAAGGATTTAAATAAGCAGCATGTCCCTGTTAATATCCATTTCACAATCAGTTGGGCTTAGTGTTTTGGGAGATATTTTTTCTCAGTGATGGCAAATGAAAACTTCTGCCAGACTGAGAAGGGATCTGTCAGTTAGAGGTAAACAGAGCATCATGTTGACAAGGCAAATGCACTTATTTGTATTTTAATAACTTTTTAGTTGAAGTCATATTGATACAGAATGGGAGGAGGGGTTGTTCTAGGCACGTTTTGCATTTCTTAACTTGAACCTACAGTCATGTTTAACACTGTTATTCCCTACCTTGCTACTGAAGGCTACAAGAAGAAAATGAGCATGACTGCATTTTGCACTCAGGGTGTTAGTTCCTTGAAGATGCATCAAACACCACCAGAAAATTAGAAGAGTGCAACCAAGGCGTAAGGAGACGAGCCCTCTGAGTTCTGAACTTCACCTTTTTTGGGTAGCTGATGAGTATCAGACACTCCACATCGGGTTTTCATACATATTCTGGAAACTGGACATCTGAAGACCATTCAGAGTGCTCCAAATTACTCAACAGTTTTGAGCATGTAGGTCTAGGTGACTGGCCAAGGTCACAAGCAAAGCTGGAGATGAAAAACAGATCTCTGTGCCCATTGGCCTCATCAATCACTGCCCAATAGAAAGCACTACTGAGATAATGCGACTACTGTCTGAAGTTCATTCGTTCACTTATACCCTTAAAGGACTGAATGTGCTAACCCAGACCTTTCCACAACCCATTTACATCCATGCATCGGGCCAAGTGTCCATTTCAGAGACATACATGATAAATGGTGGTGAAAGATCACGTTTCCTTTAAGTACCAAGTGTTGCACAAAAGGCAAATTAAATAGCATCAAGCTATTGTAATTGCTATAGGAAGGTTGTTCTGTTCTGGAAATACAGTAAAATATTTACAGCATGTTAGGGAGGACTCATTTCTCTGAGTTTTACCACATAGAACTAGATAAATAATTTAAACAAACATTTTGAAGAGTTTTGCAAAATGCACTTCATGAATTATTCAATGAGATCTATTTGATCTTCCTCAGACACAATACTGCTGTCAACAGCAATGCAGAACTTTCTAAGTAGATCTTAAATATTCATTTTTTTCCCATTTGAGAAATAATATGTACCCTGTTCTATCACCCGTGTTAGCATGTCTTCGAGAGAAATAGTTTCACAAGTTGTCATTTCTCCCTGTATTTGCGTTAAACTTTAAATTTAAGATTAGATTATCTCTTATATATATATTTTTTTTAAAGATAAGTGTAGGAAAATGTTTGCTGTGCCGGTTAAAACCATGTCTACAATGTAAAAGTGAGTGCATCTCTGGATTGGAATAGTTACATAAAAACAATGGAGAAGGAATGGCATTCCTGGAATGCAGTCCTGATGTATATGGGTTGGGTAAGGCTAGATAAAGTTTTAGAATAAACTCTGCAGTAATAATCACTTAAGACAAAAGGTCCCCAAAAGCTCTAATTGCTGATGTAATCCTCAGGTCTTAAGGCGAGATGTCTGAAATTTAGATCAGAAACGAGTGCTGTGTGATTTTGCTGACAGGTAGTGAAAAAAAATGCAGCCATTGAAAGAGGAAGCAAGAAAATGAATATTCCCTAAATTTTGCATTAGAGCCGAGAAACTGTTAGAAAGGAAGCAAAGTTTCCACTGGGTTCCTTGGGGACCAGGATTGTTCCAGATTTACATTTCATATCTGTCTGGTGAAGGCAGTTGGATGCAGGATCCAGCAGCAAGAAGAGAAATTAGAATAAAGGCACAAAGTGGAGCAAAACTATGGCACTGGACTTTACCATTCACTACAACTCTTTTTCCTTTAGCTGTATGATAGAGCTTACAGCCAAGGTCCTTTCCCCCCACACCCCATTGCTGGTAGGGGGAAGACAGAAAGAGAGGTAAAATACCTGTAGTGTCAGCTCTGATTCTCTGCTTCATCTGCATCATCACAACTCTACAGGATGGATCAACTTGAAAACCAATGCACAACCGTTGACTGAAGCAGTTACATGTACTAAGGCAAGTAAGCCAGAACATACACTTACCCAGCCAACAGTCCGAGGGTGGTTGCTATTTGTAAGTCTGAATGGTCTCTTAACTCTGTTGCAATAAAATAACGCTGTTCTACAACATTGTGAATTCAGGTAAAATCAAAGCTCATGTAGAATCTCCTAACACCTCCAGAAACAATTGATATTTATTTAACATTGTATCTCTGGCCCTGACTGCATCACATCCCACTTTCAATATTTCCTCCCCCCATAACATCACATGAATATCAGATGGAGAGATTTGATGGATATTTGGCTCCTAACTGCTGCTCGAAAGCCAGAAAGGAACTAGGGCAGGCAACAGAAATCTTACTGTTGTATAAGGAGAACACTTCCCTACAGGAACATTAAGGTTCACTATAGCCTTGAAGAGATACAATAATAATTGGAGATCTTTGGAGAAAAGCTGTATATATAATAAATATACATGAACATATATATATGTATATACAAAATAGATACAATTTTGATAAAAAAGTCATTTACATGTAAACAAAAGGGATGTTAAATATTACAAGAGAGAAAAACTCACTCATCTGAGGGCCTATATGCACATATTTATCTTGTATTTTTCTAGTTTGAAACTTTCTGACACCTGTTAGCTTTTCTTCCTTAAGAAGTATCTCTTTTTTCTAAAAAAGAAATGCTTTTACCAAAACTCTCAGGCTCACATAGCATGTGTGTTTTTTTTAAGAGGAGATGAAACTTTAAAGCTTCTGAAAGGAAGTTAGTTTAACCTCAGCATCAGAAAGCTTTGTTTGCAAGTTAATGTGCTGGTTTTATTTGAATTGCAAGAGCACTGCAGCTTCTACAGTCTGATGACTTAAAAGAGACTAAAGATGCCAGACACCTGAGAGCTTCTGCTCTCCATCTCAGCTGTTTTGTCTCAAAGCCATCCAAGACTGTTGCAAAGCCAGGAAAAGACTTCAAATCTCCCACGTCGCTTTTGTTTCGCTACCAAATGAAACATTATGCCTGGTGTTCTAACACTCACTAGTTCTAACAAATGAATGAGCCTGTAGCAGGCAGAGAAACTGAAGATCACCTCCCTTGTGCAACACTGACTATATTTTTTCCTAGCTGGGTACATGGCTGCTCCTTTTTTATTCTTATATCTTACCAGAATTTGGCCATGTAAAGACCATCAGCTGTAACGAATGCAGTTTTTTAATTGTGGGGATTTTTTTAATTGGTGTTTTCAGGCAGCAAGTTGGAAAGTTACAGTGTTCATTCCCACTGCATGTTAACCTTAGATTTAAATCCATCTGTCTAAAAGGTAAAGGCTGGGATCTTTTTCCAAATCTCCTACATTAACAACATTGCTATAAAACTCATAGGGGTGATTATATACTCATTTTCAACCCAAACCTTTAGCAAAGAATACAAAGTTGGCCAGTGCAGATGATTTGTTAGTGCTTCAACAGTTTCCTAGTTAAGCCAGCAAGGCTTTCTTTTCCCCTAGAAGTAATGACCTTTCTTGCTACTTTTACACATGTTTCTCTTTACTGTACATTATTCTGGATTCTTCATCCATACAGAAATGTGTCATACAAGCCCTCGCTGTTGGGACACGTTGGCTACATTGTGGAGGTATTGTACTAATTGAATTTCTATGCATGAATGAACATATATAGAAGCTACACATTACACTAAGTGTCCCCTTAATATTTTCATTGGAATGCTCTGCAGTAGCTCATTACCCTATTCAAAGACAAAATGTACAACTTAACAATTTACTCCTAACGGGTTTGCCTGACATACCCCTCCACTTAATCCCAAATCACAGGAACCACAGTCTCAGGTAAGAGGGCAATTCAGTCCTGGTCCTCAACAAATCTTATTAGTTCCTTTTTGCACTAAGTGCTGCCAAATGTGGTCAAATGAATACCTGGGCGGTGGTTTAGAAGTGCAGTTGGCTGCTGCCTGCAAAGCACTAAGTTGGGATCACAGAATGTTTTTAATGTTTCAAATGGTGTAGAAAAAACTCAGGGGACAAGAGAAAAAGAAAAAAGAGGGAAGAAGGGAGAAAAAGTGAAAATATGTCTGTGAGAGGACCATCTGGGTGAATTCTATTGAATAGGGTTGATAGTGTTGTTAACACACTCTCACCCATGTGCCTTTACTGAGGAAGCATCCAGGGATCTGGTCATTTTAGATATTATTTCCAGAAAATATTTTTAAGCAAGCATTAAACTAGAAATGTCAAGAAATATAACATCTGGTACAGGACTAGGAAGTATTTTAAAGAACTGGAATGTCAAAATATATGTCCTTGTATCTCTACCTTCCTTAAGCATAAACTACTGAAAAGCCCTGTCTTGCTAGCTCACACAGCACAAGTTACATCTCAGCAAACCTATGAGTTTGCTGCTTTTGTTGTCTTTATGCACTATTAGTCCAAATCTAGCTGATTCTGGAGTGAGATTATTTACAGCCCTGCTTTCCATCTGTACTGATAAAATGAGAGAAAATTAAATGATTTCTGCAATCTTGTAAATCGTTTTCACTTGCTGTTTATCAGGAGTTGGTGAGGGCAATGACAGAAGCAAAATCCCCCAGGTCACTCCAGTACACACTGTGCCTCTTTTTCCTGAAGGACTTTTACACTCTTCAGAATTAGTTCATCTGGAAAACAAAAGAGAAGGGAAAAAAAATAAAAAGGAATACAGCTATATCCAATGTTCCAAAAGAAAATAACAAGACCATGTCAAATTGCTATGTTCCCTTCTGTAAAAACATGCATGTTCAAACAGGTTCTGCAAAAGTATTTGCCTTGCTTACTCTGAACAATAGGGAAAAAGGTCTTGTGTGCAAGGGGAAATATCACTCAGATTTGGATCACAGACTTCTATTTAAATCAGGAGGAATTCAAGTAGGGGACAGGAGGGGGGAGTTAAGACTTGTAGGATTTTGTAGGGATCGTACTTAATGCTTACAAACAAAACTATATCTCTTAACAAAAACTACTACATTAGACCTGGATCTACTAGAATATATGCCCTGTATGAAAGTTACTGTAAGTTTTCTGCCAAGCAGATTACTTTCCAGGTATCCTAAACTCCATGGCAATTGGATAATCCAGGATATTGAGATGCAAGTATCCAAACCTCTACTGATACAGACTCCAAACAGACTCTCATCTATATGAAAGTCTGTTTCATGTTCCATGAGATTTGTTTTCAGTTCCTAGTGACAGTAAACTTTCTTGTGAAGTCTATCTGGGTCAAGTTTTCAATCTGTTTTTATGAACAACATTTATTTGGGAAAATGGTGATGTGATGAATGTGGGCTTAAGTATCTGTCAATAAAAGCCAATTCATTCTTCAATCTCAATATGGATTCACTTTTTCTTGCAAATTGTACTAAAAGCTGAACAATACTGAATCTTCAAGGTATATGAACAGAAAAAAAAAACAAAAAAAAACAAGTTTGCAGAAACCTGGCACTAAAGTACTTAAAGCTTTAATGTTTGTGGATTCAGAGAGGCAAAGACAGAGTTGGAGTTTTGTAATCTCTTAAGCCAATAAATGCAAAAGATGAGTACACAAGATATTCACAGGTAAATGCAGAAGAGAAGGAGGAACCAGGTCATCAGCTCTGAAAACCAAACTATGTAATACATGCCTAGAGCAGACACTTGTAGAGTCAGAAATATAGTTAATAAAAAGATTGGAAAGCATGAACTTTTACTGTAACAGCCTGCAGTTTGCTGGCCACCCAGCACCAATGCTGAGTAAGGTAAATGCTGCAGACATTTCTGCTGCCTTGATCACCAGCATGGTTGTGGCAGCAGCAGCTTTCCTTGCTTGTCAGAGCTCTGCAGTGTTTGCTTGCTCCCAGCCACAGTGCTGCTGACCAAGAGGAAGCACACACATTTCCTAACCTGGCTCCCAAAACAAACTCATACCTGTGGCTTGGCCAGCAGAAAAGTACTGTGAGGGATATAGCCAGTATCTAGAGAAGTCATCTCTGCTTGATGTTCTCTGTATGTTGACATTAAAAGGTTTTAACAGGGTAAGGACAAAAATAAGGATAATAGGACAGCTCCCTCTGTATGCAGTTGAAGATTATCCTGGAGAAAGGTGAAGTCATCCATGTGTAGGCAGATAAATAGCAGCTGCAAACTCTGCAGACACCATCACAGGTGGAGGTTAGCAATCTATGAGCGTCTCTTCCAGTTCTGCAAGAAGAAAGGGGGGGAAAATCCCCTGTAAATTGGAGGAGTCACAGTGAAAAAGGACAAAATAAACATGAAGGATGGAAAGAGAATTAAAAAGTATGTTGCACACATTTACAGCAGCGAAGCTTTCTCATCTGTTAAAGAACACAAAGTAAATGTTCACTTCAGAAAACCACATGGGAAATGCCAACAAAGGCTGGTATAACACCATGTCCTTCCTTTATTTGCAGTAACATAAAGACCTTTTTATCAGGCATTCTAATCTTGCTTAGCATTTAATAGGATAGTGTGCTGGGATATTCACTCTGCTATTTACTATTTAATTAATTTGACAGAAGTCCAAAAATACTGAGGGCAAAACAGTGTATCAATATTTACTGTACTGATTCACTGGAATTAAAATACTGTAAAAACATAACTGTGCACAGACACCGTTTGTCTTGGCCTATGAAATATTTTGAAGGTTCATCTTCAAAACACAAGTTTGGAGTAAAATTATCACTGAAAGGTATATATCAAGCTGTTATGTTCCCAGCTTTGTCTGATACCACAAAATATTTAGAACAACTTCATTAACTATGCGATGTTAATGATCAAGACAAGGTTAGAAAAACAAAGGCTGACATTGATAACTAAATAAATATTGCCACTAACACACTGGAATCTGGAATTTCTGTTGGCCAAAGCTGGACACTTAACTAAAAGTGTGAAGGGAAAGGTGGAAACGCAATGACAATTTTTAATATGTCAAAATCCTACAGAATCCTACCTTCTGTTCCCTAAATGAGTAGAAAATATTAGACCTAGTGAGCAAAAGAACACATTAGGACCTTGCAAAAGGCAAGTGATGCATCCAAATGTCAGAGGATTTGATTTGGAGAAGGCAGAGAATGTAAAGGGACTGTGTAAAAAATCTGCATGTTAAGTACTTCTACTTAACACTGAAAAACTCCTCCTTTAATCCACGTATTTGTCAAGAGCACTTCAGTCTGATTTTCATTCTCAAGCAAGTATTACTCATTAACTTCATAACAGGAGCTCTGTATTTGCAGCCTGTCCCCACACTAAAGTGCCTGAATATCAAAAAAATAAAATCAAATTTAGTATAATAATACAATAGAGCATAGTTCCAATAAAGCATGGAGAAGGGGAACATGCTATAAGGAAATGATGAGATCCAAGGGAAAAAAAAAAAGGTTGGGTAAAGAATGACCCTTACAGAAAAGACTCTTGGAAGAATCCAGCAGGACTGCCCTTAGCTAGAGTTTTTATGTACATAAATGGCCATGATCTTTCTCTGGTACAGTGTAAGTCCATCTAGTCCCCCATGTATTACTGAAGGCATGATAGCTCTATCTGCACGCTATGTCCTTTTCCGTGTGCTGACTGGTCTAAAGTGTCATGCTTGAGCAGAGGAATCTGGAACATGAGTAGGAAGGTGTCTTTAACCAGGATGACTAAAGCTTGGGGGGCACTTGCAAGAAAAATCCACTTAACTCAAGATGGAGGAGAGTGACCAGTGAATGCTACAAGAAAAGTCCACAAGCTTGAGAAATGAATGTGTGAGGAAAGGAGCTGATCAGCACATAGAGTATAAAATTTTTAATCTACTTTTCCTAGAGAGGCAGTTGTTAGGATTACATCTCAGATGTGTTTAATGTAAGAAAGAGAGATGATATCTCTAAAAAAGAGATACTGAGGTTTTTGATTACTCACAGCAGGGGTGAGCCATTAGATATCGGTCTACATATCTGTGATAACCTGGTTTTGACCATCAGTCTCTGCCTTTGTGGCAAGTGCACATCAAGTCAGAGGAACTACAGTTCCGCACTGCCCTGGCTGGAAACCAGAATCTCCAGACAGGCAGTTGTGGAGAGCAGGGGGGAGTGCTTGTTTAGCACATTCCTGAAAGGGCACTGACTATCTACAGCCATTTTCAAGTGGTTCTCCTCAAGTCAACCCAGGAATGTGCTGATGGTCTATACAGGTAGGGTCAGCCTCACTGAGAGGATGCAGGACCTTCAGTACCCTACAGGGAAGGTAACATGACCCTACAGTCCCTTGGAGAGCTGCAAGGAGAAATGCCTGCAGTGGTAAACATTGCAGACCAGTGCTCCCTTGCAAATAACTTACTATTATCTCTTGAATTCAACACACTTAATTACTTAGCCTCCTTCTACTTTGTGTCAGGAATAAATCTTGTACAACAGCACAAAATAAAAGGAGGTGACAGAGGAAGAGAGGGATGTTGGAGTGCCGTCAAGAAGCCAACATTCACACCAGCTGGAGAGGCTGTGCTTTTAGTCTTCCAGAGCTTCTGGTCTGAGCTGAAGCAAGCAGCATCTTTTGCTGGATCATTGAGTCTGAGGGAGGAAATAAGTTGATTGAGAAACTGATTTTCACTGAAGAGCCAGCACCCTCCAGGATGGAGCACTTGGAAAAACTTTGCATGAATTAGCAAGCAAATGTGAGGCTGGAACAAGAAGGACAAAATTTGTCAGTTTGTCATTCATGCAACAATCCTGTCAAATGTGAAATTTACTGAATCGGTGAAATTTGGCTTTGTTTTTGGGAGGGTGGAAGGAAGAAGGATATTTTACTTTGTGCTGCATTTGTATTTTTCCAAACTGGAGAAGCAATCTTATTATTTATGATCATTTTTCATCTTTAGAATGTCATATGGCCACTTTAGGATCCTCTATGAGTGTCCACTGATATGCGGAATCTGAACATACAAATTGGCTATTTCCTTCACTAATGGGGGAATATATAAGTTCAATGCTCATGACATATTCAAAACAACCACTGGTGCCAGTTTCAATTCTTCATGAATTTAAAACCTGGCTGGAATACAAATGAAATCATAACCCTATCTTTTGTGAAACAGTCCACATTTCTTGCCATCAATCTCCAACCTGTTTCAAACCTGGGTCTCTCACAAAAAGTCCATTACAGTCTCAAGATCTAATGCTCTGAAAGGATTAAGAACTGCTCAGATTACTGAAAAAAACAACACCACCAAAACTCTAAAAAGGCTAGTCCACCTTCTGATTGTTTGAGTAAGGAGAACTAAATTCACCTCAATTCCATAAACAAGTTGCTACAAAAAAAAAAAAAAAAAAAACCACCACAGAAAAACTGATGACAGGGTGGTCTAGGTGGCAATCATCTACAAGGCCCTACAAGGAAAATGCAAATAGTTAGTCAGTATCAGTTATTGCCTTTATGGTGACAGAATGGGGACTGAAATCAAGAACTGGAGTTCTACTGAGCATAAGAAATGCCACTTTGATTGTCACCCAACAAAGCATCTTTGTTTGAGGGTTAGTGATCTCACTGGTGGGGCTCAGAAATGAGTCCAAGTTTTCAGATTTAGAACTGACATGGAAAAGCACATAGTTTCTGATCTGTGAAGTCAGTCGGAGGAGCTGTTATCTGAAATAGTGCACAGTGTCTGAGTAATCTGCCAGACTTAACACATCTTGCCTCAGGAATCCAGGTGGGAAACTTTACTATAAGGAACAAAATGAAATGCAAAAATACGTGCTAATAGTTCAAGTACTGCATCATCAACACTCCACAAATAAAGTTGTTAAAATACACATATCTCCACCAGTGTAACTGCTATGCCAGCTAGGGAAATAGGACTTCCATCACCTGTCCTAATTAGGGCTAGATCAAAAGATTGAATTTTTTTTCTTCATTAAACAAAGCAAAGAGATAGAGTGGGTCATTAGCTGTAGAGTTATGGAAGAAATCCTGAGCCCCTGCTGGGTGCAATACACTTACACAAAGACCATCTTTCTCAAGAGGAGTAACCAATATCCAGGCACTGATCTGGAATAGATAAGCAAGCAATTTAGGGAGAAAAACACATTCCCACCTCCCCAGGAGGACATCGTTCCAAGATCAGAAGGATTCGATTTCTCTCCTCTTTAGACACTCTAAAACTTTTCTGGCAGATTTTCCCTCCTATTGGCTCTGCCAGGTTCAACCACTTATCACAAGCTGGAAGGGGATGTTTCCCCACATTTATATTTGACATGAGAATTTTCATCTTGAAATGATGGAGCTGTTACAGAGGTAGTGCTTATGAGAGCAACATCCTCCCATATGGCCTCATAAAAGAGGGAGAGGATGAGTTTGTCTCACTGACTTGTGTATTGCCAAGTCGGCAGAGCTAAAGATCAAGTTTTGAAAAGGTCATGTTGCATCATATAAGTGCCACCTTCCCCGAGACAATAGGCAGCCTTAATCCAGCATCACTCAAATCAACAAGAGTTTTTCCAATTATTTGAACAGCACCGAGATCAAACTTTGAGGATACAATCTAAAGCCAAAAGAAAAAGATAATAGGAATCTTTCTAATCATTAAACTGGGTTTTACATCAGTCCCTAAATGACTAAGACATGGATCTATGCCTGGAGAGAATAAATCTTAAAAGGAATAAAAGCATGGTGTTGCTAGTAGCTGACTTTACATTAGATTAACTTTCAGATTTTCTAGGTATACAACCAGGGATGTCTTCTGCAAAGATTTTGAAAGCAATCAACAGTCAGGTGGAAGTTTTGCCTTGCACAGATGCCTCATTGCAAAAGTTTATAGTGAAGCCAGCCCAAAAATTGCCATCATCTGGCAGCAGAACCTGATACTAAAACACACAGGGTTTCCTGGTAGGACTAATATTAATGAGCTTTCACCAGACAAACAGAAGCTGAGTTCCTGTCAGACTGAGTGTCGACCATAGGAAAATGACACATATCTTCTCTCCAGGTTGAAAAGGGTGGATAATGCAGAATGTGAGTGGCGCTTTCTAGCCAGATGCTGTTCAGACAAACCAGGTACCTCTCACTGCTGCATCTGCTCTCATGACAGGCCAAGGCTGAGTATCTCCTTACATCACACAATTGCATAAATCTCTACTGTTTAGTGACAAGGTTGTGGGAGTTTTTGCCAAAACAAATCAAATTTTAAAACCCCTCATCCAGACAAAACCTTCTCCTCTCTCCATTCCCCACTGAAAAACATGATCCACTGGTATATGACAAGAGTTCAGCTTCCAGACACTAAAAAATTGCCAGTTGTAAATCAAATCCAGACAAATCCAATGAAGAAAATAAGACTCTTATTGTAACCAGTGCTGAGTAACCATTGTAATATCTTACCTTGGGGTCAATATGTATCAGTAGATTTGTAATACACATTCCTCTGGTAATCTGCTATTGTCTAAGTTGGGAAGGGTCTAGGATGAAGTTTGGATGAAAAGAAGTCATTGGTGATGGACTCAGATTCACAGAAATGTGCTTCCAGAAATGAAGTTGGTCTATCTAGCTGGGGCTGGATTTCAACCTTCAACTGTTTCACATAGTATTTTTTGGCAAAATGTTTAATCCCTGAAATTCAGCCTAATTTTCTCTTGGGCAAAGATACCCTGAAATCACAGCTTTGTGGCTGACATTTTGTCTTGTAGTGGGGCACTTCAAACCACAAGAATGCCGATTTTCATTTATGTTTATTTCCTACTAACTGTGAAAGATTTATAGCTTGATTTTGTGGTTTTTATTCTGGTGGGCTTATTTGGAATATATTAGTAAATACGATACTCATTGAAATATCTTGTATCAACCAAGAGCTACTTCAAAACTGAAGATGCCTGTTGTCAAAGGAAGTCTTTCCTCAACTGTACTTTATACACAGAAGTTACTTCTTGTACTTGCATAGGAACCTCCCTACACTAAGGCAGATGCAATATGACTAATGGGCTCATCATGACTAATAAGTTCACCCCAGTTACAGCACATCAGTCAAATCAAGTATTGCCTTTCACCAGACATGACACATCATGATGTGTAAGGCTGGGAATTTTGAAAGATAATGTTAGTGATAGACTGTGTCCTGATGCAATATCTCAAAACACAATATTAACTATCTCCAGGGTAACCATGTGGAACTTCTGCTGGGAAGCCTTGGGCCAGGATCTCTGCTGACTTCCCTGAGTAAACATCAGGTGCTCATAAGGATGTTGATCTATGGTGTCTCTGTCATCTTGCTATACAGGGGATGTTTTCAGAAGGTCAGTCAGACAAGTTGGTTTCCATGATTACTGGGATTAAGATTTGAGATGGAATCATGCCTTAGGTAAAATGCTTACAAAGATCAAACCTTTGAATAGCTTTTAACTAGGATCAAGAGGTGAATAAAATAGCAAAGAATAAAAGCAAGCACTCAGCAAGATGTTCAGTCAGTGTGGCTCTGAAGCAGGGAATTCCTTGGTGGCTGTTCCAAGCAAGGCAAGCCAGTGAGCACTGAGAACTGAGAGTACCTGTGTGATATCATGAGAGATGGGTGCATCTAGTTGAACTTTACGGCAATGTTTAAACTACTGACATATAAAGGATGTTGAGAAGAGATAGATTTTTTTAAAAAACAAGGAACAGAAGTCTGTTAATTATAAAAACAACAACTGATAACTTTCTGCTATAGCCATAACCTCATTCTCCTCTTTCTCTCATCCCCATCCCAAAATCTGTCATTCCAGGTAAAAAAATATCACGTTTGCTTTAACCTTCAGAGGCCAAGAAGTGAGAATTATCGTCAATGTTCTTGAATTTCAACACATAGAGCCCTGCAGAGGAGCTGTAGAGTCAGGATCTGAAGCTTTATGGTGAAAGCATTAATGTCTCCTAACTTCAAGATCTCAAGTTTTATGTGAAAATCTCAGTTCTTTGGCATTTCAAAATACGAAACCTAAACCCTAAATTGCGACATTTTGGCTGGCACTGGTAGGCAGTCACTGGTTTGCTGCTAATTACAACCTAGAGGTGTCTGTGAAAATCACTCTAGCTTGTGGTACTATGAAATGTGCAGACTGAGAAATATGTAGGCTGATGGGAACATTTTCTTCTGACCTTTGCAAATTTAAATGGTGATGTAGTGGCCAAGCTGGTAGTCAATTTGGTTTGGGGATCCTTTTTTTGTTATTTTTGCTGCTTGATGCCATAAAGCTAACTGGTATAGGAGTTAATGGCAAAAAACTCTTCTAAGCTACAGTCAAGTATGACATAATGAGGACATCAATTAACTTAGGGCAACTGTTTATGGTTAACTATGAAAATCAGTAGCATTCAGTGGTGCATAATAGCAGAGAGAACACAGTCTTCCAGACCATCATTTCATTACAAGTTTATAATCTCGCTGGAATTTCTTATGTATCCTGGCTGAAAAAAATATAAATTTTCAGTAGAGCTTTGATTTTGGCTGTTACTGTATTCATAACATCAGAAAAGGATACTACTTTTTTTGTGGTGGTTTAACCCACTGCACTTTTATACAACTCTTTATAAATGTGACTCTGTCTTCCAAACCTTTACTGAAGCAGTGGAAGAGGTGTTAAATACTATGAACTGTGACTCTTAGCTGATATTATTATACAGTCCAGAGATAAATATGCACTCTATTCTGATATTTACCAAGAGGAGTAGAAAACTTATCTACTTGAGTTGTGTATTTAGAAACTATCTCAAGATCTTATAAAGCAGATCAGGGAGAAAATTTGATAAGAAGAAGAGATTTATGGATAGCTCTGTTTTGCCCTGAATAAGAATTTGCAAAATGATAAGGTAGCAGAAAAGGTGATTCTGTTGACCTGCTTGCCTTCAGTAGAGACCTTGCAGGCATGAGGCAGAGTAAAAACAGACTCTTTGTGTGTAGTTCTGATCTGGCCTCACCTGGCCAAGAGCCCAACCCACAACAGTAGAGGCTGACAGACTTCCAATATCCAGTTCAGTCTGAGCTCTGGGTAACTAATGATGGGAAAGATAGTGACAAGCTGGAGGGTGTTCAAGAGAGACCTGCAAGAGTACTATAAGGTGACAGGAATTGAATTATAGGGAGAAAATATAACAAAAAAAAAGGAAATATTGCTCCAGGACAGGTCTGTGACTAAAGCTTTACACGTAAAGAGTTGCACTGATCTATATTTGTGAAGGTTTCAGCTTCTAATTTCCTTTTTCACTTTCCACAGAGCATTTTGGTCTTTGGATGGTTATATGAAAGCCAAAGGGAATGTTTTGCTTCTTATCAGAACAGGATCTTAACAGATTATCAACAGGAGGAAATTAGTTTTGATTTTGAAGTACCAAAAGCTGTAGACAGTAGCAAAGATTTCTTTGGAAATTAAGGCAGGGGGTAAAGTCATGCAAAGTGTCAGTTGGTGTCTCAAAAACTGGTATTTATTGAAGAATGTTGTTTGTCTACAAAAAAGTTTGCTGACCTGAGTGAGAGCTGATCGTACTAAAGGCTGAGCAAGGTATCCCACTCTAGACCTAATTTGGGTAATACAATTGTCAACTCAGCAGCAGAAACTTAGCTAAACACCATAATAATGACAAAAGCAAGAAAAAAAAACCCACAGCAGGATAGAAGAGAATACCAAAGTGAGAGGGACAATGAGGTCTGCAGTAGTCACATGTACAAATATTCATTGTTCTCCCCTTCATCCCTTCGCAGATTGTTCGTCATAGAGCTAACAGGTCAATACACTGTGTATAATAACTTATCTCTATAGCCTCTGTAATCTACTGCTGAGCTTCTGATCAAATACTGCTTGTGCTTACAGTGCCTAATAACCATTTCAGACCTCATTTCTAAAACTGCAAAGAACATCTTGTAATGGAAGTGTACCATAACATGCCATTTCAGAAGGTGTTTCAGTTGCTGTGAAAAAAGGTCCACCACGGAGGAAACAAGTGTAGCTCAACATCTAAATAGCCCAGACAAGCAGTAACAGCCAGAAAAAAAATGCATAAAATTCCACTTGCAGCAGCTGCCAGAAAAATAAAATAAATAAAAGCAGACTTACTTCACCCATTAAATCCATCAACCACTAGGAGATCCATTAACAAATCTACTCTCAACACCCCAAGGGTCCCACTCCCCAGGATGTTATGCGCTGTGGCCAGAATTGCTCTGCCCCATGAATGTTAATGTGTAGAGCTGTCTCTCCTTTTTCCTTTTGAGGGAACCAAGTCTCTCTACAATTATTTTTTTTTCTCCTTCCTGTACTCTGGCCAAACATCCTACACACTGTGTCTTTTCTGCACACTTCATCAGAGGGGTAGATGGCCACAGCTGTGCCACTCCTCCCTCTGCGCTCACATCCAGACCTCGTGAGCTGGGAGCTTGAGCACTAGGTGTCAGACCTGGCGAGGGAGCAGTGCTGGCAGCCTGCTCTGCTCCACTTGGCTTGCAGGAGAGAAAAGTTCCATCACTTTGTAGTCTTTTCACAGGAATCCTATGGGCTACAGCCCCCTGTGAGACATGAACCTCAGACGTACCTGTGAAATGAGTCCCATGCTGCCTGAAGTGACTGGTTTAGGACTTGTTCTGAACATAATTTTCCACAGCTCTGGGACATTTTGGAGTAGGATAACCCATAATGAGCTGATGCTGACACACAATGTGCCAGACACTGTTGCACCCAGGAAAAGTCTGTTTGGTTTGCTACTCTGAAGGACAGTGTCATGTGTGATCACTCCAGCTCAACACAGCACCACTGTTTACTGAACTTGCTCATGTTTATGCCATGTCAAAGTCTTCAATTCATGGAGAATACCTTCTCTTTGTGCCCATGATCTCCTCTTGTCATCCAAAAAGGCACTGCAGAACATGAGGAATATGGTTCAGAGCCTGCTTTTAGTGCTTTTTATTATGTTCTGTATAAGAATGGTTGATTCCTGGCTGCTATCATATTTTCACTAGGTGTCTTCAGATATATACATAAATCAAAGCAATGTTTCCCATGGTGCATGCAAAGCAAGCCAACAATTATTTTCTCATTTAATTTTTAACCACTGAACTCCTGTTTCATCTCCAGATAATGATGAATATGGTTCTGACACCAGAGGTCCACACGCTCTTGCTATACTCGTTCAACACGGAGCACAAATAAGTTACTTGTTAATATATGAACTGTCATGTAAGAAGCCACAATTATGCATGATTCACCCCTACAAGCTATGTAAATCTGTGGTGTGTATATATGATAACAAATGAGTGTTAGTTGATGAAAAAACACAGGTGCCAAGAACTAGAACTCTCTGTACTGCGGATGTCAGATACGACATCAGTGTTAACACCTCCACTAACCCTTACCTTCAGGTAGATGCATTTCCAAAGGCTTATCAAGCATCCTCTATCACTCCAGTCTGTCAAAGCTCTGGCAGAGAGCCAGACCAGATACCGACCGTGCAGCATTGTTTAGTGGGAAGGTACAAGAGTAGAGAAAGCATACAACTCCTTCTACAGACTGAAAGGTACACATCCAGCCTCCTTGCTTTCATTTTTATATGGCCAAAATTCGGACCTGTGTCTGCTCTTGCCATAGCCATTAATAGGTGGTGGTGACAAGCCATAAAGGGCTTGCACCACTTACTCATGGAACAGAGGGTTCATCAGTCTTTATGGAGATAGCGTTGGCAGGGAAGGTTAGAAACAGAGCATGTAAGGAGACAACCAACATATTGACTGATGGAGCTGTTGGTAAAGTTTTGTGTTGCTATTTCAGCCCAGGAGGACATCTGCACACATGTCAGATAAAGGTAACTGTTGGTGAATGATTTGCTTTTTCTTACCAGTTCCATCCTCCTCTGAGCAACCATCAGACCAGTAACTCACATTGTCCATAATCCCAAAAATTTTCATTTTGGGTATGTTAGTATGATTGAGCACTCTGCATGGCACAGGGAAAGCAGGGCTTAGTAAGATGCAAGCCTTTGTAAAGACACATCATTTCAAACACAAAAAGCAGAAGCAGAACTCAGAAATGTTTTCTCACACACCCTCATCTCCCATTTCAGCTCTCATCCTGACATACAAATTAGTGTGATTTGTATAAAACTAGGTAACTCATAAAACCTTCCAACATACAAACAGATCATTATACCGGTTAGGATTTTCCTCTTCTCTTCTTCATCATCAGAAATTATCAATTTGGCCACTGATACCTGAGGGTGTCTCACCTATCTACTGCCATTTCAATCAGAAGTGCTATTTCCCCAAGCATGTCTTCAACATCAACCCAGCAGCCCTGAAGTTAAGAGGTTAATGCCCTGAGCAATTTCCTTCCTAAATGTGCCCAGCCTCCTTTCTGTCTCGTGATTTCAGTGAAAGACTGCATAGGTGACTCTGAGCTATGGACAGAGCAAGAATGTAAAATTACACTCTTCATTTCAGAGAGTAAATATACAAACCCACCAGTTTCAGGACACATCCTGACCACTTCAAAGCAAAATTAAAGGTTACAGTGGTGGAGAGCTTCATATCAGCACAATTTTTAACATTTTAGATCCTTGATGAAGCAGCTGTTAAAAAGAATGTTTTGTACTATTTGGCCCTGATTTATTAATGTCATAAATTACAGAGCAGACCACCCTGTAATCAAGTGCTTGTGAACCCTATGTGTAACACCTTGAAAATGAGCAAGTTGGTAGGTAACAGAAGCAGTCTCCTTATTTCAATAAAAATGTAGACGCTTGAAACACAAGCCAGAGCAGTCCAAGGGTCAGAGTGAAAAAACTGCATTTGCTCACAGGTTTTGAATTCTTCTTCATGCCATTCTGTTAGTTATGGTATTGGATAACATCTTTGGTGTTTTCTTAGCCTCCAGTGGACAGTAACACACAAACCCAAGCTCCACACACAATTGGAATAATCTGTGTGGTTTTGGAAACAAAGGGCTCCATTGAGTCACCGCTAACATGTGTAAATAGGAATGGGCAGAGTTCCACTTTGGACAGGGGATACATTTTGATATGTGTCCTTGATTCTCACTCACATAAAGGAAAAAAGATCATTTCATTTTTCTTGCTCCATGATACAGTGCTTCATGCTGTAATGGCTGGAAAAAAACCACAAAAACTTAAAATCATTGATTTCTTTCATTTGAAAGGAATAAAATGCTTCTAATTTGTACTCCCAGTAGGGAAAGAAACTGGTGGGCAGTATGAGTGAAAAACTGATTAGGCTGACTGTGCAAAGATATAGCAAGAAACTGGATATAATTATGCCAGACACATCATCTTCATTGTAAGGCACTCTTCACGGGGCTTCTTATCTTCTGAAAACTTTAATTGTTAGAAAATTACTTACTAGTTAGAGTGTATCCAAGTGATACCCTAACACACGTGGTATCTCTCTCAGATATTGCTGTATTGGCAGTCACGCTAACTTGCAGACACCATAGCATGCCATAATTCAGTATGATCTTTTTCTCTTCTCCCTCTCCCCCTGCACAACCAAGGTGAGGAGGGCTGCTGAAGCAGGTTTTCCTCTGACTGTTCCTGGTGCACTCTTCCTTGGCATTCGTTTTACAGATGAAAGATGGATATATATGGCCACATTTACACATAGGAAGAGCAGATCTTTCTTTCTACTGTACAAGTTTTGCAGGGCATTGTTTTGTCAATCACACTTCATTCCTGTTCGTATCCCTGAGGTGCAGTTTTGATACAGGGAAACATGATGTACTTTGCTCTGTACCCTGGGGAATAGCATGTGCATCAAGGAACTGTCTCTTCATCTCTGTATTCACAGTGTCTCCACTTCCAGTTTCAGAGTTGCTCACAAATTCTTGAAGTTGTTTCTCCCTGTAGTGCATATTTAGTTATTAACATCATCTTAGATTTACCAATTTTTTACTAAGACACAAAAAAATGGGGTTTTAAACATCTCTAGGTTGCTACGCTGCACTATCTAGTTTACTTTTGAAAATACTGAAGATCCAGTTCTCAATGACCTGCCCAAGGTCACATTTGGAGTCAGCGATAATCAGAGTCCTGAAGTGCAGGTTCTGAAAGATTTGGAGGAGAGGGTATCAGTCCTTCCATTATATGTGCATGAGATTTCTAACCAAATAGACCAGGGAATCTTGAATATCGCAGTCTGCAGATATCGTAGCACTGAGACCTAGGTAAACCCTTCCCAAAGTGGCTCAAGGGTTTAGCCCATATAAGCTGTACATTTGCTATTCCACACGGTGTCCCTTAAATAATCTCTAGCTGGAGGAGTATTGTTCAACTGGCTGGGGAATGGTCATAGCAAGACAGATGCATTTGTCATGCCCATGCTGAAAATGCATGGGGAACCAAGTGAAACTGAGATGGCATTTACCTCCTGGAGACGGACAAAAGTACTAGGAAGGCCCAGATGGGTTATCTCCTTCTCTGGAGACATTCAAAACTCACCTGGATGAGTTCCACTGTGACCCTGTTCTGGCAGTGAGGTTGGACTAGATGATCTTTTGAGGTTCCTTCCAACCCTTAGGGATTCTGTGACTCTGTGATTCTGCAATTCTGTGACCATAGCAATGCATGATTGTCATAGCAATGGCCTGGTTATGAACAGCAACCGTATCGTCCTAAAAGCAGAACCCCTCAAGCAGGGAAATCTGCTATCCACTCCAAAAAGGAAGTAGTAAGGGACATTCATTTCAAAGCCTGTGGTCCACAGGGATTGTGAAGCCAGCAGCAGAGAGCAGTACGGTCTCATCTCCAAAACAGAGGCAGTTATTGGAGACACAGCTAGCAATTAAGACAAGTGGGTCAGACAAAAAGAGATCCAAAAGATGTCCAAAGTCTTGACCTCCTTTCTGAATTGATGAAGAGTTTTTAATTTTTGTTTTTCATGGCAAGCTAGGAGCATGGTACAAAATTCACTGGGGTTATTACCTCTTACCTGTTTTTCCTCTCAAGCCTGGATTCATGTTTTTGTTTGGAGGGCTTGCTAACAAGCTGAGGTTTTCATCTTAGTAGGTCTGCTAATAGTACAGGACGTTCCTCTGGATTTGTGATTTCAATGCAGCGTTCTTTAGAGAGTGAGGAATTTTTTTATTAGAACCAGCCAGCTTACAGAACTGAACTGTACCTAAAAATAGAAAGGCTTGCTTTTTTTTAGATGTTAAAAATAGAGATGTATAGAAATGGTCATGTATAGGCTGCTTTTTACAAGAAGGCAGAGGTGCTCTGAATGGAAACATTTGCTATCTGCCATGTAGTTGAGAAATATAGCATTTCACAGTGTCAGGAGCTGTTGATCATGAGGAACAAAGAAGAATATAGTAACTCTGGATGATCTTAAAATGAAACCAATACACGTTTCCAGGGAAAGAACAAGACACTTGGCCTTGTGAAGCATAAACACATACAGCCCTTAAAAGACAGGGAGATACAATGACATGGATGAGGGAGGATCATCCCATGTTGCTTTTGAGCTCATCTAATTCTCCTGCTAGAAGAATCTGCCTCAATCATTGCTTGAGCATTTCGGAAAGCTGGATTTCTTCCAGTTTTTCTGAAAAAACAAAATCACGATTTTTCCTCTGCAGAATCCCTCAGTGTCCATCCACACCACTCAGGCTGAGCACTGAGCAGAAAACACAGATATTAGTAGGGAGAAATGCTCCTGAAGATGCTTTCAAAAGCCAACAAAACCCATACTCTTTTAGAGAGCTACTTCCTCTGCTAAGCCTCATCTTTTTGGGTGATCTAGCAGCATGAAGATCATATAAAGACAGATGGATTTTGTTTGATGTACTTTTCATATTCCATGTTGCTCACAGTTAATTTGTGGCCATATTAACCTGCCATATTATAGTTGAGATGTTTAAAGCTGTTAAACTGATTTGTACAAAAAGTTACCAATAAGTGGAATTCAAATGTGGCATGTAGATCTGTTAAATGCAGAAACTAGACTAGATGTCTATATACCATTTAAAATCTGCTCCATTCATAGTTCTGTAAGTATTAACAGGTTACTTTAACTTCAGAAAAACTCCACCTTTATTTTAGAAGGATATTTGCCCTAACGAACTGCTGCATAAAGATTCAAAGTTGATTACATGTGGCATCACTCAGACAGTATGAAATGCTGTAATTTACTGCCCCAACTCCTCTAAATGAGTAACTAACTGCTTTTTTTTTTTTCCCTGAGCATTATGTTTCATCAAGTTTTTAAGACACATTAACTATCACCTCCCCAACCTTCCATCACCACATAAATCCCACCCTGAAGAACCATCTGTGTCTCAAAAATCTTAGGTCAAGCATTCATGACATTTTACAAGATGTCAGTATCATGTGTGTCAAATTCAGTCCTCGACGACTTTCAGCTTAGAGACACTCATATTTCCACCAAAGGATCTGATACTCCTTGATTTAATGGCTAGGGCAGTTAAGTTTTTATTGCCGTATAGATGTCCTTTCAGCTACAGTTATGTGAAGCAGTCACAGCTCAGTTCAATCCTCTCTAATATCAGGAAAAGAAAGTGGCCAACAGCAGCTTAATGTCAGTGGTCTTGTGGAACTCAGCATGCTGCTTGACCTCCTGGTCCATGAGGACTAAGATGCAGAGTAAGTCCTCCCTTCCAAGAGAAAAAAAGAAAAAGAGCTTAAAAAAACACCATGGGATTTAGAAAATAGGGAATGCCTTGTGTCTGGCTTGATTCTCTCTCCCTTGCAAGACTATTCCGGGTAGAGATAAAAGGAGGAATAGATTCAGGAATTTAAAAAACGTACCTGGATCAAAAATACACCCAACAAATGTAGCACTGTTGCATATGTTCATTTGTTCCACAGAGAAAACAGTTTGACTAGGACCTCTGAGGTGTAAGTCAGCACAGGTCTCAGGAGTTGGACTGAACAGTTGTAGGTGACTTTACTCAAGCAGGATATGCCATCCTTCAGATTCCTACATGCTCCCTTTATTTTTAAGTTGTTTTAGTGGTCATGCCAAGATGCACATCTGAACAAGTGCTGGTGGTGTCCATGTTACATGGAACTATTATCTTCTTGATATTTTGAAGTGAAATGTAAAACCCTTGATGATTTCCAGAAAAAAAGGTTAGTTCATTACACTATTGATGCATAGATGTACCATTTATAGCCTCATACATATTCCAAAAGCAAAGCTGTTGTTGTGTTTTGTTTTATATAACTATAGATAGATTTGGTAGTGAATCATTATGTGAATGATCTTCCTTTTGGAATGACAGTGGTGCTCCAAAACAGAGTAAATAAACAGTGCTAAACAACACATTTGTGGAGTGTGAATTCTCATCATGGGTGATAGCTCCAAACTGAAAACACCCTACCATTCTATGATTCTTAACCCTGAAACTATAAGCCAAGAGGCTTTTCCTGGACTTTATGGCCACTGATTGGCAGCTGCTCCTGAGTAGATAGTGAAGTGCTGTGAAAGAAGGTGTGGGGAGATGGGAACTCTAGGACTGAGTCCTCTGATATAAAGTATTTGCCTCTGAAAACTTAGAAGTCAAAGGAGAAACTTCCCTCTGTCCCATAAATGGTACCTTCATGTCTACCACATGCATAATTGATTGCAAGCAAACCATTCATGCTGAACTCAAAGCTGCTTCATATACACAACCACATTAGAGGAGTTGCAGGTCATGGAAAGACCAGAGCTGATTTAGGCATCAATTATAGATGAGAAACTTCTTCAGTATAAATAAACTTGCTGGTTCGCCACTGTACACAGAAACTTCTAAATACAATTGATTATTCAAAGGCAGGATTCTTGCAGTTCGACTCAAGGACATTATTTTTGAATTTGAGTACATGCACACACACATGTGATCGTGAACACACACACGGTGAAACCCCCAAACCTCAACCAAACAGAAACCTTAATCTATTGGCAGGCCTCTTTTTTCCTGAACAGCTCCGATCCAAGAAAGTTTATCTAGGTTCCTTGTTAGTCTTTCTGCCATATTCACAAGCTTGGATTTAACTAAAGGCCACTGTCCCTTCAGGAATTTTTATGAAGGGCAAAACTGGAATTCTCTCTTGAATGTAACTATTCCATTTATTTATTCAGCTTCAGGGCATGTCCATGAACACACAGACACATGCATGTATATAAATGTAAAGCTTTGAAGGTGACCTATTTTTGAGCTTCAAAATACTGTCACTGTCAGAGGTTTTTCAGCTAGGAAAGGATATGAACCGGAGAAGTGCAGAGCAAACTGCAGTGTCTGCATTATTTAGAAGCACAACATGCCAGATTCACAGGTGTTCAAACTACCCAGGAACCATTTGGCCCACTGTCATGGAAAACACGATTTTAGAGATTGAAATCAGACATCGAGAAAAGGTGTTTAACCAACCAGCTACTATAGGACAAAGCAAAAAGTCAAGGTTTTCTTTACATTTATTTTTATTATTTTTGTTACTTTTTTTTCTCCCCAAAATTCTCTGCAATACTGCTTGCCTGACATCCTTTGGAACTGCTGGCAACTGAGGAATTTATTAGCTAGAAAGTTCCCAAAGTATTAGTAAGAAATATTATACACAGTTGCAATATTTCAGGCAGAAAAGAACTTACAGGTGGGAAAAGGACTAAAAATTTGGGTCTGAGTCTGGACCGACTCTCTGAATGGAGAGCCCATGTACAAAAAAAAACCAGTATATTTTATATGTGCAGCTTTACCAAAGCAGTAACAGCTCAAAATTGCTGGGAAGGAGGGCAGGAGAAAATGGACAGGAGGTCTTGTTCCTTCCCAATGTCCTGCCTGAAAACTATACATCAAATGGATGGAGTACATGGACTAGCAGCACCTGCATAAAGCACAATTTCTACCATATTTCCATGCTGGAATAGGGGAGAGCTGAATTACTCTTCAGCAGAGACTGAAACCCACAGAGTATTAGCCCTCAACAAGGTCACACCTGCAACTAGGTAACCAGAAAACATGCAAGTACCAAGCAGCGTTTCTTCCCTAAGCATATGAGACTTGTCAACCTGCCTGGGAGGTACCAGAACTGCTCAGGCCCAATGCACTCTGTCTTTGTCATCGTTTCCCAGCAGCTAAAAATAAAACAAGTAATTCTTCTGAGCTAGAAGTCACAGCCATCATGTAAAATTGTACTCATCCACCTCTTTCTGTGCTTATAAGCCTATTATTATTATGCAGAGAGATAAATACTATTGTAAATATCTTTCTGCATACGTAGAGACATATATAAAAGATGTCTCTTCTATCTGTTCCTTCAGTGCCAACTCATTGCTAAATATATACTCAGAAGCATAGTAAGAAAGAGTATAAAATTGCCTCTCTGACTGAACTCAAAATCCAATTTCTAAAGGAATTTAGGACCTGACTGCCAAAGACATTTAGGTACCTGAAAATGCAGTTAGGAATATTCTCAAATATTCAAACATGATCAAGTCTTACAATCCATTGATTTAAAAAGACTTCAGACTCCTAAGTAACCTTTGAGAATTGCAAGTCTGTTTCTTCTTCATTAGTTAGACATTGCAAAATGCCACCATATATTTTTGCCCACATTTCCTACTTTGCAGAAACCAAATAATTTTCTTTCCTCTAAATATATATTTATAAATACACATGCACACACTGTCGTTCTGCACTAATTGGTATTTGCAATTACACTGGCCTTTCCTTCCTTTTCGTCACTGAATGTAAACATGATCAAAGCCTGCCAGTATTTAATGGTGAAAATGTACCGTGTCTCTACAGTTTTAATGTCATTGGAGTGAACTTGAAGATAGGTTTACAAAAAAAAAATTTAATTTGAAAAGGATTTCATAACAAATTCAGGGAAAAACACCATATTTAGCTTTTCTTTCACTAGCATTTTTATTTTGTCTAAGGGGAAAAAAGGAATAAACAAAGATGCTTTAAAATGACCTAGTGAGGGGCAAAATAAATGCATAGAGGCTTTACCCAACACTTCTAAGGATCTTGGAAGTGCCACAACTACACTGTAGTTTCTTTGTTACAGCTCTGTATACATTTATACAAAAGCAAGATGAAAGGGGGGAGAGAGTGGTTGATATGGCTTGTGAGAAGCTGGTGGAATTAGATGGCAAGGGGTCAGGTTACAGACAATGTAAGCTAAAATGCATCAAAGGATATGAAGCAAAGGACTAGATCAAAGTCTAAGAAGCCAAGTACAAGAATAAAAGAGTGATAATTGTAGGCAGTGAGAGAAAGCACTGGAATAGAAATGTGATAATGGTATGACCTCATGACTCAATCTTCTCTTTTTGTTTTCCCCAAGTCACCAGTTTCCTCACACAGGGCTCATGGGCTGGAGAGGACAGGAGTGTGTGTGGCAGGAGGGAGCATTGAGGGGGAGAAGAGAGAGGAATTTTAGGGCTGATAACCTTCTTAGAGCTCACTTTGCCTTTTGCAATGTGTTCATTCACAAGTATTCCATAGGATCACGGGGCTGTCCTCATAGGCACTGGTGTGAAACAGAGAGCATAAAACTGAAGAGGGATGCCTGTAAGGCTGAAAAGCTGAAGGTCAGATTCTGCTCTCCTGCAGCCCAGCAAGACACAGCAGACACCAGTGGAAGCAGGTCTATTTTAAAGTTGCAACTGGGCCCTATTTTAGAGAAATTATTAGACACTGATGCCTCTCTGTTCTGTGACCAAGACATCATGGCTGGGAAAGCTGTTGGCTTCCAGAAATCTCCTTAATTATACTCACCTTCAGCTGTGGATTTGTTCAGAGGAAGACATTTGCATTAGATATTTGCAAAGAAATGCATTTTGTTGTCAAGAAGAAGCATCTTCATATCTAGAAAGGTCAGTCAGTCTTCACTGTTGTACAGCATGGAGTGTGCAGCCCTATACAACCAAAAAAGTCTAAAGGATCTCTCATCCTGGCTTTCTGGACTGACAATGCAGTCTTCTCAGCTCTCTTTAAGTCCCAGAAGAAATCAATGGCATAATTTCAGCTGTCTGCATCAAGACTAGGGTTTATTCCATGATCTCTGAAGGGACATATTTCCCCATTTACATGGGTTTTTTATTTGAGACTGGTTTAATTTGAGACATTGTCATCCATCACTATGTGCTGACATATTTCCTGATGTCTTTGAAGGCTGAGTCCAAGACTGCACAGGGTAAAAGCTCCTCTTGTGAACTTGTCACTGCACTTTGCTCCATGCTTGATCTATGGGAGTGGATAACAAATGAGGACAGTCACCACAGGCAAGTCTCCTTCCACTGACCACAGGGCTGAATTGGTGCCAAGTACCTACCCTGTTCAGCAGATTTGGAAAAAACAGTCAATGCCAGGAAACAGTATCTTCTCGACTGCCTCCTTCAGCAATGCTGATACTTCTTTCTGTTTTATCTGGAAGTCAAAGGAGGCACCTTGTCTTACTTCTCTCCAGTTTGTCTACTTGCAAGTTTCCTTTCCTCCAGTCAAGTCTCAAGACATTTCTCTTAAGTGGGTGAGCAAATGAAAGTAAACCATTTACTGGTCTCTCAGAGCTCCATTTGTTCCTTGAGATTTGTGCACCATTTATATTTTCATCTCCTTTCTTTCAATGCAGCCCACTCAGAGTCTTCTGGCAATGTATTTGTTTATTTTTCTGACTTAGTAGTTCAATCTCAGGACAATGTTATGAGACAGAGAAATCTGTCTGGATTAGTGAACTTTGAAGAAGCAAAAGATCTTCAGGAAATTCAGTGAATCTTAAAGTCTTCCCTTGCTAAGCCACAGATTCATGTTCAAGTCTTTCTCTCTTGAAAAAATAAGCTATTGAGACATTAAGAGACAAAGAGTCAGACAGCTCCTTCTCTGCCTCACTGAACTGTCTCTAAGCCTGAGTAGACCTCTTAACCCATGTTTGTGTAGCATTGCTTTTTCTAGTAGTTGATAGGGCTGGGACAAACACTGGACTCAATGATCTTAAAGGTCTCTTCCAGCTGAAGTGATTTTGTGATTCTGTGATTCTATTGTTGCTTTCCTGATGAGCACTCAACTGACAACTGTTAGGTTTTCATTGAAATGTTTGCATCTGTCTCATAGACAAATTTAGCTAGAATCATCCCTGAACCTGCTGAACTGCCCTTTAGTTTTCACTCGAGCTTACGAGGCCTTCCAGACAAAGATTCATACCTTCTCCATGTTTGAGTCAAAAATCTTTGACTGACCTGGGCTGGATTCTTGAGAGACTCTGAAGGCAATCAGCATGTTGATTGACCCAAATCAGAAAGATCTTTGCTTTCTGGGGAAAAAAGAAAATCTCTGTGTATTTCATTTCTTGAATTTTCAGTTTACAAACAATACAAAATCGGTGTGACATATCTGCAAAATGTCACTCGAGCTCAGATGATACTTAGGCATTTTCACCAGGAACTGGGCTGGTAGAGTTACTGGAAGAAAAGTCAGGTGTTTTGAGGACATTGAAGGGTGTGAGAGAACAGATATGAGTGTGATAGTTTCGAGTTCAATGTGTTTGTCACAAACCACGTGAGAAATTTACAGGAGAGTGAAAATTCTGAGTGTTGCATCTTTTCTGGTTCCCTACAGGCTTTGGGATTCAGGTCAATGTGTGATGCTCCTGAAGAGCAGGTCATATTTGCAGCCTGGTTTTGGCATTGTCTGACCCTAGCACACTCAGGGGGCAGCAGCAGCAGGTATGTATCCAGAGCTCCAATGGCCCAGAGTTGCTGACTAGTGGTCATGGCTGAATGCCAGGCTCTCTTGCCGATATACCGATGATGACATGGACCAGAGGTAGCTGTGAAGTAAAGCATGCTATATGTTGCTCTCTGCCCTCACTAAAACCTCCTGCCCTGTGTTGATAAAACAGTTCAGGAAACATTCCAGGGCTGATCATGGTTCAGTTGTGTCAGGCCTGGTACAACTGATGTGAGTCATGGAAGATAAAGAGAGTAAACACATAGGAACTTTTGCCTCGAGACCTGCTTAATCCCATCAACTGTTCAAAATTTAATATAGAGAAGTTGCAATTACAAGGTCTAAAATGTCTTCTAAAGCTTGAAAAGGACATTGACCAATGCCCTACCCACTCTTAGGCAGCCACATTGATATCACCAAGACTCAGATCCACCAAAGATTCATCCTGTTGTGTGCTGAATCAGCAATGGTCCCACTCCAAAGCCTTAGGACTATGCAAGAGTATGGAGGAAGCCAGATGGAGGCTAGAAGAAAGTGTGGCATGCACAATGACATGGAAATACCATTGCACATCGATAGAGCAGGAATATCCAGCAGGTATAACAGGATAAATCCCATTTATATTATTTTTTTATTTAGGTGAATTTATGCTATGAATTCTGACTTTTATAATAGATGTATTAGAAATACAAAACCTTGTTCCCAATGGTCTTTAATAAACCATTATCTTGACAATGTGTTTGTGACAATTCCCAAACCTGAAGGATGTGGAAGGATTAAGGAATAGCAGTTCAGGGATATTTAAAGAAATCTGAAGGTATACATGAGAAACTTGACTGAAATGTTCCATTTTATTAGGCAACTACTTGTTTTTAGACACCTGTATAGGCCCTGCACCCAAAATTGATGTCATGCAGTGTCTTGTGGTTGTCTACTCCGGAAATGTGGGTAAAAGAAACTTCCTTAAAATCAGTTCCTGTTTTTCTTTTCTATTTCCATTCTTTTTACAGTTGTGCCAAACATGTGACTTGCAATGACTCACATCTTGACGAAACTTCAATTTCAGACAGGATTTTTCCTGAGTGCTGTTAAGTTCAATGTGGCTTGTCTTGGGTTTGACCATATCAATTACATTCCAAAATATCAACAGTTATCAATTCCTGATCCTAGGAGACAATAGAAGAGCATAGGATGACCCAGGAGCCACTGTGCAACTGCCACCCTACATCTGGCCAGAGGATGTAACACACAAAGACATTGACACTCCTCATTACTCAAGGAGATAAAGTGATCAAGGCTCACAGCTGTGAGAGTGGGGTCAAAAGGACAGGGAAGCCTTATGGTTTTTTACACAAGAGCATGAGCCTTCCAAAGAAGCGGAAGGTGAAGATTCCTCTGACCTAAACCAGTCTGGACAGTTTCCTCAACCAGAAAACCCCTGTATTTTGTTACATCCCACAGTTATGACATGAATTTTGGGAGTTTGTACTACTTTTTGTTGGTTTTGCATTCATGCTTTTAGCCTTCTGTAAGAAACTGCAAGACACATCTGAAATGTTTTTTACTCAAGGCTGCAAAAAGGAGGAGGGCAATGAGTCTTGGATGTGTACAGGAGTGGAAAGATCTTCCAAAGGCACCAAAGAGAAAAAATGCCTAGTACATAAATCACATCAAATGGTGTCTCATTAATGGGTAATCACACACACGTCAAAAAAAATGGTTCTAATTTTCTCCCTGTAGGTTCACTAAGCAAGAATATCTAAACTCATGAGGTAGTTTGGCCAAAGTCTTCAATGAAATCTCTGTTGCAAGAGGTTGTCAGGTAGTTATGATCAGTACAGGAATTCAGACAAGGCAGTGATGGGGGAAGTTTCCTTGACTGAAGTGGACCTGCAGGGTTAAACATCTCCTTAAATTTCTGTCAAAGTTTTGGTTTTGGTTGGTTTTTTTTTCCCTGTATGATTTCAATAATTTCAATGATTTTACGGTTTTATATTCCATCAGTGCGTTTGTTCACCCAGATTGTTTGACCATTAAAAAGCAGAACCATACTTACCTGATTTAGGGATTAGAGTAGTCTTCTCAGCACCAAGCCTATGAAGGTCAGAGCTGCATACAGTTTACTCCCAGGCCTCTTGTCAACCCCAGCACTAAGTAATTTATCTAGTAATTGCAATATCTATCAATTCCTCAAAATACTCTAACTACTCTTAAAAGAGGACAATTTGTTCAAATGACCAAAAGCAACAAAAACAGCCATCTCCTCTGTGATGCCATTGGGTTAAAGATAACACAGGATGGTGGGCAAGGTTGATAACAAAATCAAAGGAGACACAGACATTTTGTAACTGATGCTCTAACACCACTGACCTCTGTGTTAAGGGATGTTACTGTTCCTTTTAAAAATGTTAACTTTTCTTAATTCTTACAGTTATGAAACAGTTTTAGTCCAGAATAAAGATCTGCAACCTACAGATAGTTCAGATATTCAACTGCAAGAAAGACATATTGGGATCTTCTATGATCCCAATAATGTGTGGAGGACAAACCCTTGGCTATTTAGCTCTTTCACGAGGAATTCACAGCTGTCAATGGAACCCATTATTTTTCAGCAGATCTGCCAGTTTCTCAGCCAAATATTCTAGAAACTTAGTGTTCTGAAGAGTTTCTAAAATATGTTGCTGGGTTGAAGCTTTTCCCAATGCTTCCATTGCCTTAAGAGCCTTATCCATCATGTCTCTGTGTGGCTGTTGGTATGCTAAAGAAATTACAAAAGTGAAAAGTGTGATGGCTCCCACTTCCATCTGTTTAGAAAGGAAATGTCCCTTTCTCTTGTCTATACAAAAGTGTACACAGTCTGTGTTCCCAAGTAGCAAAACTACTTTTTGGATTGATCCATCTTTATGAGTCAGCTGAATCCACAGGGACTGAAGGTGCTCAAATCCTAAACTCTGTGAAATTACTGGCTTGATTCAGATAGAAAGAAAAAATAATAATAAAGACTCTATAGAGCAAATCCTTAATCTCTCCTCACCTATTTCCAGAAGCCCTCTTTAGAAACTGCCTAGCCGTTAAGTGTTTTCTGCTTGTGAGAAGACACTGGGCCATGTAGAGTGGTAAGCTGCTTGTGGGGCCAAGCCAGGAAGGGCATCTGCTGTGGGAACCGTCCTCCAGACCTCCCTGCAGTAGGACTGGCAGATTGTGAGTGGATAAGGCAAAAATGCTCCCAAACTCCTAACAGCCCCAGACATTCACCAGTAACACTTTGGGGGCTGTGACACAGAGATTTATAACCTTTTACAGATTCTTCCCTTCTGAAGCATCCACTGTGATGACATACACCTTGTGCTTGGAGACTCTCTCTATTCCCAGCTGGAGGCTGTGTTTTCATCACACACTCCATAAAGCTTCTCAGATGCTGCTCTTGTTTTTGCATCTTTTCTCTTCCTGCTCACTCTACTTGGCACTTGAGTATCCTCTTCAGCTAGGAACTCCCTCACAGTGAGGAAATCCCCATTGGGAAATAGCAATCACAAACTTTGCAGATTGATCCAAACTATTTTTCATCTCCTTTTCCTTTTGTCCTTTATCTTTGCATTTTAGGGACAGTCATTCCATTGTAGGCTTGTTTGCTTTCTTACATCAAGAATGAATCTCTCCCACCTAGGCTTAATGGCTTATCATTGTGACACTAAATTTTAGACCCAAGCTTCATCCAAGGTCACAATTTCTACTATTTTGCAAACCAGTAGAAAGCACAAATTCTATAGTGTTTTGTGACTATGAGTTAAGTTCAGTATAGCTGTCAGCTTCTCTTAGGCTCTCTGTCAGCAACAGAACTGACCTCATTGACTGAATGAATCACTTGTCCCCCAGGGGCAGGAATATTTCTTCCAGGACAGGATAGAAGCTGCTTTCTTATAACAGCACTATCAGTCCCAAGTAGGGAGTTGGAAGCTGCTTAAGCCACGCACCTGTCTTGTAGATAGTTCCTAGGCCTGCCGGGCATTTACCATTCAAAAAATATACATTCTTCATCAACTTCAGCTGAACTTTGGCGAGGGATGTAGGGGGGAGAAAGGAAAGAAAAAGAAAGGAGGAGGGGAGAGACTCAAGGGGTTCAGCTGGAAGTTTTTGTTCAACCCTTGACAGAAATAAATATCCATATCTATCCTTTTTGGCTTTAGAGCATTTGTTAAATGTGCCAAGGGTAGAATTGTTACCCCATATCAATTATCCGATGATTAGTTTAAAAAATAATAATTGGTTTTCTTGTTAACAAGATTATCCTTCAAGTGGAAGGAGTAAGAAGTACCCTGGAAGGAGAAAAATGTGAAATTAACCAATTTGGTCCCAAAAGCAGGAAGTATCCATCCTGTCCCAAATTGGCCCATAGGTGTGACAGAGGAGAACATATTTCCACTGTGTTAGTGATGTACCATTTGCCCTGCCCTAATCATCCCAGAAGTATTTGCCCACCACATTGGACCAGGAGTAATCAAGGAGTGAGTTGAATATTTAGACCTGACATCAAAGCAAACATGCACATGAGCCCAGTATATTCAGACTTTTAACAGCCAAAGTTACACTCCAAAGTGGAGTTGTGACATTCCCTGAATTGTCACGGGACATATCAGATCAGACACGTGGTAGGGCCCTTGGTCTGTGCTGATTATCTGAATATAAATGGGGGGTAGGACTAGGTAAGAAGTATGGAAAGATGACGGCTCAGCTTAGGAGAGCTTGATACATCCCAGCACTTCACCATGTTTTCATTTATAGATATATGAAGGAATTAATCACATACTTCTAGCTAGAAATAGACTTTATTTAGATATTTGATTATGATAAATAAAGGCAAAAGAGTCACCTATTCCTGTGGCTATGGCTAGAAGATGCTGCGTACAAGCATGCCTGATCCATACCTCCCATGTGCTAAGAAGCCTTTAAGCTCTTTTTTAGATGATGAGACACGAGCAGGTGGTCCAATTGTGAACAAAATGTCAGAATCCCTTCCCAGGTACAAAATCCCACTTAGAGAGACAGTCAAGTTATGCTGATAAACGTCAACTAGCCCCAGGCATCACCAACTCTCAAATCTCTGCTTTCAGTGCTAACATTAACTCTAATTACGTTCATCCTAAATCTGCTTCCAGTCTGTTTTCATTACCTTCATTCACGTTACTTTACTATCACTTGTCCCTGCTTGCTGGTATGATCTATGATCAGATCTATTAACAGATCTGATGCAGTGTATTTATATTCCTCATCAGCTTGTATGTGGCACTTCTGCTTTCCTTGACCTGCGAGGTAGTTAGTACACTTCAGATGTAATTTTCTTACACTGGAAAACAGCTTCGTGACTTTTCAGAGTATTACCAGAAGCCTGTTCCTCTTTCACTGAGGTCAGCAGTCAGAATAAAAGTAAACTCTGATGTGAACTCATTAGTGGGGAGCTGTCCTTTACGCTATGCAAACAAATAGGATGCATGTTAGACAAGGCATGTAAATAAGGTACTTTTGTTGGATTTCCAGGAGATCTGATAGCTTAGAGGTGTGCATAAAAGCAAGTGTGTTTTTACAAAGATGCTCAGTCTCCATCTATCTAACTGATCTAACACCTAGAGAGAACAGTGATGCAAACATATCTGTGACATGACAACTCTGCTTTATGCAGCATGGTCATATACAAAGCAGTAGGATAGAAAAGGCCATTTCTGATTTCCCTGTCTCAGTTGTGTGCTGGATGGCAGTGCTGTCTGCAGGTTACATCAGGAAACATTGCGTCCCTGGATTTTCAGAAGCACTGAGCATCCAAGCTTCCCACTCTTCACAGTGGGATGTGTAGGTGCTCAGTGTTTCTGAAAACAACATTTACAATTTAGATCAACATTTTATATCTGCATGAATTAAAACCCTGAAAATGATCTCAGTGTTTCTGAAATGACTCTGGATACTTACAGCTTTCTTCTTGCCCATTGAGTGTTGCAGGCTCAGCTCTGAAAGCAGACAAAAGGCCAAAGTCATCCCTAGGATGAGTGCACCATTCCCAGTGTAGATGCCAAAAGAACATCTCTAGATCAGAAAAATGTACTCCCTTCTTCAGAGAGTTATAAGATTCTCCAAACGACTGTAATAAGTTATGAGACCTTGAATGGAAGGTGCTACTGAATAGTAGATCATTATCTCTTGGTGGATTTTATAGGCATTTCTACAGTACTCATGAAACAGATAAGGAAAATGATATTTTGAACATGTTCTCAAATGCATGTGCTATTTCTGTGTGCTCTCACCCAGCTGGCAGAAGAGACAAGATTTTAAAGGATACTTCATGAGGTGTCACTATCCCAACATAACATGCAAGTTCATTTACTGAATTTGTAGGTAGAGTGTTTACTACTAAACTCTCTACCTAGAAAGTTTAATGAGTTAAACACAATAATTCTCAAGTATTTTTACATTTAATATGTGCATTTCTAGTATTTACCGTTCACTCTCATCCTTTTAGTAATTTAGTCCCTATTCAAATGATTAATTAAGTCCAAGGATTAGCTACTCTTCACGAGGTTTTTTTTTCTTTCATTTCTCAACTTTGATATTGTCATTTCAGTAAGGTATTACCATGCCCTTTCCAAAGAAAGGTACTGGGCAATGGGCAGGATTTCACCATGTTCTTTTCATTATAAAATCAATAGGATTATAAGCATTACTGAAAAAAAAATGTATTTCAAGTGACAAAGCAGAAAAGAGTAAAGTTTCTGAAAACCTAGGGAGGAACCAATAACTCTCTAACCTTTTCATGAGAACAGAAATTAAATCAAAGTGCTCCTTAACCTGTGCAACTGAAAGGAAAGGGAAAAGAGTTGTGTTCCAGGTTCCTTACAGAACTGTAATTCCTAAAATTTCTAGTAAGGAATTGAATTATTGCAAAGCCCCCTTTTCAACATGATGTACCAAGATGTTCCTCATATGAAGCATGTCTTTCCTGGAACAAACACAGGTGACTGCCTCCTTTCCAACCAAAAACTTGAGACACTGTCCACGTGAGGAGCAGTTATTTGGAAACATGAATAATCTAAACACTGGATATTATTCAAATGGCCTGTTAGTATGCCAAGGTTTCTTCTTCAGTGTTTGAACCTTCTACAGAGATTAATAACCTTTGTATGCTTGAGCAGCAGGTCAAATAACTACCTTATTTTCTGTTTATGTGTGGTTTGTTATTTGTGGTTTGTATTGCTTATCTGTCTAAATTATGAGGTTTGGGTAGTTTTTAAACTTTTCTGTAGAAGTGGAAGCATGTCCTTCATTAATGTTAAGTCAAGTCCATGCTTGTTAGGATAAGAGAGGTGATCATTTAGGAGAAAGAAGTATTTTAAGTGCCTACTTTCTTCAGTTGTTTTCTGAGCTTCATACAAGCATTCTCCTTCTGCTGTTTTACTGTTTCACACTTGGGCAGGAAGTGAATGCAAGAAATATGTCTCAGGCTCAACCCTGAATCACTGAATGTTGGCAGTGAGTTGTGGAGTCCCCCATTCCATAAAGTTTAACACTTTTCTAGATTGGACCCTCAGAAAGTCGGTAAAAGGGGTGTCATTTAGGGTTACTTTTGTGAGAGGATTAATGCCTTAATCAAATTACTTGTTTGGAAGAAAAATTAGCAGTTGCTGTGGTGTTTCAAGAGTCCTTGAAAACATCAGCAAAAATTCTCTATGTTCACTAAGATCAGGTATGTGTGTGACGGTCCCTATTCAACCTGTGTTTGCAGTTTGCATATTTCTGTGTAAATGTGTGTCTTACAATTAGCTTGAGGATGTGCTTACAGTTGCTTTTACAAGTCCTCATTCTTGACAGTTTTACGGATGTTTGCACTAAGTAGCTTTTAGTGGCATACTGGTGAAACTAGGCACCTTGTTTTCCTTTCTTAAAGGCCCTTGGTTCTAATACCTACAAAGACTAATCCATCTGCCTCAGCTAATCCAGTCTAAAAGTACTCCAGTGCACTTGAAAGGATGTCCTGTGAGCAAAACATCTCACCTTGAGAATGGGGAAAAACTTGTTTTGGAGGTTGCTTCCCTCTGAAGCAGCAACTCCAATTGGCTAATCTATTTAGCAAAATTAATTAGAGGGCCATGGATTGAGTTTCATGGCAGACTAAAGCCCAGCTTTCTCAAAGAAAGGAATTCATTGTTGAACCTTTGATGGTCTAAAGGAGGAGAGGTGCATTCATATGTTTTGGGTAACTCCCTCATCATTACTAAGATAAAATAAAAAGGCTTTAAGGTTTCTTTCACCAATCACCTCACAAGTTGGCAATTATATAGGATTACTAGTATCCCATAGACCTGAGCTACCAACAGCTATTTTATTCACTTGTGTAATGCATTTTATGGTAATAACAAAAGAGCCCTTCAGGCTACTTTGTGGTCCATACAGATTTTGGAGGAGGGGGAGCTCTTATTTTTGTTTGTGTTTTGAGTGGGGGAGATGGGCAAAAGGGGGTTTGTTCTGCCAAGAGATTAGCATGAAAGAATGAAATGAAATGTTTCGGTCTTGTTCAGTTCTAGTCTAATCAAGCCTACTCTCAAATTAATGAGCTCTTACCGGGGGGAACATCTCTCGATGCTGGAAGGCAGTAGTAAAGCTATGCACTTCTATTTCAAAAAAATTTAAAGCAATATCCTTTTTGGCTTCAGATAAAACAGTGAAAGAAGCATTTTTCATCTTTTAGGGTTTGATTTAATGCTACACTGACTCGTAGGGTTTGTGTTTATTGGAGGCATTTTTCTAGAGAGCTGAACAAATTGCCAATAATTTGAGGGTTAGTATTCTGGTCTATTTTGGCTCATGGTGAATGAAAAGTGTAGGACAAGGAAGTCTAGCAAAGGAAAATAAACTCCAGATATTTTGTGAAAAAAGACTTCCTAAACCCTCTTCAGATCATACCAATACTTAAGTACTATCTTCTAATAGCCCTTCCTTGTTCTTTCCTGAAGTTGCTCTGTGCTGCTCTGGCTGGCCATGAAAGAATCACTCAGATCTGGAGTGATAGTTCTTTGATAAAGGGAGAAATTTTTCCTTAAAATGCTTCATGCATTGGTAGCTCACCAGACCACAGTCTGAAGGGCTCCCCCTGGGCTGGAATAAAGCACAGTGCCTGAGTGTTGTAGACCCTGTTGTGCCATGGGAAAATCCCCTGTGTGACTACTGATTCAGGTCACCTTGAGGCATTCCACAGTGCTTGGAGCAAAATCCATACATTTTCTGCAATAACATCCCCAATAACACCCCCACACAGTTTTCTGCTATCAAAAGCTAAGGCTGGCAGATCTCATAGTTGAACAGTAGGAAATGCCTGTTGAAATCTTACATGCATTTGTAATTTACCCTTCTGTGTGCCTATTATGGAACTTTTATGAATTATCTCAATTAATGCTATTTTTCTCACTTTATTTAGCACAAAGTGTATCTGGGGCTCGCTGAAAACAATGTGTGGTTTGCGTTCTAATGTAGCCTCATCATTTCAACATTGTTTTCAGGTTTTATTTACTGTTCTCTATATCCAAGCATTTTAATGAGACAAGAATCAGGGTTATGTTCATCTGTTCTTTGAATTTCCAGCTATATTGCAACTATAGTTTGAGAATATTCCATAAGCATCAGTTAATCTTCACAATATCCTTTTGAGATAAGATGTAGAAGGATTAAGCCCGAACTTGTCATATTTTCTAATGTAAGTCACGTAGGGGCTGACTATCTAAACTGTCTACTAGCTACACTGCATTTTGCTAGGATAAAAGCAGAAATGTACAAATACAAATCTCACTGTTCCAGATCTAGGTGAGACCTTAATCTGTTTATTTTTGACGGGTTGTATCCTTCTGTATATCAGGGGAATTTAGGAAAGGAAAAATTCATCAAGAGTGAAGTCATGTGGAAAACTTCCTCTAGGTTACTTATCTAACATCTCATCAGAGCTCCCTGCCAGACTCCAAGAGAAAATCAATGATTCTGGTCAAAGATTCAGGTCAACCTCACCATCATCTGTGCTCTACACCAAGGTCCTTGCCTCATTTACTGTCTGTATTCCTGCTCCTGAGATGTGTGAGGCAACGGTCTGGCTAAAAACAGCCTTCTTCAACTCAAACTATGATTCATTTCTTAAGTATCTTACTCAAATAGTGCTAGAGGCCAAAATGCCAGATGCTACAATTCAGTTCTTCTAATGTTTGCTAACAAAATACCCTTAGATTACTTTTTTTAAGATGAAAAATGAAAAAAAAAAAAATCAAGGCTTGCCATTGATGGAAACTTGCTGAATTTCACCAAATCAATCAGCCAGATTGGACTTTGAAAGAAACAAGGTATACTCCTACCTTTTGAATTATGAGAGGAACTGACATATATGCATCATTTTCCTCTGTGGACAAGCTATGATAGGGAATGAGGTAAATGAGTTGTCAGACAGTCTGCAAAGTAGCAAACAGAAGTGGAAATACTGGCTACTAAATTTGGACAGTGATATAACAACATCCCAAAGGCCCATTAATCTATCCAGTCTTTATCTTCTACTGCTGCTGCATCTCAGCCTGCCTCTTGCTCCTCTCAGGTACTCACTAGCACCTTATTTTGTCTTCAGTGCTGTTAGAAAGTTAAGAGAATGAGACAAAGAACCATTATTCCCATATTGAATGGTCATCAGACTCAAAAAGCACTTTCAAATGCGTGGTCTGATTGTTGAAGCTACTGACTTGAAGTCCAAGTATGGTGTCCTCAGGAGTTTAACAGCTTAACAATGTGCAGGCAGAAATGCTCACTGATTTCAAAAATTCTTCTATAAAAGCTATACTCTGATACATCTGTCCCCAGATGAGCTCCTCAACTCATTTTCAAGCTGCTACTCCAAATCAAAACAGAACCACACATTTACAGATGAAATAGATGCAAAAACTGTTTTAAAGTTGTTCAAAATCCTTTTCCCTCATGTTTCATTCTTTCAAAATAATGGAACTATTTTTGCTAGAACATTCCCCAAAATATTGAGGCAGGGGAATACACCCAACATGGAAAATTTCTGCAGAGATGATTACAAGACCTTGTTACCAACTCCTTGTAGTTTTGCCAAACATTAACGGGAAGAAACAGACTGCTGCAGTGATAGCTACTGGTGTCAGCTCCATGTGGAATGATACCAGAAGCAAATATTGTTGAGTAGTGCTGCATGTTACTTCTGCTAGGGCTCAGAAAACAGAACTTTTTCTTTAATGTGACAGGCTACAGTCGGCTTTTAAGTGGGTTTTATAAAGTGTGTAATGACCTGTAAAGATGGAATTAAACAAGGAACTGTGTATCACAAAGTCACAAAGATTTAGTTTTTCTCCCAGAAGGGATTGCTATGTTCAAGCAGCCTGTCTTCCTGCAGGTCAGGGTCAATAAACTAGAGTTTGCAAGCTCAAGGTGAGCTGTCTTCATTGTGGGATGCACTGTGGGGACTGGTAACAGGCAAGGCATGCTGATGGCAATGAGAATCTAAGTTTATAAATTGTAGATAGGATTGCAGAAAGACAGATCCAGTGTCAGAAAGGGCTGGAAAAAGGAAATGGTGCCTGTCTGCAGGCCAGCATGCAGGTGCAAACATTTGTTGCAAACTGAATTCATAGAATTGTAGAATCACAGAATTGTAGAGGTTGGAAAGGACCTATAAAGATCATCTAGTCCAACCCCCCTGCTCAAGTAGGTCCACCTAGAAAGAATCAAAATGTCTTTTAGCTGAAAGCCTCACTAAAATACAGCAAGTGCTCTTTACAAATAAAATCTCACCTTATTTATCTACTTTAGCCACATAAGCTTTTAATTAGACCATATATAGAGCTCCATACAGAGCTCCTTTAAACTGGAAAACTCCAAGAAAGCTTTTCCAAAGTGAAAGCCATAAGAAGTGGCCCATGTTCACAGCATACCCTTCTCTATATAAAGAAGTAAATTTAAGAGTTCCAAACAGATGACAAATACTAACATACCTGAAATGGATTAAGGGCTTCTGATTATTGTTATTATTTTCAGTAGTATTATTCTCAAAGCAGTCAAATGCATTTCATCTCAGAGACTCCGAAGTCTAAAAAAGAATATCCAGTGGAAGAACTGTCACATCTTTTTCCTTATCTACTTTCTTCTCAGTTGTCATCTGACACATTTTTGTGTTTACTTTCATGACAAACGTGAATCATACATATATAACAGTGTCACTCAGACTAATAAAACACCTCTGGCTCAGCTCATGCTGTAGCCTTTTTATGAGGCTGTCTATCATTCCACATAGCTGGCAATGATGTGTGGACTACCACAGATCTGTTTCTGATCATATCTTCCAGTTAACTGCTGCAAATGAGAACTCCTAATATGGGGCTATCAGCAGACAAATTGCTTAAGCCTAACAATGCCACATGAAGAAGTGTAAACAACTGGAATCTGCTACATTTAAGCAATGCACAATGCTTGCATTGTGTGCCTGAAAACAACAACTGGAAGGATCTCTCTGGATTTTTAAGACAGTTTGTTGCCAAAGTAGAATGGGAAAGCCCACGTGCACACACACAAAAAAAAGAGAATGTTTTAATGTGTTCACTGACACCACTTCCAACTGGAGCAGGATCACAGAAAACTCCAGTACTTGGAAAAATTCAAATGCTTTGCCCTTGAAATTCTCCTTATGAACTAGTTTGGGAAATACTGGGAAGACTGAGAATAAACAGTAAACAGAAACACGTGTCACACCTCATAGTCTGGGTTTGTTGGCACAACCAAATGAAGGTGCAGCTGGAAAACTGGTTACTCTATGAATGTTACCTTTCTTCCAGCTACCACAGATAAAAGAAGCAAAGAAGGCTGCAGGGCAGATTGGGAGGCATCTTTGCTCCTCTCTCTCCCTCTACCATAGCACTGATGCTTCCCTTAGACTAGGATTCTAACTAAATTAAATGTGTAGACTTCTCTATTTTTTATTCTTCTGCCTCTATTCAACAGCTACTTGTTCCTCAAATGCACCCAAAACTAGCTTAAGAATCTCCTCAGAAAACAGCATCCAGTAGTTTAATGAAAACAGTGATCAACCAGGTGACAATCTGATGCCTTTGGGACTTTCACCTGTTGTGGCTCCTCAGATATATGCAGCTTCTGATGGGGTTCACCTGGGGACATTTTGCTTGTGACCCATCATTCCTTACTTGTTATTTAGCATAGTGTTATATACTGAGAAATATGAACGAAAGCATTCTTAATTGTGGTAAGGAACCACAGGTTGTGACCCCAGGAAGAAACATCAGACCTTCAATGAGGATTTTTATTCTTGTAAAATTTAGAAAGTCTTATGAATGTACCTATCAACAGAGCAATTCCTTGCTGATTGATTACATACACGATTTTCATACAGCAAATCTGAAGAAAAAACATGTTGAAGTCAAGAGAAGGAAATGGACCAATATTTTCTCTCAAATTTCAGCTCCCAGATCTTGAATCTGGAAGAAGAAATCTTCCCAAAAAATATGAACTACAGATTTTGAAATAAAACAAGGCAAGTGAAGTTAAAATTCAAAAGCCTGCAAGATTCTGGGAAATAAAAATATTGCTTGATGAACTAAAATATTGTGTTCTTTTGAGGGCTCTTTTTCACCACTGATAATTTTGCTCCTGAACAAAATGAGGCATTGAATTGAAATTTCGTTGCACAGAGATTTGGGGATTCCAGCAATTACATAACTCCCTTTCAGAGCAAAATTTATTTTCTTTCACATGGAAAACTTTTATAGAAATCTAAAGCTGTGTTCACTCATGGTTATTTTCTGATTTAAACTAATATATAAAGTAGTATTGATTTTTAAAAACAAATTCCAACATTTCAAAAGAAAATAATACATCTGTAGGGTCTTTTTTCAACTATCAAGCTAATTTAGGATGTCTCCACATTATTGGAACTTTTTCATCACTTTTTTTTTTTAAATAAAATTTCCCCAAAAGGAACATGCGCTCATAAACTGCTTTATTATTATTATTATTTTAACACTATTGCATTTTACTGATGGGAAGAAAAAAAACCTTCTTACCATGAAAGTTTTTTTTTCCAATGAATATTACTCTTAAGTCAAGAAGAGACATGTCTGAAAATCTTTCAGATGGAAGACTTATTATACATCATTGGAGGGAAAAAAAGCTATTAGGGGCCAAATTCTGATACAAGCTGGTTTATGCAAATCTACCTATCTCCAGTCACTGAAAATGAGACTTTTCAATGTACTTTGTATCCAAAATGTTAGTGTGTGCATGTGCATGTGCACAGATATGTGTACAAACACAGCCACTCTGTTACTGCTTCTGGCACATAAGAAAAGCTTTCCAGATAATTTTAGAGATATATATATATATAT
>WBNH01004580.1:7063-34843 GCA_013401255.1 Urocolius indicus | reverse complement strand
CCCCAGAGACTCCCACCAAGTCCCCTCATGGAAACTCCCACCAAGCCCCATCCCCGGGAGACTCCCACCAAACCCTACCCTAGAGACTGCCACCGAGCCCCATCCCCATAGACTTCCACCAAACTCTCCCCCAGAGACTGCCACCAAGCCCCCCTCATGGAGACTCCCACCGAGCCCCATCCCCCGAGACTCCCACCGAACCTTCCCCCAGAGACTCCCACTGAGCCCCCTCACCAGAAACTCTCACCGAGACCCCCCTCACGGAGACTCCCACTGAACCTCCAAAGGGGCGTCCCGCAGGTCCCAGGGTGCCACAGCCCCAGGGCACGGGGTGGGGGGGTGGTTCCTGGAGGAGGGTTGATGGAGCCCAATCTCATTGTAAAAAAGAGTGGGCAAAAAGTATAAAACGGTATCAAAATCACTGATGGCGTCGGGCCGGATGAGGGCTGCCCCTTGGAGTGCTCCTGGAGGAGCTGGGTGGTGGGTGCAAGCTGACTCCCACCGCCGTCCCGGGGGTCTCGGGCTGGCAGTCGGAGCCGGTGACCCTGGTGCGGCCGGAGCTGACGTGTCCCGGGCAGCAGGGAGGGCAGAGCCGGGAAGCAGGGTGAGGGTACCCAGGGGGCGAGTGATCCCTGCAAGCCACCCCGGTGCCCGTGGGGTCAGTGGGAGCTGGAGGAGCCGGATCGGGGCTGGGCGCGGGGCCAACCACCGGCTGAGCAGCCGGGGAAGGAGTGGGTAGAGCGAGGTGGCAGCGAGAAGGGCTGCGAGTCCAAAGCCTGGCTGGGATCAGGGCTCGGAGTTTTCCTCCGGGGTGGGCACGGCCCCTCGGTGCCCACCCAGGGGTGCGTGGAGCAGCCGGCGGTGGCGTGGGCTGAGCGGCTGCGGACAGGNGGGGGTGCGGTGAGGTGGCTGGGGGCAGGTGGTGGGGGCAGAGAGGGAGCTGCGGGATGCCCAGGCTGCCCTGCAGCAGCTCCATCATGCGCTGCAGCTCCCGGCTCAGGTGGGAAACCTCCTGGTTGAGGTGGTTGATCTGGAAGGGAGAGGGAGAGCGGTGAGCACCGGTGGATTTTCCCTGGCTGAGTCCCCTGGCCTGAGACACACCTCTTGGTTGAGCCTCTTGATGTTCTGCTTGATCTCCTCTGCTTCCATGGCCAGGCCTGGGCTGCCTGTATCAGTCCCTGCCAAGGAAGAAGAAGTGGCCAGTAGCAGAGGGTTCCCTGAGCATCCCCCAGCCTCGTGGCCAGTGCTCCTGAGGAGTCCCTTGAGGTAACTGACATGGAGGTTTCCCTTGAGATACCTGATGTGGGGGAGTCCCTTGCTGCACTCTGCAGCGGGGGGTCCACATTGAAGCTGAAGGCTTGTGGTTCTGATGTCCTCCCGTTGTCTTCAATCCCATCCACGACTCTAGGGCAGGGAGACGGGTGAGTGCTGGCCCTTGTCACCCCTTCAGCCCCTCTGCTACCATTCCCCCAGCAGCCTCCCATGGCACAACGCCACCAGCATGTCCCAGTCTTACCTGGGGCTGAGATCTGGGGGGCCATACGCATGCAGAGAGGGGATGAGGAGCTTGGGCAGCCTCCTGGCCCTGCTGCCCTCCTGCTCAGGGAGCCGGGGGTCCCTCCGACACCGCGGAGAGGGGCTGTGGCCCCGGCTGCAGCGGGCAGGGGAGCGGCAGTTGCGCTGCAGGGCTGAGATCTGGCACAACTCATCACCCAAGAGGCTGCTGAGGGAGCCACGTCGAGCTGGGCTGCTCAGCTGGGGCAGCAGCAGCTTGCGGCGGGTGATGGTGGTGGGTGAGCGCTGGGAGACTTCATCAGGCTCCTCCTCATCCTCCAGGATGGAAGGAAGGGGCTTCTCTGGGGCAGCACCGCTCTCCTGACGAGGCTGCAGGCAGGGAAGGAGGGGAAGGAGGTCAGGACTGGTACCCACACAGGGGAGATGGCATAGCCCCAGGCATGGCCAATCTTGCCTAGTCCCTCCCCCTGCCCCGGCGAGGCACAAACCTGTGATGCTGGCGACAGCCGTGGGGAACGGGAGTATCGGCAGAGCCCCTGCAGGGAGAGCAGACAGCACCAGCTCAGTGGTCCCTGCACAGCTCCATGGGGACCAGCTGCAGACTGACACGGTGCTGGGCATGTGCCCACCTTCTTGGCCTCTCAGTGCCCTCCCTGGACCACCGAGCCTCTCACAGCCTCACGCATCAGCACTGTCCCTGTCAGCCCCTCTCGCCCCCTCTCCTTCCTCTGCTGCTGTTGTGACACTAATCAGCTGCCTGACCTGCTGCCTGTGTGGTCCAAGCAGGAGCTGTGGCTGCATCTCAGCCCCAGCTCAGCCATCAGAGAATCGTCTCCCCTGGGAGCACGCTGCTTGCCCAGTGAAGGGTGCAGAGGGCTGCTGCAGGACGTGGCAAGCTCTGTTTGCATCCTCCACCCTTCACTCCTTCATACCTCTCCTAGGCAATGGACACATTGGGTTTTGGTAGAGCTATCTGGGATAGAGAGCAACCTCCTGACAGTGCCTAGAGGTGGGGGGCACTGGGGGAAGATGCTCTGGAAGAGCCCCTGGCCACTCCAGCACATATCCAGCAGCAGAGGAAGGAGGAAAAGTACTGCAGAGCTATTTCTGCAGCAGAACATCCCCACGACTGCCGATGTCATCAGTGTGACCAAACCCAGGTGCTGCCTCCTGCACACTGGGGGACTGTGGCCTGGCTGCCTGTCCCCCAAGTCTCCACCACCCTTATTTCCAGGCCTTCCATCCACCACAGCCTCCTGCATTGCAAATGCTTTTGCTTCCAGTACCCCAGGATGGGAATTAAGAAATTCCTGAGCCGAGAGGAGCCAGGATGGGGGATGTACCAGCATGGCTGGGGTGGGGGAAGGAGGGTGCACAGACACAGCCCCAGCTGTAGCCTCAAAGCCTGGGGACCATGAGCACAGAACAAACTCCCAGGGAATAAACATCCCCAGCCCTGCTCTGGCCTCCAGGGCCAGGAGGATGGGAAGGATCCCACAAGGGAGGACGTGCACCCACCTCCATCTCGCTGCCCTCCCGCAGGTTGAAGGTGAGGTCCTGGTGGATGTCCAGCGTGAACTTGCTGGCGTACTCAGGGTAGAGCTGCAGCACCTCGCAGAGCCCCCGCAGCCCGATGTGCTGCAGGTCACAGTAAGTCAGGGCCTTCACGTCCGCGTTGCTCTTGATCACCCGGTCCGTGCTGCACAGGTCGGCTCCGATCAAATCCCCTTTGCCTGCAGGAAGGCACCAGTGTGGGCTAGAGGTATGAGCCCTGAGCCACTCACCCAGCCGGGCAGCAAGAAGAGGCCAGGGGAAAGCCTACACCACCTGCCCTCACCCAGGATAGCCAGGACCACGTCATCCTTCAGCACCTCGAGGGAGCCGGAGCAAACGAAGTAGTTGGCCTGCAGCGCATCGCCCTGGCGCAGCAGGTACTCCCCAGGGGCACAGAAGGAGGTCTTGATGTGGAGGGAGAGGGAGCGGAGGCAGCCCCGGCTGGCTGTCTCGAAGACAGGCAGCTGCAGGATGTCCTTGTTGAGGTGCATGGCCACGTCTGCCCGCAGCTCATCAGGGAAGTCATGCAGCAGCTGGGGAGAGCGGGGACAAGGTGCTGGGGTGAGGATGGCAGGGAGCAGCCTGACAGCCCCAGGGGGACAGGTTGTCATGGAGCATCTCACTGCACTGCTGCTCTGGCTGGCTCGGCAGAGCCCAGCAGTCCTGGATGCCAGAGGAGAGATAGTCTTGGCCATATTGATGGCTGACTCTGCTCCACTGCCTTGGCAAGAACCTGCCCTGTACCTGACACACAGCTCTGGCAACAGAGCACAGAATCATACAATCATTACAGATCCTGGAGTCCCAGCCCTGCTCTCACCCTGCCCAGCCTACCCCTAACCCACAGCCCTCAGCACCTCAGCTCTGTGTCTTTGGGATCCCTCCAGGGCTGGGCACTGCCCCAGCTCCCTGGGCAGCCTGGCACAGGGGCTGACACCCCTCTCAGGGAAACAGTTCTGCCTCAGCTCCAACCTCAACCTCTCCTGGGGCAACCTGAACCCGTTTCCTCTTGTCCTGTCATTCATTACTGGAGAGAAAAGACAAACCCCACCTTACCACAACCCTGTTTCAGGTAGTTGTAGAGAGTGACCATGTCTCAGCCTCCCTTTCTCTAGGCTAAACACCANCTCACTGCACTGCTGCTCTGGCTGGCTCGGCAGAGCCCAGCAGTCCTGGATGCCAGAGGAGAGATAGTCTTGGCCATATTGATGGCTGACTCTGCTCCACTGCCTTGGCAAGAACCTGCCCTGTACCTGACACACAGCTCTGGCAACAGAGCACAGAATCATACAATCATTACAGATCCTGGAGTCCCAGCCCTGCTCTCACCCTGCCCAGCCTACCCCTAACCCACAGCCCTCAGCACCTCAGCTCTGTGTCTTTGGGATCCCTCCAGGGCTGGGCACTGCCCCAGCTCCCTGGGCAGCCTGGCACAGGGGCTGACACCCCTCTCAGGGAAACAGTTCTGCCTCAGCTCCAACCTCAACCTCTCCTGGGGCAACCTGAACCCGTTTCCTCTTGTCCTGTCATTCATTACTGGAGAGAAAAGACAAACCCCACCTTACCACAACCCTGTTTCAGGTAGTTGTAGAGAGTGACCATGTCTCAGCCTCCCTTTCTCTAGGCTAAACACCACCAGCTTCCTCAGCCTCTCCTCATAAGATTTGTGCTCCAGACCCTTCATGGATGTGTGCACATCTGCACACACACACACACACACACTTGTCCTCTCATAGCCAGCCCTCCCAGCCCCATCTCCCCCCCACGTTGGGTGCAGGTCAGGAGGCTACAGTGGGACTGGCCCAACCTTGCCAACAGCTCCTACCTCATTAGTGTCGATGCCGTTGTTCACCGACCAGGTGGTCTGGAAGTACTCCAGCATCCTCTGCTTGAGCTGCTGGGGCAGGCGGTGGACGCGGATGAAGTCCTTGAGGTCCTTCATGCGCGTGTGGTAGAGCGAGCGGCGCGAGTACATGCGCTGGATGATGGCCGTGACGTTGCCGAACACGACGGCGTGCATCAGCGCTGGGGGCCGGGAGGGCAGTGTCAGACCTGCCCAGGGGCTGGGTGCGTAGGGGCTGTGGTGTACAGGGGCTCAAGAAGGGCCTGGGCTCTGTCCCCTGCCAGCAATGTGGGAGCAGCCTGTGGGGAGGGGGGATGCTTCACCCCTAACCTCAGCCCCAGGGCTGTGCCACAGGGCACACGCATTCATCACCTCCCCCCGCAGTGCTCTGCTCTGCTCTGCCTGTTTTCCTCCCGTGCTGCTCCAAGAGCTGGGGATGAAGCCCACCCGAGCCTGCCCCGCTCCCCACCTCACCCCCAATGAGCATAGTGCAGATGGAGAAGATCTTCTCGGTGTCTGTGTTGGCGCAGACGTTGCCAAAGCCCACGCTGGTCAGGCTGCTGAGGGTGAAGTAGAGGGAGGCGATGTAAGCGCTGCGGATGGAAGGGCCTCCCACCGAGTTGTTGATGTAGGGAGCCTCCAGCCTCTTGCCCAGCTCATGCAGCCAGCCTGCCAAGCACAGCCAGGCCAGCGGTTAGCACTCACCAAGGGTCCTGGTTGCCCAGCACACAGCTCCAAGCCCTGCCACGGCCTCACTTGGAGCCAGCCAGAAGGGCTGTAGCCCCACGGAGGGGGCACGCAGCTGGGGGTGAGGAGCTGGGCACGCCGAGCATCCCACGTGGCCCTTGCTCACCAATGTCCCAGGTGTGTGGGTCGTTGCTCTCCATCTCCTTGCGGCCGATGACGTACCAGATGCAGGCCATCCAGTGAGCCAGCAGCGCGAACATGGACATGAGCAGGGTGAGCACCATCGCACTGTACTGCGAGTACCGGTCCAGCTTCTGCAGCAGCCGCAGCAGCCGCAGCAGCCGCACCGTCTTCAGGAGGTGAACCAGCGAGGTCTGGGGGAGCAGGGCAGCGGGGTGAACCCAGCGGAGCTGCAAGCAAGGGGTGGGAACAGAAGGGACCCTCCCCATCCCCTATCCCACCAAGGCAGGGATCTTTCACTGAAGCTGCAGGGCCAGCAGGGAAGAGCTCAGCTCCCCCAAGCAGCCTTCCATCACAGCTGGGGTCACAGCTTGCCAGGGCTTCCAAAAATCCCGAGGAGAATTGGGGTGCTGGGGAGGGGCAGAGAGGTGGGCTGGCGGGTAGGGGAGCAGGCAGCAGTGGCTTTGCTAATCAGAGGCTGCGTTTGGTGAAGCTGTGCTGGCAGAAAGCCTGTCTAACCTACTGGCGAGGGGAAGTCTCAGCAGGATGCTGTGCCACACGCCTGCAGAGATCCTGGGCAAAAGAGAGCCAGAGATGCCCTCGCTTAGGCAGCTGGGTTTGGACACCGAGGGACTCCCACTTCACCCAAAGCTCTTTTCTCATCCCTCTGTCTCCTGCCAGTGCTACATCAGGCACCACGCAGAAGCCCAGGGCTGTAGCTAAGGACAGACCCCGCTGAGGTGGGCCAGGACAGAGCTGCTCCTTGGGTGCCTCAGCTCTGCTCCACTCCCTGTTTCCTGGAGGCTCCCTGCCAGGGCAGCCTGTCCTGCCAGCCACAGCTGTGTGCCTCCAGCTTACCCAGTCCCAGCAGAGGCAGCATCAGCAATGTAGCCCCTGCAGCCCCAGAACGTGCCCCTGCCTCAGCCATGCTTGTTTACCTGCCAGCAGCACTGCCAGGGTGTGAGCAGAGCCAGCTTTGGCTCAGGGGTGCAGTTCCAGCCTCAAATGCCCTTGTCCTCCCTGCATGCTGCTCTGCCTCTAACCAGCATAATGACCACTTGACTCTTTCCTCTCCTCGTTGCCTCATCAGCAGAGGCTGGGAAAGAGCTGGTGCCACTGGCACAGCCCATCACACCCACCGTGGGTGCTCCAGGACCCCTCAAGAGCCCGAGGAGGCTGCATTCATCACCAGTGTGGGCTTCATGTGCCTGCGTGGGTGGTCAGCCCCCTGTCAGAGCCAGCAGCATGCCCCAGGGGGTGTGTGTGTGTGTGTGTGTGTGTGTGTGTGTGTGCACTAGGCATTGGCATGCAGACACAGAGCTCCTCAGAGCTGCTCTGTACCCCTGTATGAGCACAAGGCGTGCTGGGTGCAGGGTGGGCACCCACTTGCCTCTCCTGGAGCCAGTGCCATGGCAGCTGCTGTAGTTTGTGGCAGCCTCTGGTTAAAACTTAAGACATGTGGGAGGCTTCCTGCTGTAGCTGCCATCGCTGCTTCCCCCTCACTGCCTGTGCTGCTCCCACCGAGGACCAGATCCCTGTAAAAAGGGGCCGTGTCCCCCCGCTCCCGCTCCGCTGCCCCTCGCCCGCGTCGCTCACCACCGTCACGTTGAAGACGTAAAGCAGATCGAAGGGCAGAGCAGCAATCAGGTCCACGAAGAACCAGGTGGCCATGTAATGGATGCAGATGGAGCGGGGGTCATACACCACTTGTCCCGACTGGCTCACGTACGTCGTCCGGAAGTTGAGGATGATGTCTGTCCCCAGAGAGGGGGAGCATGAGCAGCCCTCACCATCCCTGCCGCAGCCTGGGGAGCTGGGACAGCCTGGGTCCTGCTCCTGGGGGGGGGCTGCTTGGCACCAGCAGCAGTGGCAAAGCAGTGGCAGCTTCCCTGTGCATCACCCCTCAAAGCCACTCCTCCTGCCCTGCCGTGTCCCCTTCCCTATCCCCATCCCAAGTGGGCGCTCAGCACTGGGCAAGGACCTACCCAGGATGAAGAGCATCTCCACGGCGATGTCACTGACGATGGTGCTGCGGGCAGCAGAGAGGCTGTCCTCTGTGCCCGTGAAGCAGACGTTGTAGGGTACGGTGATGGCCACGTAGAAGGTGGCCAGGAGGATCAGCCAGTCCCAGAGGGCCTTGAAGATGCTGTAGTGGAGCAGGATGAAGCGGGACTTCTGCACCGAGGCCACTTTGTACTCAGGGATGGACGGCTTGTTCTCAAACACGTTCTGAGGGAGTGAGAGGCAGGGTGGCACACGGGTGGCACAGAGGCCATCCTGCAGGAGGAGTGGCGGACACCACAGCCCCCTCTCCTCCTGGGTCCTGCCAGCCTGGCTGCCAACCCCTTGATGTCACATGGACCTCGCCGGTGCGCTGCGCTGAGGTCACCCTGAGATGGGCACGGAACGGCCTGATGATGAATTAACACTGTGCTAATGCTATTGACAGTAATACACTGGCACTGCCAGCTGCTGCCCAGAACCACCTCAGGTGCCAATTCACGTGCCAGGGCACGGTCACCCCCTCCAGCACCCCACCTCCTTGCAGGGACACAGAGCTGCTGGTGGACAGCAAAAGCCCAGGTTGGGCAAGGGAGAGCTGGATCCATCCCACCCAAGCTTCCTAAAATTCAAGGCTGGCACACTGAATCCCTTTGCTGCCAGCTCTGGGCCTCAGACCAATCTTGGCTGGTGTCAGACCCCCACCACGGCCCCATGCCTGCAGCAAGTGCTCCATTCCTGGGGACTCTACGCTGGGGCACTGCAGCCACAGGAATGGGATGGCATAGAGGTGGCACCAGTCCCTGCTGCTGTTGGAAGCCCTGCTGCTCACACACTCAAGGCTGCCACAGCCTGGTAACGACATTCCCTGGTGCCAGCATGGCTGTGCTGCCAGCCTGCAGCCGGGTTTGCCTGACAGGGAATGTGTGAGGAGAGGCACAGCCCTGAGAGAGCTGCCAGAAGGTCTGTTCTCCCCACAGAAAGCTCTGGGCTGGTGCCAACGAACCACATTTGCAGTGTTGCCCACGACAGGGATGCCAGGGATGGAGGGTGTTTCGGTGCCTGGGGAGGCCAGTGAGGTGTGTGCGTGGGGAAAAGCATCAGGCTGTGCTGCAGGGACGGTTCTGAGAGAGCTGCAGCACTGCCAGCCTACTCATAGCCCCAGTTCAGAGGCACTAGGTGAAGCTGAGAGCTCCCCCAGCTCCTTACACGGTTGATTTTCATCTCGCCATGGTCCCTCCGGGCAAACTGGCTGCTGAGCCGGTGCAGCACTGTCCGGCCCTGCCTCCGTGCTGCCCGCAGGTGTGAGCTCCCAGGCTTCTTGCTCTTCTGCTTCTCTGCAGTGGAAAAAACACGCAGGGTTAGTGAGAGCACTGTGCCACTGCTGGTGCAACAGAGCAGGGGCTGCTACAGGAATCCCTCCTTGCGCTCCGCTCCTGGAATCGCTTCTCCATCCCACAGCCACAGCTCACCCTCCTTCTTGTCACCCAGGTGGTTCCTGCCCCTGCTCTCTGTGATGTCCTTGAAGGAGAAGAGGAAGAGCACCACCTCCCCCTTCTCATTCTTGATGGGCATGATGTCCAGCAGGCACCAGAAAGCAGCTCCTGCACGGAAGAGAGCTGTGGTGAAGGCAGGACAGCGCCTTCGCTTCTCGGCAGCTTCACTCCAGGGCCACTTCACGGGGCCGAAGCCAAGCCCCAAGCACCACTCACCACCCTTCTTGTAGAAGCAGACCTCGGTCTGGTACTCCTGCCTGCCATCCAGAACCTTCTCGATGCGCTGCAGGACGGGCTCGCTGGTCTCAGCCCCGTAGAGGAAGCGGCAGCTGCAGTTCTTCTGCATGACCTCAGTGCGGGCAAAGCCGGTGAGGTCGCAGAAGCCGTCGGAGCAGTAGACGATGGGGAAGCCGCAGCGGACCTGAGCGTTGGCCAGGATGAAGTTGCTGTCTGAAAGGAGATGCAGCCACCCTGAGGGCTCAGGGATTCCCTGGGAGGGGGGTTGAGGGGGAGCACAGATCACCTGGCTTCCCACGAGTCCCTAGAGAAGCTCCCATAGCTCTCTCATCTCTTGCCTTGCCACCACCCCAGGTCTGGTCAGGACCCCTGCCCCATGCACTGGAAAGGGAAGGATGCTGCATCCAGCTCTCATTACCAGAGAGGCAATGGCAGGTGAGACCATTCATACCTTCCCCTTGCCATCTGCCACTTCCACTGGGGCTCAGACAGCTTAGTGGGAGCAGCAGCCAACCCAGCCGGGTGCTGCCAGCCCAGAGGCACCTGCCTATGGTGCTGGGACCTCCAGCTCCAGCTGTGGCTCCTCAGCAGCACCCACCAAGAGGAAGAAAATCCACAAGCCTGGAGATAGTTGAGGGCCCGTACCAAAGGTGCTGATCCTTGCTTTGTCACGGCACCACGAAGCCTCCCCAGCATCACTCCAGCCCCAGCAGGGAGCTGGCAATGGGCAGAGGAAAGCCCTTGCCAGCCTCATGCCCTGTCCAGCCACAGTACAGCCACTTTCACCCCACAGCTCCTTAGCCAGGGCCCCTGGGGCACATCAGCTGCTTGCTGCAGGCTCTGTGCCAGAGGGACAGATGGTCTTATGCTAAAAAGGTGCCATGGAAGTGGAGTGTGTGGCTAGCATGGGCTGTGTTTGCTCCTGGCAAGGGCAGGCCAGGGTGCTCCAACAAGGTCTCCAGCCTCCCCAGCCCAGCACCTTTGCACCCCCAGGACCAGAGGAGGGGAGGCCACAGCAGGTTGCAGCATCCATGCAGCGACAGCCGTGCCGAGGCAGCTCGGGCAGGACAAGGGCAAAGGCGGCTGTGGGAGGAGGGGATGGCAGCCACGGGCAGCCCTGGTGAGATGGGGGTGCAGCGGGGCCACCACAGCACAGCTCAGCCCAGGATTAGCTTGGTGAAGCAAAAATAGCTCGAAGCTGTGACTAAGGCCAGATTTTGGCTCTGGGGAGCCAGGATTAAGGCGTTGTCCAGGATGTGTTATTAGAAAAGAGGGGAGGGGGGGAGGGAAGGGGCTTTCATTCAGAAGCAGCTCTGCTCACCAGGGGGATACAGCCCTGAGGGGCTCAGCAGCCTCCTGCCAGGGTAGCCAGCTTGCCTGGATGGACACACTTGGGTCCAGCATGCAGTGGCTGCCTGGGAGAGGCAGGGTTAACTCACACAGCATATCAGTGCAGCTAAAGCCCCTCTCCATGGCAGATAAAGCCGATAAGGGACACATCAAACCACAAAGCCCAGACACACCGTTTAAAAGTGCCTGGGAGGTGGGTTGGTGAAGCTGCAGGCAGGATGCTGTGAGGCACATCCTGTACCTCCGGGGCAAATTCCCAGGGTTTTGAGGCAGGGGGTTGCAGGCTGCTCCCCTGAGGACGTTTCTCCTCGGAGGAGGCCCAGGGAGCCTCTGCCCCTGTGGAGGGACAGTCGTAGGCTCACCAGCCTGAGGTGCCTCTTCCTTGGTACTTCTAGGTGCAGCTCAGTCTGAGCTGGTGAAGGCTCAGGGGGCTGCCTGCCTTGTTACTCACTGCACTCTGAGAGGTAACATCCCAAAAGAGAGCTCCTGTGGGCGAAAGACACCTTTGTGCCACCTGAGATGCCCTGTGCCACATCAGGCCAGGACTCAGCCCAGCATCAAAGCCAACACATGCCCCAGGGATGCTCCTGGTGCCCTGATGGTGTCGTGGGAGGTGTCTGCGGGCTCTCAGTACCATCTTCATACTGGTACCTCCCAACATTGCAGGCAGATGGCTTGAGAAGCCCCTGCTCCAGGTAATTTGTGGGGTGCTGGGGGCGAGCCCTCAAAACAGCCTGTCCCTGGGTGGCTGCATGGTGCCAGCAGCACCGGGAGCTGACACGTGGCACCCCAGCATGATCCCTTCCGCAACGTGCCAGGGCTTTAATCCATCCTGGCCTCAGTACATGGAGATGGAGATGGAGATGGAAGGGAGCCCAGCTTCTGGGGACAGACCAGCACCTCCAGCTGTGGGAAGCGGCCCAAAAACAGGCAATGATGGGACAGCACAGGCTTCGATCCCTTCCCCTGCCAAAACACACCGATACCAGTGCCCATCCTTCCCGGGGTTGTAACCCCAGGCACGCGGGCTCTTTGTAACTAAGTGCTGGGGGCGGACTGGTCCTTGCAAGCCCCGGGGAGGGGGCTGTGCCCCACAGCCACACCGCGAGGTCAAGCACGACCCTCCACATCGCACTGGCCTCGGGACGGGGCAAAGTCGAGCCCTTGCCGGGTGCCGGGGTAGCCCAGGGTTGGGTGAAACCCACCGATCCCCGCTCCCTGGGGAGGGGAGAGGTGAGTGTGGGGGTGTGGGGGGATGTGTGTGTGTGTTTGCGTGTGTTTCCCCTCCCCATCCCCGACGGGGCCGAGCGGAGGGTCCCGCAGAGTTCCCGGCTCTGTCCCTGGTGCTGAGCGCGGCCGCGACGGCCCCGGGGAGCGCGGACAGAACCGGAGCGGGGGGGGCTACCGGGGGGAAACGGCGACCACGGCAGCACCGAACCCGCCCACGGACACGGGAGAGCCCCAGGACGGCACACAGACCATCGCCGGTCGTATCCCGCAGCCCGAGCCGAACCCCCTCCCCACCGCCGCCCCCTACCCGAACCCCGGCGCCGACCCTCCCCTCCAGCCCGGCCCTACGTGTGCCATCGAAGCGGGTGGCGATGGTGTCCAGGAAGGTGTTCTGAGGAGCCAGCAGCCCTTTCATCACCGGCATGGTCCCGTCGAGCCTCCCTCCCTCCCGCCCGCCGCCGCAGGGCCGCGCTCCCCCGGGGCCCCTCCGTCGGTGCAGCCCCTTCGCCTCGGGCTGATCCCGGCCCCGGGGCTCCCGCTCCGCCTCCGCTCCGCCCCGGGAGGGGCCTCGGCACCCGCCGATACCGGCACCCACCCGCCCCGGGAGCCCGGTTGCTGTTTCACCGGGGGAGCATCGGGTTGGTGCCGCCGGGTCCCGTCGCACCGCGCATCCTTCTCGGCACGGGGAGGGATCGGCTCTCCCGGGGTCCAGAGGGGCTGCGGCAGCGGCAGGACATGGAATGCCGGGGGGGTTCATGTTGCGGGACGCTGGTCCCTCTGGTCGGGGCTGCACCCGAGGGCTGGCGGGTCAGGCTGTGCCTTGAGGGACCCCCGAAGAGAGCCCGGAGGTGACACGGACCCATGCCGAGCTTTCCCCAGGACCCTGAGTGGGGACAAGGGGGTGGTGGGGTGGGGATCGGGGACCTGTGGCCATGAGAGAGTCGCCAGAGGCTCCTTGGTGCTGCAATGCGGGATGCTCCGAGCCCTTTGTGGGGGTTTCACAAACACACCCAACCCCAGGCAGGCTGGTTGAAGCTTAGGTCACCCCAGATCTGGTCCTGCAGCCATTCATTTGAGCCCACACATGCCTCCAGCACAAGCACAACAGACAAGCCCGTGTTCAGACCCCACAGTGGAAGTCACCAGCCTCACAACCTGCCCCGGGTCAGAGCTGTGTCCTCCCAGCCCCTCCCCAGAGAGAAGGCAGAGCCAGGTAACATCAGGCTACCATTTATTGTAAAAGGCCAGCGGTGCCTACGCTGCCCTGAGCAGGCTCAGCCAGGGCCAGGAGAGGTATGTAAAAGTGCTATTTACACCGAGCTCCGGGGGTGGTGTCCCCGGAGTCAATCCCCAAATGATCCCCTCCTCTGCTCCCGCTGCCCCCACTCATCTCAGTAAAAGCTCTTCACAGCTCCCTGAGCCTCGCTCCAAGTCAGATCCTTCCCCAAGTGTCCCTGGCACTCCTTGGGGCTGGCAGAGCTGGCAACTGCACCCTGCAGCACTGGTGTTGGTTGGGCATCTGCCCCCACGGGGCAGCCTGATGAGTCACGGCAGGCGGCACCAGGGTGCTCCCCACGTTTGCCCATGGTGAGGATGCCTGCAGCGTGGTTGCCGGAGCTGTGCAGCAGGCGGTAGAGCCGGCTCTGGAAGGCTGTGGGGATGCTCTTCCTCTTGCCCAGCGTGAGGATGCCGGCAGCGTGGTTGCCCATTCCGTGCAGGAGGTCATAGATGCGGCAGGAGCAGGTCTTCTGCTGGCAGCACTCGGGCAGGCTCTGCCGGGCAGCAGCCAGGGAGCAGAGCAGGAGCAGGAGCAAGAGGCAGGCAGCTCGCTGGAGCTGCTGGAGCAATGGGCAGTGTTAATGCAGGGCACTGCCAGAAAGGTGGGGCTGCTCTCCCCTAGTCTTGCCTCCTATCTGCCCTGGCTGCTGCAGTGCTGCCTGCTTGTCCCAGCCTCATACCCGGGGTGGGTACCTGAGGCATCACTTTTTGGAGCCCTGGGCCACAGAGAGCACCACAGTCCCATGAGATCTGTGAGTGCTGCTCCCCACGTGCCCCCCAGCCCTCACCCATGCTCTGACCAGTGGCTGGATGCAGGTGCCCTCACTGGCACACCCGCCCTGCTCCAGCACAAGGCAGCCTCAACAAACACCCACCACCCCAACCCCTTCCCTCAAACGCCATGGGACGAGCAGTGAGAGCACCCACGCTCAATGCCATGGGCATCATGTGCCCAGCCCCCTCCTGGTGAGCCCACGTGGGGCTGAGCCCCCTTGGTTGCTAGCCACAGCTGGGGAGCCCTGAGGAGGAGCCACGTGCTTAAGGCTTCCTAAGGAACCAGCCAGGTCCTCCCCTACCCCACATGCCCACCTTATCCCCATAGCTGCCCTCCCACCTCCACAGCCCCACCTTGGCGTTGGGCACCTCCATCCTTCCAGGGGTCTTCAGGCAGCTGAGCGGCACTGGGGCATGTCCCGCCGGGCAGCCGAGAAGCCAGCGCCCTGCGCCGCCCACCACAGCCAGGGCTTTATAGGGCCCAGCACAATAGCACTGCCAAAAATATCCCTGGGGCCAGGCACGAGCGGAGCCGGTGTCTGGGAGACGTGGTGGCCGGTAGCTCGGAGACCAGTCAGGCCTTTCCCCTCATTTGCAGCTCCCCATTGTGCGGGTGCTCACCGGGCTGGGCATGGCGGCCCGGCCGTGTGGCACTAATGAGGACGTAATTGCCCGAGGGTCCCGTGGCCAGGCTGGCACAAAAGGGGCTGAAGGTCAGTGCTGGGGAAGCGTGTCGGCTCCTCATGGCCCCATTAGGCTAATTACCTCCCCAAACAAAGGGGTGCTGGGCAGCCACACGGCTCCCAGACGTGGGGAGACGTCACCCTGCGCTCGGCTGGTGCTGGCGGAGGGATGGTGTGATCAGAGTCGCTGTATCCCGTGCTGGCTCCCGACTCCTTTGGTGGTCCCATCCTGCCACAGCCCTGTGTCAGGCATGTGGGGGGAGCAGCAGGGCACCAGGGAGGGTCTTGCACTCTTTATAATGCTCCACAGCTCCGGTCTCACCCCAGACTGCCCCTCACACATTGCTGGCACACGGAGCCTCTCATCCCGAGGTGCAAACCTGGACACTTCTCTAATGCTAGAAACCACATCTAGCAGCCAGGCTGGTCTGCGGTGGCCCCTCAGTCCCATGTCTGCTGCGCTCCAGACCCTCCTGGTCTCTCTGCACAGCAGGGGCCCAGAGATAGGAAAGGACCCAATGCTTTGCAGAGAGGGAACAGGAACCAGCCAGGACCCTTCCTGACAGGCAGGTTTTTCCCAGGGCTGGGAAAGGTAAAACCAGCAGCCCTGGACAGAGAGAGGAGCCTGGTTTTACACAGCCTGGCACATCCTGGAGCCCAGACCTGGGGCTGATGTTACACAGCCTGGCACAGCGCGCTGGGGACATATGCACACACAGGCACAGCAGTGCCAGGATCCCCATTGGCCCCACAGCAGGGCATGTGCTCCCTAAGTGAATGAAGGGGATGGATGAGGCCCAGGGAGCTCGTAGGGGGGAAAAGCAGTAGTGGGTACAGCCCTTCCCAATCTCCCCACTGGGCCCTGCTGCAGTCCATGGCATGGCAAAGAGCAGGCACCCAGCCCTAAACGTATCCCTCCATGCACCCTGAGCCCTGCGGGCAGGTAGCTGAGGCTCCCTGGTCCCTGTGGCTGGGAGGATGTTCAGTCCAGCCGCACCGAGCCCCAGGTCAGGGTCAGCAGGATGCCACATCACCACCTCCCTCCGTTTCGGGGATGGGCTCCAGGGGCGCCCGCAGCCGGGAGGGCTCCGGCGAGGCTGAGCCATTCCTGCCGATGCCGCAGGACTGTCCCGCGTTGTGGATCTGCCACAGGTTGTCCAGCGCCTCAGCCTTGGCGTGTTTGAGCAGATCAGCCTGGCCCTGCATGGGGGGAGAGGGGGTGTGTGTGTAGGGGGAGGAGGGTGTCACCTGGCACTGTGCCCCTGGGGTTGCCCAGACCCCCAGCATGGAGCATGGGCTGCCCCGAACGGGCCAGTGCTGTCCCCAGTGGGTGATGGCACGGGGTGGGGGTGGGAGGGTGTGGGGAGGGGGTCACGCAGCCCTTGCACCTCACCTTCAGCACGGTGATGTTCCAGGCAAAGCTCTCCAGCGCCTTCTGCAGCTTGCGGCCCCGCAGCCCCTCCTTGGCCTCGATACGGTGCAGTTCCTTGTGGAAATCCATCCCTGCGTGAACGGGACCGTGCTCAGCGGGCACGAGGCCACAGGGGTGGCCACCACCATGCAAAGGGACCAAGCTGGAGGGACACCCTTTGCCTGGCACAGGGGAGCAGGCTGGGTGGGCTCCACGACAGCCACAAGCCCCCTACGTGCTAGGCATGATGGACAGACACCCCACCACCACCTCAGCACCACCCCAAGCTCCAGCCCTGGACAGCTTTGGACCCTGGAGGCCATGGGATTCGGAGTGCCAACGACTACCTCAGGTTGAGTCACTGCTCTTGCACGCTGTGGCCCACCTGGGGGGTTCAGAGAGGGGCTGCTGGACCCCCCCCTTGACTCCCTTCACCGGAGCGTGGGCCCCCGCACCCGTGTGCCGCGTGACGTCCCCGTGAGCGGGCGCTATATTTACCCCTCCTGACGCAGCAGCGGCTGCAGGCCCCCGTGAGGGCTCCCACACAATCCTGCCAGCCCACGCACCATCAATCAGCAGCAACACCCCCAGCCCCGCACCCTCACCCGCAGCCAGGCACCCGCCTGCAGCCCGCAGCACCCGCCAGCCGGGCACTGGCCAGCCTGGCACCGCAGGAGGCTCGTCCGTGTCACAGTCAGGGCAAAAGCAGGGACAGGGAGCGTCCCTCCAGGCGTGTGAGTGGGGGCTGTAGCCCCAAAACTGCTGCCTGTCACCCTGCCAAGGTGCCAAGAAGAAACAGCCGCAGATGCCTACACACTCCCAAGCCCCTCTGCTCCGTGCCAGTGGGATTCTCAAAGCCAGAGTGGCTGAGGAAGGCACAGAGCCCACCTGTGCCCCCCATCCCAGCCCTGCAGCCCGTGTTCTCCTCTCCATCACTCTCCCTCGGCACTGGCAGCGGCAGCGGAGCTGAAAGCCAAGAGCTCAGGGAGATTTCCGGGCTGCTGCACAGGCAGGGAACAAACAGGGCTGTTGGCAACAAGGCTGGTACTGGCTGGGGGAGGCCAAGCAGGGCTGTCTCCTTCCTTCCAGACCCCTCCAGCTCCTGGCAGCTCTCACAGCCCCACAGGGAGCCCATGTGAGCCCCCCAGGCCAGTAGCACCCCTTGTGCACTCAGAGATAACCAGGGCTATCCCTGTGGGTCCCCAGCCCACAGAGGGGCTGCAAAGATGTCAGAGTGGGGTTGGGGGTCCCAGGCACAGCTGGTGAGGTGGGGGCAGGCAGTGGGGGGAGGAGAGGGGCAGGCAGCCATCAGCACCTGCCTGTGTGGGTTCAGCCATGTGTCTTGGAAGTGGTAACATTCAGTTGCCACTTCTACCGTCAGCCCCAGTCTGTTATTTCTGGTGCTAATTATATTCTGGCGTTTGGCAGCTAATGACTCTTCCCCACTTCCTCATCAGCCTCCTCCGCTCCCCTCCCTCTCTGGCCTCCCTCTCTCCCGCTCAAGCACTTGCAGCCCACCCACCCAGCACCCTGCCCTGGCAAGGGCAGCCATGAACTCTGGGTGCAGACAATGCACCGCTCGCCCTCCTTCCTGCAAGTGCACAGCCAAACACATCCCCACGCTTGGCTGTGCCAGCATCCAGGTCTGAAGCTGCATGCCAGACCCCCTGAAGTGAACCCTGTGTGGGGCACACATGCTCCCAGCCCAGCACAGGGGGTCAGGGATGTGCCCAGGTCTGTGCCTCCCCCGCCGGCACCCACCTGCCTGCTGCGCCTGGATGAGTTTGCCATACACCGCGTCGGCGGATTCGATCAGCGTCCGGCTGGTCTGGATCATCTAAGGAGAGGGGTGGCGTGAGGAACTGGGCAGACACTGGCCCCACACACCCCCCTGGCAGAGCAGATGGAGAGCAGAGGCTCGGGCAGGGGCTGCCCCTCACCCCATTGCAGTGGCCAGGGTCTGGCCCCTCCTCGCCCTGTGGTGCGCAGCCAGGTGTGACGTGACCAGTGTTTGGCCAGCGGCCACATCCCCCTCTAACACAAAGGAAGGAAGCAGCTCTAGCTGTGGCTATTAATGGGATTTCCCCCACCAGACAGGACTGCAGGACACCCCACCAGCTGGCCCTGGCACAGCGAGCATGCAGCAAGGGGACAGGGGCTGCAGGGTCCCAGGGCTTGCACCAAGCTGGACAAGCCTGTGCCTCCACAAGACTCCTCCCCTCACCAGCTTCCCCCTGCACCAGAATGCTCCCATGTATGGGGTGCAGCGAGTTTGGGGTGCCCCATCCTGGGCAGGGTGCTATTTCCCATTGCCACCATCCCCACAGAGCATCCCCACCACTGCCAGACGGCACTTACCGTCTCGTAGGCAGTGAGGACCTTGCGCAGCAGGTCCGGGATGGGGCCCTGGGCTTCCATGGGAGGGTATTTCTCTGCCAGGTTGAGGGTGACACTGGGTGTGCTGTCACTGTGCAGCAGCCACGCAGCTACTGTCAGGATGCACTGCTTCATGTTGGCAGCGGGCGTCAGCCCACACAGCTCCTTGAAGGAAACCAGCGCGTTCTGCGGGAATCACAGTCATGGAATGATGGGGGTTGGAAGGGACCTTTAGAGCTCATCCAGCCCAACCCCCCTGCAGAAGCAGCTACCACCTAGATCAGGTCACACAGGAACGTGTCTGGGTGGGTTTGAAGAGCTCCAAGGAAGGAGCCTCCACACCCTCCCTGGGCAGCCTGGGCCAGGGCTCCCTCACCTCACAGTTAAATAGTTTTTTGCTTCTGTTTCAATGGAACTATTTGTGTTCCAGCTTCATCCCATCACCCCTTGTCCTGTTGCTGGATACCATAGAGAAAAGTGCTGCCCCAACCTCCTGACACCCACCATTTAGATATTGGTAAATATTAATGAGATCCCCCCTCAGTCTCCTCCAGACTGAACGGCCCCAGAGCCCGCAGCCTTTCCTCCAGTGCCCTGAGCATCTTGCTGGCCCTGCACTGGCGTCTCTCCAGCACTTCCCTGTCCTTCTGCAGCTGGGGAGCCCACAACTGGCCCCAGGACTCCAGATGAGGCCTCAGCAGGACAGAGCAGAGGGGGAGCAGAACCTCCCTCACCCTCCTGCCCATACTCACTCTTGTTGATGCATCCCAGAATGGCTTTGGCCTTCTTGCCCACGAGAGCACATTGGTGGCTCATGATCAGTTTATTAACAACCAGGACTCCCAGGCTGATAATAAACCAACCATGAGCCAGCAACGTGCCCTCGTGGCCAAGGGCACACGAAAGGACACGAAAGGACAGGTATCCAGCCTCCAAGATCCCCAACATCAAGAACAGTCCCATTTCCCGTGGCTCTGCTCCAGACGAGGCTCCTCGTCTACATCCCCCAGGAAGAGGGGAGACACTCCAGCCCCATCCTCCTCCACCTCCTCCAGAATCCAAGCCTCCCCCGTTTCCACCGCGGGGTCCGTACCTGCACGTTCTCCCGCAGGTCGGTGGCCTCCCGCAGCGGCTGCGTGGCTGTCCGGAAGACTTCGTCGATGGCCTTGATGCCGGTGGCCTTGGTGGAGGTGTATTCCCGCACCCGGCGTCCCCGGCGCCCCGCCAGCCCCCGCCGGTGCCCCTTGCCCCCGCCGCGGCGGTCGGTGATGGCCACGTGCACGAAGAGGGTGGCGTGGGGCAGGGTCTCCCCAGATAGGGACTGGAGGGGGATGTGGCGGTAACCGGGCTGCAGGCACTCGAAGGGGATGGTGTACTGGGCGATGAACTCGTCCCCGATGTAGTCGTCGTCCAGCACGACGAAGCGCAGGACGGCCAGCTCCGGAAGGTTGATCTGGAACTCGAGGCTCTCGTCGAAGACGGGGTTGTCCCCGCTCTGCAGGGCCGTCTTGGTGCGGTGCTCTGCGCAGTCGGCCGGGATGCCGTGGATCTCGGCACAGACATAGGGCTCCACCACCTCCCCTTTGGCTCCCGAGCCTTTGGGCTTGGGCAAGTTCTGCCCGCTGATGACTTTGAGGTGCAGGAGCTGGGCGGGTACCCCGGGCAAGGAGTCCTTGGCGTTGGCACTGAAGTAGGAGACCTCTTCCCGCATGATGGCGGGACGGAGGACGTAGCCACAGGCCCCGTTCTGCCGGAACCAGCCCGTGTTCAGGTCCATCATGAGCCCCGGCGTCTGGTAGTTCATGGCCACCATCTGGCAGCCGCACTTCCAGAAGTCCTGGGGGTTCATGTTGCTGGCGTCGATGCGCATGGGGCTGGGGTAGACGCGGGAGAGGAACCGCTTGTTGTAGCTCACCAGCTCGGCCGGGCACTCGTTGGCGAAGCGTCCCGCCTCCACTTCGCTGAAGGAGCACATCTCCCAGTAGCGCTGCCCGCGCCTTGAGCTTTCAAAGTCCTGGAAAGGGACGGCCTGGCACAGGCTCACCAGCTCCGATAGCTCCCGGCTCAGGCGCACCCGCCGCGGGCCACCTCCCTCCGGCGACTCGCCATCGTCCTGCCCCAGTCGCCGGGCCAGCTCCCAGCCTTCCTCCTCATCCGACACCTCCCCCTCGCTGTCCTCGCAGCCATCAGGCAGCTTCTTGCCTTTGATGAGGATCCGGCCCTTGAGCTGCTCCGGGGAGGGCAAATAGGATGCGGTGGGGTTGGGGGGGTCCAGGTACAGCTTCTCCCCCAGCGTCTTGCGCAGGCACTGTGCAGCGAGGCGTTGCTGGGGGGCCGAGCAGCGCACCACCAGGCAGAGGATGAGCGGGTAGGCAGAGGCGGCGAAGGCGTGCTGGTCTATCAGCCCCACCACGGTGCGGAAGGGTACGCAGGAGGAGGCTGAGGGGCTGGTGTAGACCACGGGCTCACCCTCGGGGCCGTCCCACAGCACCAGCTCGATGCTGCGGCATCCCAAGCCCAGGGCGCCGATGTAGCCGCTGATGTCCGAGCGGCCCCAGAAGTTGTCCTCCAGCAGGCAGGCGCTGTGGGCAGAGCTGATGTAGTAGTGGGAGAGGGGCTGAGCCATGTCCTGGCACACCTTGCGGTGCTGCGGGTCGAAGATGGAGCAGTCGGCAGAGAGCAGGTAGCGCGTGAAGCCGTCGATGGCCAGGTAGCCCTTCTCCCGGCCTTCCTTGGAGGGCTCGTACTTGCTGACGATCTCCAGGCACTTCTCCTCCGTCACCCCTTCCATGCCTTGCTCCACCTCCAGGAACATCAGCAGGTCCTTCAGGCCTAGATATTCCTTGTTGCTGGAGAACTGCACCATCAGGAAGAAGATCTCGGGGCGGGTGCAGAGCTCGCAGTACACCTCCACGAAGAGGTCGCAGGCCACCTCCGCGCCGGGACGCTCGCTGGCCTTCTGCAGCTCCTTGAACTTCAGCTCGATGGTGGAAGCCTTCATGCCTGGGTTGAGAGCTTTGATCAGCTGCACGGCCCGGGACACCGGGATGCGGCCAGATTTCTCCAGGTCAGCCAAGTCAAAGACGGAGGAGATCCAAGAGGTCCTGAGGCTGGGGTGTCCGGTCCCGGGAGCCTCAGGGGTGTGCTTGCCATAAGACACCAGGTACCTGAGCCCCATCACCCAGGCGCTCACCACGTCAGCCGAGCCGGCCACCAGGTCCAGAGACTCGTAGTTGTCTCCGTAGATGATGGAGAAGGCGCATTCATCCGGGAACTGGTCGGAGAGGCCGTTGCTGCGCAGGACGGGCGTCTTCTTGCCCACACGAACCTCTTTGACCGACTTGATCTCGATCTTGGCCTTCTCCGAGTCCTTCTTGGAGGGCTCCCAGCGCAGGGAGCGCATGTCGGCGTCCAGCACGAAGAAGCGGCTGTACATGCGGGAGTTGGAGCGCACCTTCTTCAGCTCGCAGCCCTCCAGCATGAAGGAGATGCAGGCGGCCGTGCTGTTGATCTTGCGGTCGTTGGGCATCGTGCTGAAGGACACCGTCTTCTTCTTCTGCGGCGGCCGCTGCCGGGACCCATCCTGCCGGGGGGGAGAAGGGGTCAGAGCCGTCAAGGGATGGGGCACCCAGTGCCATCCTGTCACACGCTCTCCCCACCCCAGCCCTAATGCAAAGCCCAGTACCCCAAGTGGGGCCCAGCACCACGTGAAGCCCTGGTCCAACCCTCTCCCGGGAGGCTGGGAGCTGGCTCCAGCCCTGGCCTCCCCCATTGCTTCACTGACTGGCTTATTTTAACTCTGCTTTCCTTCCTTCCTTCCTTCCTTCCTGCTCCCGGCTCTGAGCCGGATCCTTCCCCACTGCTCACTCACCCTCGGAGGCACAGCCACGCATGGGCAGCCCAGCATGGTCCCCATCTCCCCAGCCTGGGGCCACCAGAGGAAAACAGGCTCCTGGCAGGACCATCCTGTGGCCAGAAGAGCCTCAACTCTGCAGTGGGGCACACAACACAGCCGCTCCCGCCTTCCTCTGCGCCCCACGCACCTCAGCAGTGGGGTACACAGATGCCCGGGGCACCCTGAGGTGATGGATGGGCAGAGCCACTTCTGAGGACTCCACAATCAGATCCCTCCCATCCCATCTGCTGGGCGCTAGTGCAGGACAGCCCGTGCCAGTGTCACACGCTGGGGACAAGCACGGCCCACAGCCCCATCCCACGGACCCCACAGCTGCTGCTGTCGCTGCTCACATGGAGTCACAGCGGGTACAGGCTCTTTGCTGCCTGCTCTCCATGCCCACGCTCTTCCCATGCCCCTGTGCCAGCCCTGCCCTCAGCAGGGAAGGGCGATACTGCTGCCAAGGGGCTGGAGAAGGCATGGGATGAGAGGGAACAGCAGGGCCTGGAGCATATTATGGGATGGATTTCATTAACTAGTGCAGCAGGAGGAGAATTTAATCCACTTCTTCAAGATTATGGTGAGTCACCTCTAATCTGGCGGTATCGCTGGCAGAGGCTGCTCCTGCCCAGCTTTTCAAATTGGGGGCAAAGGGGTGCCCTTTCCAGCACCCTGAGAGCTTCCACAGTGCCCATGTGGGGCTGCCACAGAGCTGGCTAGCAGCCTGGGCAAGCACATCCCCGTGCCTGACCCCAAAGCGTCTGGATCTGTGCCCATGGCGCCAGCCAGCCACAGCCCAAGGGCAATCAGGACGGGTGACTCAGGTGCCCAGCCAGTTCCTGCCAGGGTTACTCAGCTCTCGGTGTCCCAGGTAAAGAAGAACCAGCCCCAGCCCTCAGCCCCACACTGGAGCTGGATGGATCCTGCTGTCCCAGAGGGAGATGCCATCCTGGGCCAGGGGCAGTCAGCAGGCAGCAGCACTGCTCCTCTGCAGCCTCGCTGCTGAAGGCTGCCCCTGCTCTGCCTCACACAGGGGCCGTGTCCCCCAGCTCCAGTGCAGGAGCAGTTTTGCATCCTCACACTCCAGGGAGCAGGATGACTGCCAGCACCTCTGCCTCCACACCACCCAGCTCCCAGGGTGATCCCCTCTGCTCAGCCTGGCTGCAGGAGCATGGTGGTGACCCACAGCACCCCCTAGATCCCCACCATCCACCTGGGATAATCACACCCAGCGCTGAGCTGGGGACCCAGCTGCCGGGGGCCACCATCCAGGACCCCAGCCAGCCCTGGTCAGTGGGTGAGGGCTCAGCAGCAGGTCACACCATCAGCCAGCCCCGCGGGGAAAGGCGCAGCACCGGCAAAGGCTCTGGGGACGCTTGGTGCGAGCAGCAATCCGAGCCACCCGCTGCCAAGTAGCCTCAGCCCCTCGGTGGGGTGACGGCTGGCACGGAGCACAGCCCCAATCCCCTGTGGACCTGCTCCCCTCCTCACCGCACCCCACCCCACCCCGAGCGGCTCTGCACCGGGGCCCCACAGCCGAAAACAGGAAATCCATCCGGAAAGGAAACACGGGCGGGGGGCCACCGAGCACCCAGCGACTTGGTGGGGGGGAGACCTGCCTTCAGCTGCGCCCACCGCAGCAGCCAGACCCACCTCTGCCCTCCCAACCCCAACCCCTTCCCTGCAGCCCACCGCCCCGCTCCCTCCATCCTCCCAGGCTCGGGAAAGGGGGTGCACGCTGCAGCATTTCGGGGTGTAGATGACACGGCACAGACCCGAGGCGCACGGGCTCTGCTCTGCCCGCCTGCACAGGCCAATCTCAGCAGGCGCTGCTGCTGCCCTGACCTGGGAGCTCTCAGTGCTTGCTGCCACCCCAGTGCATCTGTGGCCAGCGGAGGCAAGTGGCAGTGTCTGTGTGGAGCCTGTTACCCACTCCTCAGCTCGGCCTGGGGACTGGCAGGGAAGAGCAAAGCAGAGCTCCATAAGGTGGATAACCAAGCCAGCAGTGCACCGACAGGAGGATGTGGCACCCACAGCCAGCTCCCACGGCACCGAGAGCACAGAGCATCCCTGGCGACAGGACAGGGCTTTGGTAGGAGCGGGGCATCCCACTCACCACGCAGTCACGCAGGCAGAGGGCTGTTGCCCACGCTGCCACACAGAGCTCACCCACACAGCTCGGCTCTGGCGAGGGAGGACACACCGGCCACAGTGCGGGTGCCAACCGCGATGCCAGCAGCGAGCACAGGGCACGGAGGCCACGTCCCAACGCAGCTGCCCGTGCCCTGCCCAGCTCTGCAGCATGTGCTAAGCACCTCTTCAAGCCAATTACCTCCTGCAATTAATGCCCTGGCAAGCACGGCAACCCTAATCTCAGCTGCCACGTGACCTAAATCATCACCAGCCAAGCAACCGTGGGGATGGGGAAGGGCCCGTCAGCCACCCTTCCCTTCTCTTTTTCCCGCCTGAAGCTAAGCCAGGGAGGTCGCAGCCGCACAGCAGCTCGTGACAGCAGGAGAGGAACTGAAAACCTCTGGGACTGAAGCATCTCACATCCTGAGCGTGGCTCTGCTGCACAGGCAGGAGAGCAGGACTGCCGCTGCCTGGGCAGCAGGAGCCCTCTCCCCACCATGGTGGGGATGCATTTCACCCCTGGGGATGCCTGGCCGTGACCTGACCCATTCACAGACGCTTTTTTTCCCAGCTCCTGGCTCTTCCCACTGTCCCCATCCTGGGCTGGGCAGTGTGGGAATGAGTGCAGGCAGGTGACAGAAGCCAGCAGCACAGGAGCGGAGGAGGTGGGAGACCAAGCACAGCCAGGGCTTTTCTACCATCATTTATTCCCTGCCAAGAAAACAGTGAGTGACACATCCCCTCCCCATGGCACCAGCTGCCACTGCCCAGCGAGGGGCCGTGGAGCCAGAGGCCAGTACAGAGCCACCACACAGCTCCCGGGGCTGGCACGGGGCAGAGACAGGGTGCAAGGGAAGGAAGGGTCACCTGCAGGAGGGAGGAACAGGTCCAGTGCCCCCCTCAGTGTCTCTCCAGCATGTCCCCAGCCCACCAGGCTTCCAATCCCCTCTGCTTCCAGCCTGGGAAGAAGGCAGTGAGTAGGTGCCAGCTCTTCCACCTCCTGGCACAACCAGCTCTGGGCTCCCCCTGCCCTGGCACAGCTGGCGATTCTCACTTTCAGATTCACTCCTCCATCCTTTTCTGGAAATCCCAAAAAACAACAGAGCCAGCAGCTAGCTCTTCCCACACGTGCCTGTGCTCTGTCAGCAGCCAGCCCCTGCCCAGCCCACTGCTCCGCTGCCCACCGCTCATTAGTGCCCTCGCTCCAAGCTGTAGCCAGGCTCATGGTGCTGGGCCCCCTCCCTGCCCCGCAGCCCCCAACTCTCACCCATCACCGTGTGTGTGGGGGGGGGGGTGGATAAGAAGCTGCCGCAGAACCCTCAGCACAGGAATGGCTTCAGCATCCTGCAGGGATTCAGGCTTGGGCAGCTGCTCCCCAGGTCTTGCTGGGGGTCCCCAGGGACCCTCTCCTCAGCTGCTGAGCAGAGCTGGCCCAAGCTGGCCCCCAAGTCAGGGAGAGCCAGAGCACAGCAAGGTCTCAGGTGGTGGAGGGGCTGATGGAAGACACACTCTGTCCCCTGTCCCCACTCAGGGGGCAGGAGATATGAGCTGGGGAGGCAGCAAGACCACTGCCTCCAAACAGGAGTGGCACAGCATGGGCAGTCTAGGGGGGTACAAACAGGCTGAGCCTCAGGAATTCACTGCTGTAGAATTTCAGGCATGCAGCACCAGGGCAGAATCAGGCCCTGGAGTGACTCGGAGATGCATGACAGACCAGCACAGGCTGTGGATACCCAACCAACCAGGTTTGACCTTCCCCCATTGCCCTCCCCCACCAGTGCTGGCCCTCGGCCACCCGACCCTCACGTGAGTCCGAATCCCGCGGTGACGCACGGATGGTGACGAGGGATGCTCCCAGCCTGAGGGGCAAAGCAAGAGGTTCCCCCTCCAGCCCACAGCCTGGGCTGAGAGCTGCAGGGAGACAATGCTGTCTGGCCCCGGGAGGAGCTGAACCCAGCGAGGTCCCCAAGGAAAACCGGCCACAGATGGTGTTTCAGCACTGGTGCCTGGCTGCATGGTGGCACCGGGAGGTTCCCCTCGCCCTCCCCATCTGGGGCACAGCCCGACTGCATCTGCAACAGTTTGTGGTGGCAGCGGGCAGGGGCACAGGGAGGGCCCAAATAACCGGGTTCTGGGGTGCAGGAGACCGGGGCTGGGCCAGCAGTACGGGAACAGCCCCCACACAGGCAGAATATTAATAGCACCGGAGCAATCCCGGCTTAAAATAGGCTGCCAGGAGCAGGAGGCAAGTCCCGGGCGGATGTGACCCATTGTGTCAGCGAGCACCACCGGCTTGAGCACAATTAGAGAGGCTCATTTAGGAAAGCACACATGTGACCCACCGCAAGCCCACGTGGGAGACCCCCTGAGACCCTCCCTGACCCACAGCACTGGCTGTGCCCCCCTGCCCGGCCACGGCACGGCTCCGGTGTGGGGCTGTTGGGAGCAGGTCGGGAGCTGGCCCAGGGTTCAGTGGCTTTGCAGGAGGGGGCACGGGAAGATGCTTGGCAGCCAGGAGCAGGCATCTCCTCCCCGGCACATATGGGTGCCCTGAGCAGGACAAGGCGATGCTGCGGTGTGGTTCCCACGGCAAAAGTAGCGTGGGCGTGCAGCGGACCCGCAGGACGGGGAAACCCACGGACAGGCCTGGCCCAGCAGCGCACGGAGCCCGACACAGGCTTTGCCCTTGGGGACCAGCGGTGCCGGGCAGGGCGAGCAGACACCGTGCCAGCCTTGGCGATAGCAGCCTCGACGAGTCCTTTGCAGGGACAACCCCCGAGNCGTCTCGGGGCGGGGAGGGGAGGGCAAGAGGGGCCGGAGTCGGGTCCGGTGCGGAGCTCTCACCTTCATGATGCTGGCGCGGGGAGCGGCGGGCGCGGGGCTCCGCTCCGTCGAGTCCTCGCGGCTGCTGCTGCCCGAACCCGAGCCGGGGCTGCCCCCGCCTCCACCGCCGGGCCCGTTGGGCAGCGGAGCGGTGGGACGGGGCGATCCCGGCGGCGGAGCATCCCGGGGCCCCTCCGCCATCCCCTGCGGCCTCAGGGCAGCGGCCGCCGCGGGGCCCCCGGGAGCCCCCGGAGCCTGCGCCCGGAGCCGCCGCCGCTGCTGCGGGCTCAGTGTGGGAGCGGGAGGGAGGCGGC
>WBNH01004579.1:75798-89073 GCA_013401255.1 Urocolius indicus | reverse complement strand
CCATTCTCTGATTCTATGATCTAACATGTCAAAGAGAGAATACAGAGCATATCCTCAGTAAGGAGGATTTGCAATAGCAGTATTTTTCTAAGTCAAAGGTCAACTTAGAGGGAAATCTTTCTACCGGAGACAAAGAATCAAAGCCAGGAGTCTGATGGAGTATGTTCCTTCTTAATATCAATGGTACTCATTGTTTCAATCTTGAGAGTGCAAATAAGATGGGTGCCAGTAGTCCAGGCTTTGACATTTGTTTCTACCACGAAACAATCCAAACTCAGCATTTAGGAGAAGGGGGCTAAAAAGGCCCTCTACAACAAATATAGCTCCAGAGGCCAGAAGGAGAAAGCCCACCCTCCTCCAATCCTGCCTGTGAGATGGAAAGCTCAAAGGAGAGGGTTTATGTGATGTAACTATGGAGTAAAAAAATGATTCAGCCTCCTTTCAGACCTTCTGCCATCTCATAGTTGGCTGGTGATGAGGCAGCTGGGAGGACGGTGGGCTCTGTGGGCTGCACACAGCTAGCACTGTTTCCCATCTGCTGCTCCAGCCCCCTGCACTGTGCAGCCAACCACCCCCTAGGACGTTCTCCATGCGCCAGCATCCACACACTTTGCTTGTCCCAGCTCTGCCACTGCAGCATTCAGGCTTCAATTTGCTGCTAACAGATTGGGAAGATCCTAGCTGTAAAGAGATTAGCAGCTGGAGGGAAACAAGAAAGCAGATCTCAAGGCAGCTTAACAGAGGCAGAAAGAGCTCGAGGTTAAATGTAGCATCTGAATACAAGCTGGAAAGGAGAGCTGAGCACTGGGCTCCTCTGAAAACCAGCCACCAGGTTCACCCTGGAAGTGCTGGAGCCAGCGCTTTGAACATTTACTAAGTGGCTATCAGATGTCCTCAACAGCCACCCCAATCAAGCTGCAAGCAGGAATAATTGCTAATCAATGTTCCCTACACTTTGTTTTCGCCATTCCTTGTCTCCCATCGCCAGCTTGTCACAACCAGAAATAGCAGCAGGGCTGCCAGCCTCCCTACTCAGCAGCCCACAGCAAAAGAGCAAAGACAAGCCAGCTTGGAGCCAGCAAAGACACGAACCCACCTTCTCAGACATTTGAGAGAAAAAGAAATAATAATCCTACTAATTCTTTTTCCCCACCACCAATCTGTTAAAATTCTTTTTTCCTCATTTGGGTAAAGCCTGCAGCAGGAGGCAAGGGCTGTGCCAGCTTGCCCAGCATCCCTGGTACAAATGTGGGGTTTGGGACCCTTAGCTTGTCCTGATTTGATCTCAGAAGTAGAAAAAAAAACCTCCACAGAGACGGGCTGTTGTGAGCCCCTCGATTTCTTCACCACTCTCCGAGAAGCTGCATTCACTTGAACCCGAGTGCCATGAACCAAAGGCAGGGGACTCAAACGAGCTGAAGGAAAATGTTGGGTGAGGGGGGAGTGGGCAGGGGGGATTCAAACCATCACTAACGAGATGAGCTCTGCTTCGGTGCATCCAATGAAGGAACAAAGGCACCGCATGCAACAGAGCAGAGGCTCCATGCAGCACAAAGCCAAAACACTCCTGGCAGCTTCATTAGTGACCTCTCAACAGCATCTTTGGCTCTCATTAAGCTCTCCGAACACAAAAGAAGACAAACATCATGGCACAAGAGACCAACGCTAGCACCAGGTGCGAATAGCCCCAGTGTTATAGAGATGCTGGTCTACAGAGCCCTGCCAGCCAGTCCCAGCTCGCCTCTGCTCCTCTTGCCCATGGAGCATGTGAGCACACGGCCCAGGCACGCAGCCCGGTTAGCCAGAGCACCTCAGCGAACTGCATGCTGGAACCTGTAGTCCTTCAGTGGGTGGCTGCCATCCTCTCCATCTTACAGCTGCCAGGGAGTGGCCTTCGGGCACCGCCACTGAAGGGCGAGGAGGTGGTTGAGCTGTTCTGCAGGGTTAATGGAAAGGGTTGAATCACTTTCCTGGCGTGCCTCCTTGGAGAACAACAGGGGAAATACAGCTTGCTCTGCCAGGCAGCGGCAGGCCAGGATACCAGCTCCAGCCTTCATTTCCCTGCTGCTCTCCAAGTGCTTCAAAATAGAAGAGGCAGCACTGGAAAGCAAGGCTGTCTGGAAAGAATAAAAGCAAGCAGAGCCCATGTGTTGGCAAGAGAACTCACTGTAAAATGGATTCAAAGGGAAAAATAATAATCTTGGCAGAGACAGCATCCCCTCCGAAAGAGCTGGGCTGCTGTAACCAGCAGTGTCAATAAATCAGCTTTCCCCAGCAGGCACATACAGGCACCGGGCTCTTCCCTGGGCGTTACGAGAACCCCCTTGGCCACGCAGGAGGGAGAGGAGTGGGATGTGAGGCAATGCCCCGTGCCAGGCGCAACCTCCTGCACCCATTTTCTTGGTGATTTGTGGGAAGGGCGGATCCACTCTTCCTTCATGCCTCACAAGCTTCATAGCTGTCAGACTAACGTAACAGGTAATTAACTACTAAACAACCATTTTCTCCTCCTCTCCAGAGGGAAATTGCTCACCATCCAGCTAGAAAATGTTTCTTTAGTGGTTTGCAAAAGGGAAAAAAAAAAAAAAGTTAGGAGTTTCTGGCAAGCAAAGGAGGTGCCACAGGCAAAGAAGGGCACTGGCAGAAATGCCTGCAACATGGACACATGGATGCAGGAGAAATGGAGCCATCAGAAATGAGAGGGATGATGCTTATCCAGCTGTGGGTGCTGCAAACTCCCTGATTCCAGTTCAGGCATCACCAGCAGTAGCCCTGGTTCCTGCCCAGATACAGCTGCAGCCAAAACCGACCCAGTGCTTGAAACCATTATCAGCTCTGCGGTTTGTCTGCAGGTAGGAGTTTCTTAGTATCAAGAGGGGATAAAAAACAAAACCCATCCCATCTTTCTCACTGGCTGCAGGACCAGCCTTCAGGAACTGCTGTGCCCAAGCTTGCCTTCATCCTTGTTGCTTTTCCAAGGACAGTGGTGTCGAAGCATCAAGCATCGTTCTAACAGCAGTAGTCTCCAGCACCTCTTTGCAAGGACATTCACTTTAGGGAATTATCTAGGCAACTTTGCCAAGCCAGCATTCACCTTGAAGTGCTCCAGGGCACATTCTCTCAAAGGTGACACCTAAGTGGCAACAGGAGCCATTGCCTGAGCCAGGAGATCCAGGTTTGCCACTGCTCTGTGTCACCTTCTCCCGACTCAGAATTCCAGTTTTGGAAAGAGCCAGCAGAACATCAATTGCTTCATTTTGATCTCCCTTGTGACATGGTCTCGACTCACATTTCCAACTCTGAGCACATTTTCAAGCATCATCTTTTAAGGCCCGTTCCCTCTTGTCTTAGCGCAGACCTTTGGCCTGTGTGACTCATAACGTCTTCCTAAAAGACACCCAAAGCAGATGCAACTTTCTAGAAATATCAGATATTACAGCCTGAAGTAGAAATACCCAGCCCTGCAGCCCAGTGAACATGCACCCAAGCAGCTCTACATGCTGCCCTTGGCCACAGAAGGACCACTCGGATGCAGGGGAGCTGCTCCACGGAGACTGGGTTAGGAAAGGGATGAGCATCCGTGTTCAAACCATATCAACGGAACAGGCAAAAAAAAAAAAGGACCCAAAAAAAGCAGGATCACAAAGAAACACAAACAAAAGCCGGCAGCCAAAGTTTTGTTTGAAAGCCTGTCAGGTCTAGACTGCAACGTGTGAGGAAGGAACAGCTCGAAACCACAGCTGCTAATGGTTATAGATTTGGCAATCAAAAATGTCTTTGTTAAAAAAATAAAAAAGTTAAAAAAAAAGTTAACTGCCTGACTATTGAGGTTACAAACCGCAGCCTTGATGCATTGTTGCAGTCAACATCCTCCCTGCTGTTTTTGAGAGCTTACATCTGCTGCTGGCAGATCACATGCTGGCACAGGCTCCCTTCGCGAGGATGCAAGAGGAATTTTGCTATCCCGCCTTCCTTTCCCCTTCTTCCCGCAGCGATGCCTGTCAGCCCTCGCCCGCTCTGCCCCTCACGTGCTCTGCCAGCACACAACCAGCTGTAGACGCAGCGGGCTGGGATTGCCGCAGGATCTTTCCCCAGCCGCTCAGACCCATCCGGTGGGTGTTTTCTGCCTCCCAGCCTTGAGCCCAGCTCTCGCCCTGTCCCTGCGCCATAAGCTGTACTTCGATTCAAAGGGCAGAGGAAGCAATTAACATAATAACTAATAAGAGGACTTTGAAATGTAGATGTAATACTCAAACTTGTGCTGGTGCACTCAGCTTTTAAAACGTTGAGCATTCTGCCAGGGTTCCAGTCTGCAGGGAGACCTGGAGGACTCAGGGGTGCTGGCAAACCCCATTCCACCCTGCTCTCCCTGAACCAGCACTGCAGGACCTACAGCCACCACCGCTCTTCTGTGGCTCAAATCCCAGCTCGGGAAAACACCCGCCCATGGTAAACCCAAGAGGCAGCGTGAGAAGGGCTTGAGATGTTTATAGAATGACTGACAACTGTCAAGGGAAACTCATTTTCCTTGGAAAACTATTTGGAGTGTGCTGGGCTCAGCTGCAAGAGCCATTTTCCTCCTCCCATGCCGAGGGAAAGCGGAGGCAAGGCTAATGCAGCCCCCCCCTTCCCACTCTGTTGGACAGAAGCTGGTTGAGGAAGAAAGAGGCAACGAGGAGGAGCAGACGAAGGGAAACCGGGGCACTTGCTTCTAGCTCCAGCAGCTCACAGTGTCTGCACCCTGCTAGATACAGCTAGATAGCTTCAAGAGCTTCATGAAGTCCTTCCACAAACCAGAGCTGCAAAGCGAAGGGGTAAGAACGGCACAGCTGAACACCACAGGTGACAGAGATCAGCTGAACTTCGGAGAAAACCCAACTTTGGTGAGCACAGCCCTGCTCAGATAAGGCACCCACCTCCCTGCCCTGGCTCTCTTTGGCAACGACTGCTCACCCTGCTGACCCTTGCTGCTGCTCCCCAAGGAGGTGTAATGGTGGCAGCTGCTTCCAGCTGTTGAATCAATCCTACCAACACGATGGGATTTCTCACGGCCCAACACACAACAGAACCAGGAGATGCATCTGAGAGACTGGCCTGCTCAGGGTTATGAAATCGAGGACACACCAAGGAGAGTTTAAGGAAGCTTCATCCTTGGGCACTCATACGTTTACCACGGTGGCTACATCTCGTAGCTGCCAGCTCCTGCACCATTTAGGATCACACCTAAAGATTGGTCATGGCTCAACCTAGTGAAGCTCTAACCAGATAGCAAGGGTGTGGGGTAGCCTCAAGCAGGCAGGCTCGAGGTCAATTTTATCTAACGCCTGGCTTCAGGATGAAATAAAACCCAAACACCAAGAAGGCAGCAAGTATCAGTGACCATATCTGCAAGAAGGAAAAAAAATCTCAGATCACTGACAAGTTTGCTGAAGTGGTAGCAGAGGCTAAGTCCACAGTCATCATTAATTAAGTCATATCCTTCAGCCTTGGCTTCGTTTTTTTCCCTGGGGTTTAGGAAACCAGAGGAGAGGGCAAGCTAGCCTCTATCATTTGATTTCTTTGGCATGTTAATGCATTCCTAAATTAATCATCATCAAGTGACAATCTCTCCTTCATCTTAACAGAGCAGTGGCCTTGGTAAACCTGCTGGCCTATGCAAGGCAGCTGGAGCCTTGGAAGAGACTCTGATGAAAACCAAAGCACTTCGCGGAAGGAAAAACTCCCCCCGTCTCTTACCGTGCCTAATCCAAACCAGCTGCCTGCTCTGCTCTGCTCAAACCACAACCCAGGGGGGCTTTACACACTGAGAACCCCAAGAAAGAGATGCATCACCCCTAGGTCCCAGCAAGCTGGATTGGTGCATAATTCCACTTGATCTGACATCGAGCTACACGCCAAAGACAAATTCAGCTACAGAGAATTCTGGGGCCAGGAAAGTTCAAAGGCCTTTCAGTGGGTTGCAATCATTAACAGCCACCTAGGTCACTGCAGAAGGAAGTATTGTTGATCTGGCCTTCAAAACCCCACTCAAAAATCATTCAGCGGTAGAGGTGCAATAACTGAGCCCCAGCAACAAGAATCACAGAATCGCTGAGGTTTGAAAAGACCTTCAAGCTCCTTGAGTCCAGCCCCTGAGTCCCCCAGCACTGCCACAGCCACCACTAACCCACGTCCCAAAGGGAAGGCGAATATCCTGTTGGTGGGAGGTGAGCGGAGGTGCTTTGGCAGCCACAGCATGGTGCAAACAAGCATTTGTCTCACTCCTACACTAGGAAACTTTTACTTTAAGGAGAAGGTCCTCGTAAAAAGGCTCTACATATTCATCCTGCTCTTCAAAGTGCACATCAAAGTATATGTTTGTGTTTCTTCCCCTTGTTAACTTCTTTCTTAGGAAAATATTACCGGGGCCTATTGTTGTTTTATTTGGAGAGAATCTAAACAGGCAGCTTCTGGAGTCTAAATAGAGAACCCTTCTACCCTTCTTCTTCACTCTAGTTCAGAATTCAAAGGAAGTCCTGTATGCCTGGCACCCGAGTCTCACTTTTTCTGCTTGTTATTTTCACCGGGGAGGGAAGGAGCAAAGATTAAATGCAAATTTCCCGAGGGGAAAAGATGGAGCTTATTTAAATGACGGTTGCAACCTCAGTGCACAAAACTAGCTTAGACATGGTGTCCAGCGCATGTTTAGGACACTAAGTGAGCATCTAGAAATGAAAAATAAACATTTCAGTCCCATCAAGCATAATTACCCAACATTTCAGCCCAACATCAGAGCTACATCAGTTATAGGCATGTGTGCATCTCGCCCTCAAAAGAAGTTCCAAACACACCTACCAACTACTAAAATAGCGGCAGCGGAAATGTGCTTTTTCCCGTTACAGTCATAGTCCTTCAGATCAAAGTCATTACCAAAATGAACATGGACTTCAGAGCACATTAAAAGGGCATCAACATAAACTGTTCCCTGCCTGCTTTAGACTCTTGCCAAGCCCTGCCTGCACCAACGTCTTTCCCCAGCGAGCGCTGCTGAAGTCACCAACACCTCATGCAGGAAAAGAAAGGCAGCTACTCGCTGGAGGTGTTGGTGACGTCAGGCCGAGCACAAGGAAAAGCCACCATCAAGGCTCAGGTCTTGATGGGGGCAGGGGGAAGGGGGTGAAGTTTCCAGGTCACCTTTAGCGCCAAAAAAGCAAAACAAAGGGATCATTCTGGTCTCAAGCAAAGCGTTTTGGGTGGCTGCCACCAGGAGAAGGAAACGAGCCCAGAACGCACTCCAAGGAGGTGCAAGATGTGCAAAAACTCAACTGAAAATGCTGAGATGTAGGAGTCACGTGGAGTGATCTCTTGGCACCAGCCACCCACCCTCCTCACAAGCAGAGATTAACTCAAACAGCAACTTTTGCTTCTGGCCCCAGTGACAGCAGGTGACATACAATATCTAGGGTGGACCTTCCTACCTGGCAGTAACTTCCGCTCCCAGAGCAGCTTCAGTCCAAAGAATCACAGCTATGAGCAGTAAAATTAGGTGTAAAGAACCTCTGATTGGGAAGCACTGCTTTCTTTTTCCACGTGGGGAAGAGACACAGAGAAACAGATTTAGTTCATGCAATAAGTAGCACAACTGGGATTAGGGCAATGTCATCTGACTGGATGCTGCTTTTAATCACAAGGACATCTCTTCTCTGCTCCTCCTCCACTCCCTAGCAGCTATCACATACAAGATCCTGTTCTGTCATCACTTCTCACACGGCCCTGGAGATATGCAAACCCCTTCTACGTCAGTCAGGCTCCAAATACCATGCACAGAACAGAGCTGCAGGACAGACCCCCCTCTGAAGGGGTTACGCAAGGCCAGACTCATATGTCTGGGAATAATGTGGACAAATAACCACCTCTTGATAGCAACAAGGCAAACTCTCAGGGCAGAGACTGGCTCTGAGTCTGCTGGTGCAGCATCCAGTGAAATGGGGCTTCATTGCTTGGTTTTGGTTTTTGAGCATAAAGTGTCAAGAAAAAAAAAAAATGAGGATAACGATAGGAAAATACCAGCAGGGTGCCCCTAACATCTTCATTAGCAACCTGAGAGAGGAGGCAAACAGCAAGGAAATTAGATCTGCAGACAGTACTGAACAGGGAGTGGGTGACAGCATCAAAAGGACCGAGAAATAATAGAAGAGTCACAGGAGGGACAGACCAAGAAGAGTCTCCCTTCCCTATGGGAACAAATGGTCACAAGAGTCAAAGGAAACTTCCGTGGCTGCTGGAAAAGGCAGGTCAGCCATCAAAAGACAAAGAGCAAGAGAGGAAACGATTTTGTCTGCAGCTGGTGGGTATAAGCTGTAAGCGTGCCTTGGCCTGCACCTGGGGAATTATTTCTCCCTCAAAATGCAGAAGCTTCAAATAGAAATCAGTGGAGAGGAGAGAGGTGAGTCAAAGGACAGTGCCTAAAAAGAGCTCCGTCGTGGCTTCATCTCTGCTGCTGTCACATGAACCTGACTGCTAATACACTGCAGATCTGCAGGAAATATCCAATGTTCTTTGCACGCCATATGTGTCAAAAGCACATCATCTTCCTTCCCCTCTGCCCCTGAAGCGAGGAGGAGCCTTTGTGCACCGAGAAAAAGCCGGATTACATTGCTGACGAGTGGCTTTGGTGCTGGCTGATGATGAACCCGGGCTGAATCAGCAGCATGAGCAACAGGGATTTCCTACTCATATTTCCGAGCTGGCACTGCACACTTTTTCATCTTGCTAGCATTTGCAATTAAATTCATCTGAGTTTCCTTCAGGTGCGCTAGCTGCTCATGATAATCCACAAAAACATACATTTCCTCATAAACCAACATCAGAGATGCTGAAATCTCTGAATTCAATCTTGCAAGCTAGGGAAATTATTGCTGCTGTGCTAGTTTCCTGCTGTCCTCACACAAAGCCATCCTGGGGGGAAAAAACGGGCCGAAAATCACTCTAAAAAAGCAACAAAATAGAAACTATAAATAGTTTTCAATTTGGCAGCAGCAAAAATCTGGTGAAATATGAACCAGGAAGTGTCACGGCATTGAGAATAGGGGTAAATCTCCAGCCACTAGGTCTGGCACCAGTACTCCTGGTACACACTATGCTTCCTCCAGTGCCTCTGCAGCCAAGCAGTGCCAGCAAACTGGGAAAAAGTTATAGAGGACACAGCAAACTGTGAGGCTCCTCGATGGGAAAATTAAGAGCTAGTTAAGTACAACACTATTTCCAGATTGTAAGAAGCTGTAAAAGCCATTTTCCCAAACCTGAAGAACACAGCCAAAGAAAGAGGAGGAATTGTTAAGAGAAAGGAAAAAGTACTTGTGAGAAACCAGGACATGTTTTTCAGCTGCTGTTACAGATAGCAGAAGGACAAGGATCTCCAAACTGCAAATTAGCAGACACTACAGAAGAAAAACCCTACACTGGCCCCAGTGTCCTTTCGTCCTCTCTGTCCCAAGGCTTGCTCCCATACAATGACAAATACTTCTGAATTCCAGCCCCAAAGCTCCCTCTGCTGCTCGTACTCCAACCTCTCCCCCCTCTGCCCGCAACTAAGAGACATCAGAATTGCTCTCTTCATCTCCATTTCCAGGCATCTCCCTTTGCTAAAAAAGCCTGTCAAGGGTTTGGGCAAGCCAAAACAGCACTTATGAGGAACACCCATCAGCCTGCTGTGTCTTCTTCCATCCCCAGGAATCCATTTAATCTGTCTCACGAGATGATCTTGGCTCACTCTCAAGCCCTACATGGTATGGTGATTCCCATCAGACCAAACCAGACTTGTACCAGTGACAGAGCAGTGAACAGGCATGAAAGAGGATCAAGAACAGCTGTGCTGCGCTTGGTGCTAAGCACAAGTTAGTAACACACACCTCAAGGAAAGCCACTGTTCCCAATTTTGGGTATGGAGTCAGTCATAGCACCACAGGCTCAGACTTCAGGAGGTCTCTAGTCCAACCTCCTGATCGAAGCAGGGTCAACACTGAACTTGGGAAAAGCTCATTACGGCTTTGCCCTGTTCAGTCATGAACATCTGCCTGAGTGGAGACCACGCAGCCTCTCTGGGCACTGCCTGCTCCAGTGCATGGCCACCCTCTGCAGAGGGTTTCTTCCCAAGTCACACTGAACCCTTCCCTTTCACTTTCTGACCTTTGTCTCTCACCCTGATGCCACGTATGTCAGGGAAGAGCCTGACTNTACAATAGAAAAAACAGATGCTCCAACCTCCTGACACTCACCATTTAATATACTTGTAAATATTAATGAGATCCCCCTGCAGCCTCTTCTTCTCCAGACTAAACAGCCCCAGTTCCCACAGCCTTTCCTCATAAGGAAGATGCTCCAGTCCCCTGATCATCTTGGTGACCTCTCTCTCTAACCTCCTTACAAGAAGTGGAAGGTGTCTCATCCTCCCCTGCCTCTCTTCCCAGCGCATGTGCTTCAGTCCCCAATTATCTGGGTGGCCTCCACTGGACCCACTCCTGTTTATCAACAACTTTGTAATGACCACAGTCTTCCATATGTCGTTTACCCAATGCTGAGCAAGGAGGACTAATCACTTCTACTGGGCATACTGGGCCATTGTGTTGACAGCCCTCCTTGCTGCCTGGACTCTCCTGCAGTTTGCTCGCTGCCAAGATCCCCAATGCCTCTTCAACAGAGCATTAGTCCAGCCCAGGAGCAGGGTTTGGTATTGGGCCTTCAGGAGCATCATGCCACAACCCTTTCCGCCAGCCCGATGAGTTCCTCTGAAGGGCAGCACTGCTGGTGAGCACACCCACTGCTTCCCACAAGGGCAGCATTCTGGACCGTCATTGTGGGACACTCTGTCTTCCCCCTGGGTTACTGCCAAAATGTTATACAGAACTTTGAGAAGGCTCCCAGGAATCCAAGGAGATTATGAGGCAACTACCACCACACTGCGAAGTCTGATGACCCAGAAAGCTGTCAGCCCTTGAAGTCCACCCACACAGACCATAAGGACTCATCTTGGCTACATGCATCCATAGGAGATCAGCCTAAAAGTCTTGATAAATACAAAGTAAAAGACATTCACCACTGTAACTATGGGATCACAGAAGGTAAGCAGGTTAGTCAAGCATGATTTTACCCCTAGGTAAATCCACACTGGCTATTGCCAATGTCCTTCTCCTTCATGAGCCCAAACTTGGCTTCCAACACGAATCACTCCATGAATTTCCCAGAGACTAAAGTGAAGCTGACTGGCCCAATGCGTCCAGGATCATCCATCCTCCTTCCCTTCTTCAAGATGAATCTAATAGTCAATCTTCTACAGTTAGCAGGGCTCTCTCCTGATCTCTATAACCATTCCAAGGTACAAGTGGCCTCACAAGGCACAGCTGCCAACACTCTCAGCACACCAGGATACACACTATACACACCCATGGATTTGTATGGGTTGAGGTTTCTTAAAAGGCTCTCAATTCAAGCTCCTTTCATTACAGGTAGTCTCTCTCCTCCTTGAATTCTGGGCAGGAGATCTCTGGGACATCAGGCTGATGAATTCTGAGGTTAAGAACGCCTCAACACTTCAACCTTTCCTGTGTCCTGGTCACCAAATCACCTGCCTCATTCAGAAAAATGTCACTTAAGTGTTCCTTGACTCTCTTCGGAGTCTCGATCCACTGTAATCTTCAGTTGTCCATCCTTCCCTATAGCTAGGGACTCTGGGTGTCCTCTCTGCAGGGTCTCCCTGGAGACCGTGTGGCTCTCCTGTCCATCTTCCCCAGCAGACTGGGGCTCAGCTCCTCTCACAGCCCCTTCTCCTGGTGACTCAGTGCCCCAGTCAGAGCACAACTTGTACCAGGGAGGCCACTGTGACCTCCAGCTCCAGGAACAAGTACCAGGCAGGTCCAGCAGCTACAGACCCAAATGCCTCTGGTCAGGCTAACTACCCTGTTTTACACCAGGGCAGTTGATCCTGCAGACACCTGCAGGGACAAAGCCCCATGGCCCATCACCACTACTGCTGCAGCATTTTCCACGTTCTCACACTGTCTTGAGTTTCCAGGCCCCTTCATACCTGCTGCCACACAAATCACTGCAATAAGGGCAAAGTCTCTGCTGGCTGTGCTCAGGGAGTTGTTTGCTGCACTCCAAAAGCAGCCAAACTTGACCCTTCCTAATCCAGAGTCCTCCCAGAGATGGGAAGATCAGCAGTTATACCCAGAGGTAGCAAAAAAACCCAACTGGTGCCTGTTTGGGCGAAACTTGGAGCAATTCCTTCCAGAAAAAACCCATGAATCTTTGTTAAGAGAAACAACTGGCACTTCAGAGGCCACATGCAGGCCAGGTGCAAGCTCCCGTCTTTGCCACATGAGGATGAAACCAGGAATGTAACACTAATGCATGGCAGGTTCCTGTTTTGCCCAGGGTCCTGGTGCATGCACGTCCATGCAGCAAGAGACATGGCAGCTGTCAAGAGTCCCTGCAGCATGGTCTCTCCAGCCAGTGTTGGGTTAATTCAGTAGGTGTGAGTCCTTATTGTAAAGTTTCAGAGGATGTGAGAAACTACTTTCAACAGAACGACCTCACTGCCAGCAAGGCAGACAATGGATTTAGCCTGTGTTAGTTCACCACTCCCTCCACCACCACCCAAACATATTTTCTTGGTACATTCTCCTTCCACACACACAAGACTACATAGTCCTTCTCCCAACACAGTCTAAAATCACCATTCAGTGCCTTCTCCAGAGAGAGAGGAGATTGACACTACTTTGGAAGCTTGCTGGCTAATGCAAGCCTGTAAAGGGTTGTTATAGCTGTACTCACTTGATCATTAAATTGCTCTTGCGATAAGCAATCGGTGATGTCCACGCAGCCTAGGAGGCACCCCGGGGGATAATCACCAGGAAATTCCACATCTGCATCAAGAGAAACATCTCTTCAGGGGATCTACATCCCCACACACTTAACTAGGGTCTTCTAACCCCTGGGTGCCCTTCCCCCTCCTCCATGCACTTCTACTTTTGCAGACACAAGAAAACATTCAGCCTTCTTTTCCCAGCTCAGGATCTTCACTGTGACAGGATGAAGCTTGGAAGATGTACTTCTATTTACTTATATTTAATTATATGCACCCCTTGCCCTGTGTCATGGTTTAGCAAGGAGTTGCTTTTGCTTGGTAACAGGGGGAGCGGGTTGCAGTGAAGACCCGGTAAAAGTTTTTGGACTCTCCCCCAGCTCTTGGGTTCAGACCCACACCCCGGCCTGGCTGGGCCAATCTGGCGCCTCTGC
>WBNH01004579.1:63333-75654 GCA_013401255.1 Urocolius indicus | reverse complement strand
GGCAGAAGCCACCAGGAACGGACTGACTGAAACCCCCACTCCCTGCCCCCCTGGGCCGTTCAGGGGGGACGGAGGTATAAAACACCGGGATCAGGGCTCTGAGCCGGGGCAGAGGGGAGGAGTGGGGAGCAGGTGGTCTGAAAGGGCTGGTCGGACTCTTCATCTCTGTACCATTCTGTGTAGTTTGTTTTGGTTCTGTTTTGGGGTTTTATGCTTTAGTTGGTCTTAAATTATTTTCTGTTTTCTTCCCCAAGCCCAGCAGCCTGCTCTGTTTTGTCCTGCACCTTCAGCTGCCCTTTAGCAATCATCAAGTCTTTGGTACCTGAGGCTAATCGTGGTCTTTTGTTCCCTGATGGGCCTAAACCACAACACCCTGCTTGGCTTCCAAACGAGGAAAATGTCGTGCAGGAAGAGCTCCTTGCCCTAATGAGGAAGCAGGCAACCCTGCTCTGTGACACTTAAGCTGAGTGTTGTGCAGAAGACCACACAAAGAGGTGTGCAGCATCCTCCTACCCACATGAAAGAACATCTTCCTGAGAACCTGTAGCTTTGCAATCCTGATTTCTGCCAGGTCGGAATACGTGAAAAGCCTTTAACATGACTGCAAAGAGGTGGAAGCACGAGCCACTTGGCCTGCACGCAAGCACACACTCAATAGTTTGTTGCTCAAGTCAAGGATGAAAAGAAGTCCTTTGCTGTCAAAAGCTATCATGGAAGACGGGTGTGATTTGACGGCATCTGTGCTTGCAATACATGATAAGTGAAAGGACAGACACAAAGTCAACCACCACAGCCATTTGGCTGACAAAATGCAAAAGTGATGAAGAGAATTTTGAGAACAGAAGGTTAAAAAGAGAAGCAGTAATAACTGCTCAGCAGAGAGGGCTTTCTGACATTGCCATTACGTGGTTCAATGTACTAAATAATAAAAAGATCCAAGGAGAGAAGTTCACCTTTCCCAAGCAGCATTCTGTAGGTGGTCTCCAGTTCAGAGATTTCCTGAGGGGCAGGTCTTTTAGCAGTGGCTGCAATCCACAACCGCCCTCTGTGAGATGTGTACCAGGTCCTGCCCTCTACCCTAGAGAACAAAGGAGAATTTAGGACTTAATTTCAGCACGGACAGATTTTTCCATTGAGTGTTTCACTACACAAATCCTGCTGCTGAGCTTTGCCCTGACTATTTAAACTTAAGCAATGTGTCAGCACTACAGAGAAAAGCTGAGACAGGCAAGAAATACCACCATGAAGCAGAGCATATCCTCACAGCTTTAGAGCAACAGCAGAAAAGGACATCAAACCTTGCAAGTCTAGCAGTATGCCAGACACATGTGTAGGACAATCTGCTCATACAATTGCCTCACAAGCTCAGAAAGTTGTGCACAGTAAACACACGACAGAGGGAGCAGCAGAGGACTGCGCATTTGTAAGGAGTGGCTGTGACCTGCAGCCATCAGGGACCACCTTAAGATGTACAACAGCTTTAGTTTGGGAAGTGAAAAGGCTTTGCTCTCTACAATGAAAAATTCTGAAAAGGAAAGGAGGGGGGAAAAAAAAAGCCTACAGAAGATTCTTTGTTCCATGTTAATGGTAGAAAAGATGAATTGGCACGCCAAGGATGATGGGCTGAAGGAGCTTCTCTTTGTAAACCGGTTCCCAGCCCAGAAGGGGAAGGTGATGACAGAGAGTGTGTGCACATGGTTGGGTTTTTTAAAGAAAGCCTAGCCCCACTGTTCGTTTCTTTATCATGAACAAAAAGACCAGAAAAACCTATTTCACATTTTCAGAATATTTCCCTTTCTAATTCCAGAAAGGTACATCCCAACCACAGTGCAGAAATCTCAAGTCTCTTTCTAAATTTACCCACTGTGATGAAACTTGTACTTTCCAGGCTAGCTACTCCCATGAAAAACAGTTTAACTGGCTTCTAGAGCCACCAGTATAATGGGTGAAGACACACAGCTCTCAAACCCAGAGCTACCAGTAGGAATTGGTCACTGCACAAACCAGGCAAGCTCAGCAGAACACAACTTCCCATCTTGCCTCCAAAGCAACGGCTGAACAGGATACATCACAGTTCAGCCCCTCCGCCCCCCTTTACCTTTTGATTCCTCTTACGAGCAAGGAAGCCCAAGGCTGGTGCATGCTGAGGCACCAACCATCATCTGAGATTTCCTGCAACTCCCGATCCTGAATCCGCAACCTGTTTCGCTCAGAGCCAGCTTCATTTCCAGCGTCCAGGGAATAGATGCTTTTCCTGGGTGGGAGCAAACCGGTTTGGTCCACCCACTTCAGAGGGTTCAAAAGAAACAAGAAAAAGGTTAGCAACCCTCCAGGAACAATGTATAACAAGTGCAAAGCCCATCTGAAGTTTTTGCTCACTTGAGGGATCCTCCTTCCTCGCAACTTTGCTGCTCTCTACTTCGGCAGTAGAAAAAAGCAAGGTCATGCTCCACTCTGTGCAGCTTTTGCTTTCTATGCACCACAGCTAAACTGTGGATTTAAAGAATAAAACCACCTGATGGTGTCTCAGGGCATTCACAGGAAGATAATTTTTTCTCAGCACGCTCCTAGCCATCGACACTCAAAACCAGGAACAGTCCAAGACCACCACAGTTACAGTGGAATGAAAGGGGAGAGATTATGCCCCTTGGAAACTGGAAATGAAAAGGAACCATAAATAGAGCTGAAAAAGAGACAAAACCTTAGTCTGACTGAGAAATTCTTCCACATTCTCGAAAAGGAGGCAGGAGACTAAAACTCAGCTGAACCAAACCTCCTGAGAACAGAGAATGGAGCAGAACCTTGGCAAATCTTCTCTAGCCTCAACTCACACGGCTAAGAATGAGCCCTCAGACACGGCTTTAGAAAGAGGTACTACAAACATGCTAGAACTCACAATTCCTAAGCAAAACTTCCCCAAAATTTAGTCATGACTCTGGAATAAATCATGGAACCCATACTGACCAGAGGAGCAGGCTGAAGAAGATGGGGATTCACTAAAACACCAGAACTCAGAGATATCTTTGCTTCTGGGCTCTCAGCTGGCTTGCTCAGTGTGCCACAGTTTATGGCTTCGATGGTTTCATCCAGCCTGCAAGCAGAAACAAGAGGCATGAAAATTCCCTCCTTCCCCCCAGCAATAGCTCCCGCACAAACACTTCTGACAGAAAGCATTTTTTTTTAACCACCTGCCCTAAATAAATGATTCCCTTACTCTGATTTCTAATTTGAAGAGTCACTCTACAGCAGAAACTCAGTTTGGTTTGAAATTGAGATTAATCAATTCTGTTGAGACAGGTCTTCTGCAACATCTCTTTCCAGGGCCACTTCAACAGACATGCCAGCTACTGAAGCCCTACTCGAGCCTCATCCAGATGGGTTCAGCAGAGGGTTGTGCTAAAAGAGATGGCATGCTGCAAGTCAAAAAGACCACAGAGGAAGCACAGAATGCAAATCTGCATCCTAGTGTCAGAGGTGCCCTTCAAGGGACTGGCACGTGCAGCTTTCCTTAGCGTTGCTCTTCCAGACTCAGCTAGGCCCCTACCCGTAAGGATTCCCTCCCCTCGCCTTCGGGCAGGCCCCCGCACCGCTGGCTCTCACTCACTTGCTGTGGTACTCGGCCATGCTGCTGTCCTCCTCCAGGATCTGCCTGCCAGCAAAGTCGAGGGTGATTTTTTTGGCAAGCCGGGAGGTGTGACGCAGCTCCTGCAGCTCCTGCGCTCTCTTCTGGAGGGCTTCCCTCTCCTGCTTGGAGAGCCACTGGTTGGAGTCGGTGGCAAAGTAATCCGATTCATCATCGATGACCTGCGTTCGACGCACACTGGTGAGAAACAATCACAACAGCCAAAGATGAGCAGGGGGGATAGTGACACAGTGCTGACTGCCCCAGGCCTGCTGCCCACCGGCTCCTTTCCCTCTCTGCAGACAGCTGGACTGCCAGGGACACAACTCGAAGGCTGCCAAACTGGGCCCATTCCAGGGCTTCTCTCTTGTTCCACCAAAGGCCAGCGTTGAGATCTCTGTAGTTACAGCCCTTAGAAGGAACCCTTAGATGTTTCTGTTACAGGCAGCTTAGCCTGACAGATAATTTATGCTATTTCATGACAGTCTAAGTAAGAGCTAGTATCTTACCTTGTCCTGTCAAATTCCAACAACTTGTCTTTGTGTTTCACAGCCATCTCCAAGCCTGCTTTGAGTCTAGCTTCTTGTCGGGGCAGTAAGTCTTTGCTTATGGCATCTAAATTCCCTGAACTTTCAGTACCTGAGATAGAAAGCAAATCACAGCTCAGTTGTGATTGTTTAAATTGTGGTTTAAATTGTGATTGTCAGTTGTTTAAAGCCCAGTCTTGGTAAGCCTGGGTGTAGAAATGCCCCCTAAACCAAAGGCCATTCAAAGAGCTAAAAGAACTTTGCACCAAGAGCAAAATCCTTCCAAAGCAGGTTGAAGTCCTGATTTTCCCTCTAGCCCCTTTCACAGACTACTGCCTTCAAAGAAGAGGAAGCATTTGAATGCCAGTGACAATACTTAGGTAGTGTCTAGAGAGGTCTTGATCTTTGATTCTCCTTCACCCTTCCCTACCAATTTGGGCAGTCTAAATTCCACCCATCACCAATCATAGGCCTCAAGTCCCTTCCTAAAATTCTCTCGGAAGAGTTCCTAAAATTCTCTCCACAAAGAGACTCTTGGTGACAACAGACCACTGACCACTGTCAGTCACATACACAGTGATCTTTCCATCTGCTGCTGTATGAAGCCTCTCACAAATGCAATCCTCCCCTCTTTTCCAGGAAGCAGGACCCATTCAATGGGTAAGAAAAAGGGACTGAGCTCTACAAGAAGATTATAAACAGGATGACCCTGTGATCAAGGACTTACAGGATCTCTTGCCATCTCAGCAGCTCTAAAGAGAAACTAACACCAAGACCTAGAGTAAATATTTCCCCAGTTCTTCCTCAGTGTATTTTTCAACCAGGAGCACTGTGACCTTGGCTATATTTCAGCTTAACTCAGACAAACATCCCCATAATGCACAAGTTCTTCTCTGGGAGACTAGGTATTATTGCCTTTTGCTTCCCTTGGCTCTGTTCCTATTTTTAGTTACCAAGATAAGTGTTAGACAGGAAGAGTCATTAGAAAATATTAACCACCACCTCTCTAGAGCCAGTAAATCAGATAGCACAACTTCATCTTCCACAGCAACATATTCCACATGAGGCAGCCTAATTTTCAAGGACCGCTGCAAGGATCCAGTTCACGTGATTGATTCAGGAATGCTTAACGAGCAGCCTTGGGGTCTCTGGGTAAGGTCATTATCCACTGCTGTTTGACACTCACACTTATCACCTTTGCTGAAGACCAGAAAAGCCTCTGAGTGCTGGCAGAGAATATGCAGGGAGGCATCCTTTTAACACCCACCACAGAACGCAAGCAGCAAATGGCTCAGTAAGGTCTGAAGCAAATAAAAGTTCACAAATTCTCCCAGCAATTTACATCCCAGAGAAACACTCAGGTGTCGGCTTCCAAGGACAAATTACCTTTAGGCCTTTAGTTGCCAGCAATTCTTTATCTAGACATAGGACACTAGGACACACACTCTCTCATTTCTAAAAAAAAAGGAAGGCACGTGCAGCACAGTGAGGGAGAGAAGGGCTCCTGCTGTTGCATAACTGACTGGATTTGTTGTATTACAGTCTCTAATTACTACTGACCCGCCATGAGCTTCTTCAACAACTTCTGGCTCTTGTTTGAGTCCCGCTGAAGAATGTCCTGCTCTTCTTTAGTGCACACCTAAGGGAGAAAAAGAGAAGGACATTACATGCTTGACCATCTTCAGAGTCTAGGTCAACAGCTCAGGGTAAGCTGTTTCAAATGGCCCAGATGGCCCACAACTCCTTCCCTCCCGTGTTATTTACACAGAGAGAATCTTGAAAGCTCGTTCTTCACTAAAAGCAATCCATGAGAAATGTACAGCTTGGTCTTTCTCAGTTCTGTGGGTGGATACACTGCTAGGTAAACTCCAAGGATATGAAGAGCACGTAGAACCTCCCCAAGCAGAGGACAATACCTTATGGAGAGGTCCTCTCTTCTGCTTGGCCACTTGGAGTTGAATAGAACTTTAAAAATAGCAGCCAACCTGATTTAAAACATTTTCTTCATCTAAACAGTATTTTCCTCTCTCCTGAAGTTAACTTTATCTGATGCCATTAACTTAACCCCTTTCTCCAAAAGCTGCCCTTTTCAGCCAAATATAGGGTGTAACATGTACCCCCAACGACAGATACTGCACAAGTGTGAAAAGCAGTCAGCACGCTGGCCCTGGCCACACCTCTCAGCCCTTACAAGGCAACCAGGGCAGGGCCCAGGGCAGGGCTGGAGCCTTGCACACATTTTGGATGGTAGCATGATGCACAGGAGAGCTAAGGGAGATTCTCATAAATCAGGCGGTCTCCAAAGCAATGTACCCTTGTGAAGGACATCTCCCTGCTCCTCTAGAAAAGAGACAGTACAGGTTCTTTCCTGTCCAGCTTTAGAGCTTGAAGAACTTCAATCCGAGAAGCTAATTCAGTCCCACGTCGTTTCTGAGCAAACTACACCCGCGTGCAGGCACAGTAAATCAAACCCAGCCCGTTACCAACCAGAGCACCACAGAACAAGCAGGGTCCAGAGCCCTCCTGCTCGCAGACGATGCGCCCGCAAACCAAGCAGTTGTTGATGAGCTTGTGCTTCTGGCCCAGGCACTCGCAGGCATGGCGGCCAGGGATCAGCACAGCCAGCTTGTCTTGCCCCTCCTTGGTATAAAGGCTGACATATTTGGGCTTTTTCTTAGAGGAATTGGTACCACTGCTGACTCCACTGCTGCTCTCTTGTGCCTGCAAAGCAAAACAAAATAAATAAACCGTATTGGCAGTGCCATACCATCAGCAAAGACAGAGCACTGACCCTTCAACAGGCCCAAGAGACTCAGACAAGTGTGACTCTGCCTAACTGGAACAGAATTTGGACCAGATTCCAGATTCAATAGTGAGACAAGCTTAGGCCTGCCAGAAAAGGTCCAAGGAATCTAAATGAAGCAAGGACAGAAGGATGTTGCGGATCCACTTGACATTTGCTGCCTCTGAAAGCTAAAACTGCTTCGGCCTAGATGGCAGGCGTGCTGTCAGCTCTTTGGACCCACGGTATCAATCCATGGCTATTTAACAGCTTCAACGGCAGCTCAGACACTCCCTGGTTTATTTTCAAGGGCTATTTAGCTTATAGGAACACCTTGTTTGTAACTGTGAAGTCCTGTGTGTGCCTGTCCCCTGAAACAGAGCTGTTGGTGACAGCAGGACCTCTTCAGTCACAGTCAGCTCACCACTCAGACTTTTTGGTGTTTCCCACCCAGCACAGCCACCTGAGCAGAGGTTTTTCCATGCACTGCGTGTTCAAGTATTGAGCTGCAATGTAAATTCTTCTCAGTAATTCTGTGATTCACCTCTCTGAGTTTCAATTGGGGTCTGCATTGGGTCAGGCTTTGGGTCAGGGACCAAGCTTTGGGTCAGGCTAGACACGAGAAACCCTGATCAGAAACAAAGCAGGATATTTTAGATGGTGTCTGGATGCATAACCTAATAATGGAATTCTTTGTTTTCTCCCTCAGACTTCACACCTTGACCAAAGAAACAAAGGGTTCCTCCTCCCATTCCAAGTCTCCTACAGGTACTGGCTTAGAAGTGAATTGTTGAGAAGTTAATTGCAGCAACTAATTACAGCACAGAAATAATTCCAGGGGAGCAGAACAAAGCCAGCTGCTACCACTTCTCTGGCATTACTCAAAACCAGATGCTTTGGCAAGTAAGCACAACATGCTTCAGACACAAACCTGTCTCCTAACACCAGAAGAGACTGGTTTCAGTCATTAATTGCTTGCCAGCCATGACCAGGAAAGGCCTGGACTTTGGATCCTTATCCATTTCAGCAAGCAGCACCCCAATGTAAACACATTCTCTGGCCTTTAGTTGTCACTATCTGGGACACACTCGAAACTCCTCTTTCAGCACAGGTGCAGCTTTGTTCCTCTCCATGGAAGTTTCACGGTTTCTTTCATTGCAGCTCAGACTGTTTATGAATACTGAAAAAAAAAAAAAAGTCTCCCCAAAATTCAACAGTCTCAGTGCTAAGGGTGTAGGAGTGGAGCTGTAGAAGAGGGAGTCACAGACTGGTAGATTTATTTGAGATATCAGGAGGAAGCTCTTCCCTGTGAGGGTGGTGAGGCACTGGGTAGGTTGCCCAGAGGCTGTGGCTGCCTCATCCGTGGAAGCGTTCAAGGGCAGGCTCGACAGTGCTTGGAGCAGCCTGCTCTAGTGGAAGGTGTCCCTGCCCATGGCAGGGGCTTGGAACTAGATGATCTCTGAAGGTTCTTTCCAACCCAAACCATTCTGTGATTCTATAATAGTCGCTACCTCATGATTGTTTTACACACTCAAACATACAAAATCTTTTTTTCCTCATCCTTGTATTATCTGCCCTGCAGAAGTGAGACTCCCAGACACAACCAGCAGGTACTAGCACAGCCTGTCCAAATGCTCAGCCAGCTCTGAACAGTCGGTGCACAGGAACAACCATCCTCTCCCTGCAACCAGGCAGCCACAGTACTCACCAACAGCACACCCATTGTGCTGGGCCCTCGTCTTCCCCAACAGCTGCCAAGGTGTTTGCTCAGGGTATGGCCTGTGGCTGCCACACCACTCGCTGCTGTGAGAAAACAAAGAAATGCCAACAAGTGTCTCACAGCAGCTGTGGGGTTTGCCAGGGGAGGCGAGCATTTATCAGAGCCTGCGACGTAGCTGGGCAGCACAAACCTGCTCCCAGGTACATCATCCACTTCATCAGGGCTCTGAGAATAGGAGTTTCATTTCTGAAAGCTGATTTCTATTTTCTACCCACATCTTCTGTTAGTGTCTGAGGCGAGCTCTCCCGGGCCAGCAGCATGCCCTCGGCGCCCCACGGCGCACGGCCTGCCCTCGCAGCCCCGGCACTCTCACCTTGGCCAGGTCGAGGGGGGTTTTCACTTCCTCTACGTGGACACTGTGTTCAGTGTGCACAGGCGGCTCCTGCTTGTTCCTTCCCTTGCGTTTGCCCTTTTTTGCTTGGTCTCCAGCCCGAGGCCCTTCTGCAGCCTCTGCAAGGGTGCACAAGCACAAAGAAAGGCCAGGTAACTACCAGCAAGATAAAGACTCGGCGAAGGAAAACAGGCCTTACGCTGTCACGGCAAACAGAACCACGACCAGTGACAGGCATTGGTGGCACGTAGTTGTGATAAACAGAGTAACACAGAGGAGCTGATTTGAGACTTGGATTCCTTCCTCCCCGGAGCACTCACCATCCTTCTTCCAATAGGCCGGCAGCGGCTCCGAGGGCAGCTGCGAGGATTTCCGCCACCGGGACAGCAGCTCCTCCACAAATCCCCTCTTCTTCCCATCGGTGCCCTGAAGGAGGTCAACGACGTACTCCCGGATCTCGTCCTCATTTGTTATTGACAAGATGTACCTGCAAACAGACAAGGTGGAGAAAAACGGGTAAGAGGGCTTTTGTCCTGAGGGAATCGATGGTCTCACTGCACAGGTATACAACTTCTCTCTTTCTCAGGTCAAGTTTCTGTAGAGGCCATGGTAGGAAATGGGGTTATGAGTCCAGTGTCTACACTTTGGAAAATCCTTTATAGCTGCTTCAATGAAAAAAAAGGGAAAGCAAATTATCTTGCTCCCCCTGTTCCAGCACAGTGTGACATCCCCTGACCCTTCTGCCAGACACTAAAAAATTTACCCCGANAAAACGGGTAAGAGGGCTTTTGTCCTGAGGGAATCGATGGTCTCACTGCACAGGTATACAACTTCTCTCTTTCTCAGGTCAAGTTTCTGTAGAGGCCATGGTAGGAAATGGGGTTATGAGTCCAGTGTCTACACTTTGGAAAATCCTTTATAGCTGCTTCAATGAAAAAAAAGGGAAAGCAAATTATCTTGCTCCCCCTGTTCCAGCACAGTGTGACATCCCCTGACCCTTCTGCCAGACACTAAAAAATTTACCCCGAGACTCAGCTTCCCAGGACACTCCCACACAAAAACACTAATCAAACCCCAACAAGGCTCCTGCTTAAACACACGGAGACAACAGCACGCTCTTCCCCACCCACCGGGACACACACCCCTCCTCACCATCCCCTCGGGGGACACCCACCCAAGGGACAACCCGCTCCACAGATCCCCGGATCCGCCGGCGCAGCGGGGAATCAAACCGCCGATTCCCTCCACAGTCGCCCAGGCGGAACCGGCGGCGGGGGCAACAGCCGCAGAGCGGCACCGCGGGCCGGGGAGAAGCCTCGGCGGAAGGGACGGCCACGAGCGGGGCCCTCCCGGCTCCTGCCCGCCACGGCCCCGCTCACCTCACGACCTCCTCGCCCACGTCCAGCCCGAAGTCTCCGCGTAAGCGCTGGACGCACCAGGCCAGGAGAGCGCCGGACGCCGCCATCTTCCGCGCGGGGGAAGGGAAACGGCGCCGCACCGCCCTCCGCCGCCCTCCGCAACCCTCCCCCCCGGAACGCGGCCGCGGCGCCACCGTTCCGGGCGCGGGCCGAACGCGCGGCGGCTCAGCGAGGAGGGAAGAGACTGATGAGGGAGAGGCAAGCGCACGTCGAGGCGTCGGTTGGAAAAGGAGTGAACGTATCCCAGAGCTGGAGAAGGACGCCGCGATCTCTTTGGGAAAACAGCTCTCCGGGTGTGTGCCGGGGCACGCGGCCGAGCCTCGCCCCGAGCCGAGCCGAGCCGAGCCGAGCCGAGCCGAGCCGTCGGGTGCCGTGATGCGCGCCTGGGGGGTGGCTGTCCTTCCTCCCTGTGCGCTGCTGTGCCAAACAAAACAAGCTCTCCCGCGAAAGGCTCAGGCCAGACTCTGCAGTGAAGCACTTTTATTAAGTGTTCTTGCCAGAGCGGGTGTCCTAGCTGGCAGCACACCTGACAGATATAATATTGCTCTTTTTATTCCCTATCCCGGCCGCAAGGTCCCTCCCTTGTTTCCCCATTGATCAGGTACTCCAAGATTTACACCTTCCCCAGGAGCCTACAAAATCCCCTCAGGGGGTGTCTGGTTCTTGTGAATTGTCACCCATTCCCCCACAGTCCCAAGATTTAGGACCCATCGGTTATCTAGTTCACGTTACAAAGAAACAACTAAAACAGTCTTGAGATAACAGCCCTGAGGTACAGATAACAGTCCTGAGATCAGCCACCCGGTTAGCACCTCGAGGATGATAAGAGTTCTTCCTCTTAATTGCTTGGGCTCTATTCCTGCAAAAACAGCATCACTATTTCTTACACTGCCTAGTTAAATCTTCCTACGGGGACACTTACTTGCACTCCAGCCATAACCTTTGACAAGAGGTTGTCAAGTGCTCCCGCCTCCCCATCGCCAGCGTCTGGGCGCCGTGTCCAGCTGTGGCCCCGATCTGGAGCAGATCTTGCTGGAAAAGACCACGAAGTTCGGCCAGATCTGGCCTCCCACCGTGTTCCGTGTGAATTCACACTGCTGCGGGGAGAAGGGGGAAAAAAAAGCATCAAGATGTCACACGGTGCAGGGCTTTCCATGCTCCCGGCCACCGGGACTCGCTGACATGTTTTTAAAAGGATTGGAGGCATCCAGCAAACTGTTGTGAGCCAAGGCTTCACCTCTGCAAGCGCCTGGGAAGGGAACACTGCCTGCATCTGAGGACAGCCATCGCAATTTGTCACAGCAGAGAGCAATATCACTCTTCTTCCTCACCCCCGCCCCGGACTGTTGCGGTATCTGTGAGGATGGGTGCCAGGGCTGTGGGACATGGGTGCAGCCCCTGCAACGAGGAGAGCGGCAGAGAAGGAGGAGCACGAGGCAACAAAAGCTTCAGTGTCACGGAGGGGAGGCCCAAGGCATCCACCCGCTTCCCAGAGCGCTTCACTGAGGCCGGTGTTGACACTCGGTGGCGGATGAGGGGAGCGGCACTGAGAGGACCCTCGATGAGAAAGGTCGGGCCGAGAGGAGTGACTCGGTGGGGACCGGGCTCAAGAGACCCGCTCTGCGAGGAGATGCTCCGAGGGCAGAGAGCTGAGGGGCGAGAAGAGCCTGCGTTCAAGGGAATGAACGGTCCGAGGGGAGGCAACCCGAAAGATCTGCACGCGGAGGGCAGCGCGCTGAGGCAGCAGCGCCACGATGGTCCGGGGGCCGTGCCACGCGAAGGGGGCGGCCATGCGCTTCCCGGTGCACTTCCCAGTGCGCTTCCCGATGCGCTTCCCGGTGTCCTTCCCGGTGCGCTTCCC
>WBNH01004579.1:48320-63092 GCA_013401255.1 Urocolius indicus | reverse complement strand
CGGCGCGCTTCCCGCTGCGCTTCCCGATGCGCTTCCTGGTGCGATTCCCGGTGCGCTTCTCGATGCGCTTCCTGACGCGCTTCCCGATGCGCTTCAAGAGAGGTGAGAGCGGGGCGCGGCTCGGACTCGGTCTCCTCTCCCTCCCTTCCTCCCCGCCCGAGCCGTGGCCGATGTGCACGAGGCCTGTTCCTGCGTGGCACAGGATCGTTGTCGAGTTCCTGCAACTCCTGCAGAAGGAGAACCGGGTGCCCAGTGGGCTGGGGATGACCATCAAAAGGTATGTGTCGGCCCCCACGGGGCTCGGGGAAGCTGGGAAGGCAGCTGTCTGTCTCTCCTCAGTCCCTCTCTGCCTTCTGAGGAGCGCATTTAACAGTGGATTTCCCCTCAGCCTTGGAGAGGGCACCACAAACCGAAATTGCAACAAGGTTGGACTGAAAGAGGTTCTGGAGTGTTGTAGCTCCAGGTTAACAGGCAGGGCAGCGACACAAAATGTAACATGAGTAGGCTTTTATACACTTGAGGAGTTTTGACAATAGCCTGGCTCTTGGGACATACATACTCCTTGAACTTAATGTTCAGTTCCTTAAAAAAAAGCTGGCTGAGGGCGTGGCAGAGAGCAAAAAACTGTCTGCAGAGCTCTAGTCACGCACGGTGCTGTCATTGCTCTGTCATCACATTTAGTGTGTGCACTGGCATTGTCAATGTGGTCTGGGGAGTGACATTAAACAGCAACGTTCCCTAGTACTTCTGAATAACAGAGAGCAGCGTGCCTGGCTGCCTGCAATGAGAGCTGTTGGTCCATTCTCCAGTGAAACTAACTGTCTCTAGTTTCTCTCCATCACTAGTTTCCTGCTTTGAAACTAACATTTATTTTTGAAGGAGCAAGATACCATGAAAAAGTTGATAGTGTGTCTCAGCTTTCAAACCCTCACTTGTTTCTCAGCGAAGTGAGGAGGTTGGGACACCCCTTTTTTTTTCTATTGTATCTAGCAACATGACAAGGGGTAATGGGATGAAGCTGGAACACAAAAAGTTCCGTTTAAATATAAGAAATAACTATTTCAGTGTTCAGGTGAGGGAGTCCTGGCACAGGCTGCCCAGAGGGGTTGTGGAATCTCCTTCCTTGGAGGTCTTCAAGACCCGCCTGGACATGTGCCTGTGCGACCTGATCTAGGTGAACCTGCTTCTGCAGGGGGGTTATGCTGGATGATCTCTAAAGGTCCCTTGCAACCCTGCCATTCTCTGATTCTATGAAAATCTGATAAAACACATCATCTGTCTCCACTAACTTCAGACAGGGCTTTAAAATAGGTGGAGTAATTGGTACTTTGGGCAAATTCTCTGTGCTCAGCCATACCTCGTTTGCATAAAAACCAGAGCAATGTGACTCTGCATGGCTGTCATCTCTGGTTCAGATTGGAACTTGGGCATGAAATGGCAGTTAAAGTTTCAGCTGCCTAGAAATGGTGTGGAGCTGCCTAAGGTCCTCTAGGCTGAGAGGGATACACAGGGAACACCCAGGACATGTCAGTGTATGATGTGTACTGTGCAGGCATGGGCTTTCCTGTTTGAACGATGGGTGACTGCTGCTTCACTGGGGCTTCTGGCACTTCAAAAGTATTTTGTATCGGTCCTTGTGACTAATTAAAGTCATTTATGTTTCCCAGCCTCTAGGAAAAGGGATTTATGATCCTTTCAAAGAAGAGCTGATGGAGTTCTGCTAATTCTTCTCACTTGATAACTCTTTTTACAGAGCTCGCTGCCTGCCACCAAATCCTGCTGAAGATATTGAGTCCTCTGAAGAGGAGTAGATGTGATCCGAGTCCAGCTTTGGTGAGGAACCACATCTCCTCTACTTGAGCTGTTTTTTTGTATATTTGTATAGTTTTTACAGGTTTTCATAGCTTATATTCAGCTGTTGTGCAGAACTAAAAAGTGCAGGTTTGAGAGACTGACTTTTTCAAGCTTAGCAGTTGGTACAAGGCAGTGTTTTGTTTTCTTGCTTTCCCCAAGTTCCTCAGTGACTCTTGCATACTGAGCACGTTCTCTCTCATAATTGTGTGGTTGTGCTTGTTCTGGTTTTCTGAGCAGATCCTCCGTTTTCTAATACATTGAAGCATTCTGAAAATACATCTGTGCCATGTCTTTATTCAAGTAAAAACTGTAAATGACAACCTCTCGGTCTGAAAGGTGGATTTGAAAAGACATTGTGAGGCAGAAGGACAGCTGTCGCTTGCTACAATTTAGAGGTAAAGTTTCATTAAAACAAACAGGGTTGTTTTGATGAATCAAACTCCCAAAAGCAGAAAGAGCAATAAATAAAACTTCTTGTTGTGAAGGCTGCTGCACACCTTTGAGGGGTAATCTATCTGCAAAAAGTGAATGGGATCTTGTGGAAAATATGCAATGGGCCTTACTTGTGGGAGTTCTGCGTCTGCTCTTCCTTAGGAGCACCTCAAATGATCAGAGTACAGTTGAGCTGGCGAAAAGGTGTGTGTTTGTGTTTGAGGAGGATTCAGTAGCAGTTCCAGTAGATCAGCCTGGAATATTTTTTGCAGGGAAAGAGGTGGATGCTGCTTAAAAGCCTCTTCTGAAAGACTCAATGAATGGTTAAAGGAAGCAGTTCAAACAGCTGTGGCTGTTTGAATGAGAAAGTAGTAGGTGAAAATTTCTCTTTAATAGAAATTGTTAAAATGCTGCTATGAATTAAGGGGAATAAGCTAGTGATGATGTTCTGGACAAAATACAATCATCTTCACACAAAGTAACAAAAAAAAATACCCCTTGCTTTCTGATTGGCTTCTAGTGAACTGAAAACCAGTGCTAGTAAGGTAACGTGCTGAACAAGTTGTTCTGTAAGCAGCTGTGTACCATCTTCTCCATGTGCCCTGTTGCAAACCATTCTGCCCCAGTGGGGCAGCTAGCGCGCTGTGCAGGCATTTCTTCCTTGGTGCAGAGAGGCCAGGAAGATGTCATTATTGTGCCTTGCTGGCAAAGGGTGCGTTCTCAGCACACAGAAATACTCATTCAGGAGTGGATGCAGCTTGGGGCTGGTTTCTGTGAGGGTAGGGGCTGCCGTAGTTGCAGTGCTGGTGTTTAACACCAGGGGTAGGCATTCCCTAACAGGGAATCACAGCTATGGCTAAGTGGTGTCCATCCCACTTTGAGTCCTGTGGCTACCAAGGCACTGTGGGTGTCTCTTTCCTTGCTGTTTGACCTGCCAAACTAGCTGTTGTTCTCAGTCATGGTTTATCCTCTAAAATTGCCTGGGAGCTGGCAAAATGCAGGATACTCTTATCAGGTCTGCACATCACCTGCATAATCTCCTGTGCGAGCTGTGTTGCGCCACGAGGGCAACGCAGCTGCAGGCTGGGGAAGTGAGAAGAATTAAGCTGCTCTTGACCAAACTAAATCAAGGAACAGTTATGATGAAGACTGTGACAAAGAGGCTCTGTATTGCTCTGATGTATATGTCATAAAAAAAGTTAAAATCTGATGGAACGGGAGCACAAGAAGCTGTGGAAGAGGATGAGATATGCACAGAAGGAGCTCAGGATCAGAGTAACCTGCATGGTCCACAGCTGCCCTGCTGTGAAATCTCATAAATGAGCAAAACTTGGTGTTAAGGAGCTGCTAAAACTGCAGGAACTGCAATCTAGAAGCAAAGGCCTATTTTTTTTTTTTTCATGAAACAGCAGTTTCTGGGCAAAAGGCAGGAAAAGGTTTCTGCTTGGGTGCATTTGGAGCAGGGGAGTAGCTCTGGGCAGCTCTGGATGCTGCACTGGGTCTGGGACAGCTGCATTGGCTCCAGCTGTGCTCCTGCTCTAATTAAAGAAATGCTGCTTTAAACAGCAGGGCAGTTTGCAGATCTGTAGGTGTTGGTTGCTTGGGGAGTGATAGCTGTGCTACCCCAAATAGATTGCTGAACAAGGTACATTTATTGTGACAAGTGTTTTAATCCAGAAATAGAACTAATAGAAAAGTTGAGTGTGGCAAGGAAGGGTCGTGTATGGTGTGGAAAATAAATTTCAGGCAAGGATAAAGCCTCATGCTCGTGAATTCTCTCTGCAATTATGATTGTCAATTTAATTTGCAAAACAGAAAAGAGGAGCAAGCTGAGACCTGCCAGCAAAAGTAAGACCCAGGACCATGACCCTACACTGGCCAATGTAATAATCTCAATTTATTAACACACTTATAAACAGCTGCTTAAAAAAAATAAATCCCCAGTACTGACAATAGATGTCAGCAGCAACCCCAGCTATGAAAGCCTGGGCTGTGCCAGGCCCCAGGGCAAGGTTCCTCCTGCCTTCTTCCAGTTTCTTTAGGTAATGTTTGGGGAGTATATTAGCATGTGAATATATATATAATTTCTCATTATGTCTTGACAGTCAGTGTTATCTCACTGGGAAAAAAATCACAGAATTGTTGGGGTTGGAAAAGACCTTTAAACTCATCAAGTCCAACTGTTCCCCCAGCACTGCCATGGCCACCACTAAACCTCAGCCACAACTACATGGGTTTGGGTTCCCTCTAGGGATCAGGACTCTCTGGGCAGCCTGTGCCAGAGCATGACAGCCCTTTTGGGGAAGAAATTGTCCCTCATCTCCAGACTAAACTTCCTCTGGTGCAACTTGAGGCCATTTCCTTTTGTCCTGTTGCTTGTAGCTCAGTAGCAGAGACTGAACCCAACCTGACCACAACCTCCTGTCAGGGAGTTGCAGAAAGTGAGAAGGTCTCCCTTCTGCCTCCTTTTCTCCAAGCTGAACACCCCCAGCTCCTTCAGCTGCTTCCCATCAGACTTGTGCTCCAGACTCTTCCTGAGCTCCCCTGCCCATCTCCAGGCATGCTCCAGAACCTCAGTATTCCTCCTGGAGTGAGAAGCCAACACTGAACACAGCCCTTGAGGTGTGGCCTCATCAGTGCCCAGTAGAGTGGAAGATTCATTGCCTTAGAATGGCATTGGCAAAATCACCTGCTATTTCAATGGCTACATCACCTTGGCTTGTTCAAATTCCATGCTGCAGGGGCAGGGACAGTGAGGGAAATCCACTTCCCTCATCTTGGTCCATTGAGCTAACCCAGGCCAGCAGACACAAGGTTTCTCCCTTGGGAAAAGGGCTGGTTCCCTACAGAATAGCCAAAACCTTCCCTTCTCTCTCCATGCTGGACTGAGCTGCTGAGAGTGGCAGCGATGTTGGGGGTGGGAAGGGGGAGCTTGGGAGGAGAGCAAAGTGGGTGTGGAGATGGAGTGAGACAAAGGCGGTACACTGCTGCTGTAACTGGATGCATATGTCTGTGAGTACTGCTGGGTGTTCCAAAAGCAACTGCAATAGTGAGCACAAACAGGGTGTTTAGGAGAGGAGTTGAAAAAGTACGCAATCCTGAGAGTCTGATATGTGGAATTTTAAATCTCAGGGGGCTATATTATCTTTCTGGGCAAGAAAGAGTGGTGGGATGGACCTCATCCTTTTCCATCCCCGTGGCCTCAGGCTTTTCCCTCTTCAGGTAATGTGGGATAATCATAGAAACATAGAATCATAGAATGGCAGGGTTGGAAGGGACCGTTAGAGATCATCCAGTCCAACCCCCTGCAGAAGCAGGTTCACCTAGACTGAGTCAAACAGGAACATCCAGGCGGGTCTTGAAGACCTCCAAGGAAGGAGACTCCACACCCTCCCTGGGCAGCCTGTGCCAGGGCTCCCTCACCTGAACACTGAAATTGTTTTTCTTATATTTACATGGAATCACTACATCCTGCTGCTCCAGAGCATTTTCAGGGATTTCCTAGCTGAGTCCTTCTCCCCTCATGTCCAAAACAGGACAGACTGAACATTTTATTTTTAGGTGAGGCTTGGCTGGGCTGTAAGGATCTCCTCCTGCTCTCCTGGTGGGACAGGGCTAAACAGGGGGCAGCTGTTGGGTGCGGGAGCAGATGTGCCTGCAGTGAGGACACAGATGGAGGGGATAAGGGTTGTCAGCTGTCAGACTGCTGCCCTCTTACCCTGTCATGGGAGAGCCAACATGACACCTCAGGGACTTTATCCCCCAGATGAGGGGATTTCATCTCTGTTTTCTGATTTTCAAGGTATTTCCTTGAAACCAGTTACCAGACTGTGCTGTCTGTGGCATGTACGGTGCCCACTTCATAGCACTAGCTTCCTTTACTTCCCACTCCTCAAAATAAAGTCCCCCTGCTGCAAGTGCCCCAGTTTCGAGTTCAGATGCTTTTTGCTTATGCTGAGAAAGCTGCACAGGATGCCATCCTGCATTGGAGCACTGTGAATACTGGTAAATGCCAAGCCTGTTCATGTATATTCTTGCTCTGGAGTCAAGGATTACAGGGGCTGTTTCCATTGTGAGAGAGAAGGCTGAGACCCTGATACCTTCTTGCTCTGTGTGGTTTCTCCTCTGCTGTGCTTCTCCTGCCAAAAATGCTCTTTTACTCTTTGCATTTGCTTAGGCTTGTTGGGTTTTTTTCCTCTTCGTGCTCATAGCCAGCATCGCCCAGAATGATCCAAGGTCTCTTAGCACTCGTGTCCTGCGAGGTCCCCCCTGCCCACGCTGCTCCAACACTTGTGCCTCCCAGTGCCTGATCCTGAACAGGAGCTTCATTGTCTTTGGAGAAAGGGGAATTGTGCTGTGCAGCAGCTCCAGCCGCTGCAACCAGCGGGTTCATCCCAACCGGAGACGCTGCAGCAGTTTTAAGAATAAAAGCAGGACGTTTCCTTTCAGTCAATAATAGACGCTCAGGAATCGGATCAGCTTCTCACCTGCCTTGGTCAAGGATGAGCAGCCGAGTGTCAGCAGAAAAACATCCACTGCCATGATCTGAACCCAACCCCAACGTTTCTGGATCTGCTGTGAGCTCCCTTCGCCCTTCTGTACGTTCCAAAGCGCAGGTCATTCTTCTGACAGACTCCCAGGGATTTATCACAGGGCGAGTGAGAATCTGCATGTTTAATAGGAGTTTCCAAAAGAATTGTTGAGACTGAGATTGTTTGATGAGAGTTTTTCAGCATTAAGATACTCCTCAGGGCTCCCAGCTGGTTCAGAGCAGAAATAGGGAGAAATGATGCAATTTACCTGACCAGTGAAGCAGATTTCAAAACGCAAACAGGGACAATAACTTCTGCTGCTTTGGTGAATTCCCACTTTTTGCTCCTTCTGGCACTTAAGAAGGAGAGCACCAAATCTTATCATTACAAAAGCTCCTCATCCCCAGTGCCTCTTCCTTTTATCAAAGACAGGGGAACAGTAATACTGTGTGTTTTTTCATTATCAGTAGAAGATAAACTGCACAAAACAAGGTCATTCCAGAGCAGAAGCTGGGGGTATAGTATCAGGAGATGATGGTGCCAGGATGGGCTGTTCAGGTGGCTGGATCAAGGCATTTTGTTTGTTGTATTAATATCGCTGACTTAAAAGGTTTAATGCTGTAACCGAGTTGGCAGGCTGCAGATATGGATTAAGAGTCAGCAAAAAGTCTGAAGTGAAATATTAGCAAGTTTTACTGAAACGGGGCTTTATTTTCAGCTTGTCACACTAGGGAAAAATTTACAAGCCCGGCCTTGGGAACACAAGATAGTGAGGAAAATACAACGGTTTAATGCCTAAATTCCGGATCTAAACAAATTTTCAAGGTGGTTTTTCAAACTCAGCCTGTGACTTACTCTTGGCAGGGGCTGTGCAGTGACGAAGTGGTGCCTGTGGGGCTGGTTAAGGTGGTGGCCGCACGGGCTTTTAACCGTTCTCAAGAAGACATTGCAGTTTAAAGCTTTCCTCTGGAAGATGCCGGGCTCTTTGCCAGAAGCAGCCTGGGAGCCTTTGGGTGACAGCTCCCGGCCGTTTCCAGCTCCTGCTTCCCCGCGTTTCACCACCGAAAGCCGGCAGGGATTTCATAGAAAAAGAACAAATCCTAAAAGCTGGAAAATTCCCAACTTGGCGACGCGAGCCGTGCGGGGCCGCGCTGTCCCTCCTGTGATTTGTAACAAATCACTTCTCGGCGCTCGGTGCCGCGGCGGGAGGTTGGGGGCACCGACCGCTCCGCTGCTGAGTTCTAACACCCCCGTTTCATCCCTCGCCTTTCTGGGTACCCGTTGTCCCTCCGGGCCCGGCCCGGCTCGGCCCGGCTCGGCCCGGCCCGGCTCGCCCGCCTCCCGCCAGCCGCGGGGAGCCGCTGCCGCGCCGGGCGCCGCTTCCGCCTGGCAACGGAANCGGGGACAGCAGCGCCGCCGCCGCCGCAGCCAGGTACCGGGCGCGAGGGGGGCTGCGGGGCCGCCGTCGCCGCGGGGCCTGGGCGGGGGCGGTCGCTTGGCTGCTTCGCGGCCCGGCCGCTTTCCCGGGACCGCGCTGCCCGGGCTGGTGGAGGAGGCTCCGCGGGGCTTCGCTGCTTCGGCCCTTCCCCGGCGGCGGGCAGGGCAGGGCAGGGCAGGGCAGGGGGGCGGCCGCCGTTCTCGCGGTGTGAAAAGCTCCGGCTGGGCGGAGGAGCCGCGCAGGGCCGGGGGGAGCAGGGGCCGGCGCTGGGGCCCTCGGAGGGCTGGGAGACCCACCAGGGAGTTTGGCCGCCGACCCAGCCGGGGTTCTCCGGGGAGGGCCCAATTTCTCCCGGGACATGAGTGAGGGGAACCGTCCCGGGAAGGGCTGCCGCGGCCCCACACCGCTTCCCTCAGCGTCAGCTTTCTGTCGGCGATTCGGTAACGGGAGTAGCAGGAGTGGGCGCACGACAAGGGGTAGGCCACGGCCAAATCTCTCTTGTGGGCTCTGTCTGCAGCCAACGACAAACAGAATGTGTGGGGAGCTTGGGATGGTGTTCTCAGGTCAAAAGGGAACTCCATGCAACTGTATTTTCATCTTGTTTGCATAGACGAGTTGAATATTCCCCCCTTATCTGAGAACATGATATATATCTGTGCTGTTTGGTGCGGTAGGGAACTTTAAGGGTTTGTGTTTGTTGCCTTGTCCAAAACACTCCTGGGACTGTCATCTTTCCAGCCCTCTTCACTGCTGGCCACTGCCCTCTTCAGCCTTTCTCAACAGTGACTTGACTTTTTGGTTGGTAGGAAGTGTCTTGTGTTGAGCCTAAGCTCACCATCAGTTACTAATGTCCGCTGTCTCCTGTATCTTGACTTTACATGAGGTTTTTCTCCTTTCCCTTTTCTGTGCTACTGGACTCACTGTGTCCTGGTTGAAATCATCCTGTCATGGGTGTGAGTTCAGGCTTCATTTTTTTTTTCTTAATCAGTGACCTAATGCATATGCGTAACCAGCTTGTGCAGCCACTCCCCAAGTTCATCAGAACTTGTCCTTTCCTTCTCTCATCTCCCCAGCTGTGACTTACATAAACCATTTTCTCTCCATCCCTGCTGTAATGTTGTATTGGTTAATTGGTCTCTGTCCACCTGCTGGGAGAGGATGATGGGTGAACGGAGCTTTGTTCCCCTTGAGAAACTCTTATCAAATATTAGTAGTGCTCTCCCACTGACACATTCCAAAAAACACAAAGTGTGCCTTTGAGTTAAGACTTTGGGGAGGTTGCTCTCCTCAGGCTGGGAAAGCTGTGGAGGATTCCTCACTGGTTGCTGCCTGCTGAAGCTTTGGAAGTGTTGCCTAAATGGTGCAGTGCTACTGATAGGAGAATTTGGGGGCTTATTATGTTGCTGTTGCAGAGAGATGCACGGAGTGAGTGTCTCCATGCTCAGCTGGGCTGACACAAGAGCTCTTTAAGTTGAGGATGAGCTAGAGATGCTGCCAATGATAAATATCAGCAAGATATTTTATGGGGAAGGTGAGTGCTGGCAAGGGGTGACCAGATAAGGATTTGAAATATTGTGGTATGTGGGGAAAAAAAAGAATTCCTAGTTAAAACCCCTGATGTACTTAGAGAACAAGGGGGTCAGGGCGAGAGCTGGCCAGGCAGATCTCTGCTCTCTATATTGACGTGCCAGGCGCCGGTGCCCTGGGCTGGCTGACCTTGCAGCCTTTTGGCAAAAATATTGCCAACTCCAATGAAATTTTAGACCATCCACGTGAAAAGACGAGGCCTTTCCACGTATGCCTTGTGTAGCTGCCCAAACCTCGGTTACCTCCAAGTGTTCCTTGTAACGTCGCCTGCCCTGAAATTGCTTTTTCTTGTCTCAGCAGAGTGTCCAGCTGGAGCCTTTTTTTTCTCTTTTAAGACCTGCTGGGTAGTGAGGAAGACAGGGCACAGCTTGCTGCTTTACTTTGCAGGCCTATGGCAAGCATGTTTTCAACTGCTGGCCTCAAGTCCTTGCCAGTTTGGGCTTCTTGTGTTTTTCTTGTGTGGAAAGCTCTTCTGTCATCTCTGGCCATGGTGGTTGGAATCTTGCACTAGACTCTCCAAATAAATGATTTGCAGCCAGTACATATTTATCTGTGTGCCAGTGTTGCCTTTTAGAAAAACAGCTCTTTTCTCCTTCAGTGCTTTCAGTAAGCACTCAATTCTTGGCTTCTTGTTTTCAAACCCCATGTGCCAACTTTACAGTAGCTTTTTTCTTCCAGATCCTCTGTTGATCTCTTGTGTGCATGTGTTTGCTAATCCCTGAACACCCATGACCTGACCAGGGTGTGGAATGGCAAGAGAGGTCTCTCTGGGATGTTGTGTGGTGCCACAGGTGATATCTTCGTGCCTTTGTGTCTGAATCAGGTTGGTGGCTCTCAAGTCGCAGCAACAAGCTAATACCCCAAGTCTGTCTTTGTTTTGGATTGAAGAGCTTTCGTAGTACCATTTCTTGCAAAGTCTGCAGTGTGTGACCTTACCTCATTCCAGCCCATCTGTCTTACTCTTCCATAGTAGTTTTTATGCTGTTCCAGGTCTCCGTATGGATGAGAATTTGACTTTAGAGTGGTAAGCTGCTGATGGAAAATATTCTGATTTGGAGTGATCAAACAAGCAGGTTTACAGAGCCCCACTGCAAGGGGAGTTAGGAGCTTGGTGAGATGGTTAAGTGCCACTCAGTCCACAGCCTTATGCAGTCCTTCCTGATGCTGAGATTGCCCTTTGTTTGTTAGTTTGTGGTTTGGTTTTTTTTTAAACTGTGTATTTTCAGGTTAACAGACGAAATCCTGTATAATGCCATCAAAAGTGCTACCAGATGAGACCAGAAATCCATCTGGCCTAGTGTCCTGCTCACTAGTAACCGGTAACAGATGCATGGGGAGGGGAGTTCACAAATACAGCAGATCTAATTTGGGCAAAGAGTTGCTGTATTTTTCTCTCTCCAGCAGTTTGACCTCCTTGAGCCAGGTAGCAATGTTCACTCTTCTCTTCCATGGATTTGTGCTCTCACTTTGAGCCGTTGTGACATTCGCTGCCTTGTGCAGAGAGAGGTGAAGCTGGGCACTGAGTGTTTAGGCTGCTTTCCGTGTGGCCTACACGTGAGGAAGAGACAGAAAAGGAGAACTGGGGCTGTCAGTTCAGGAGAAATTACTTCTTCACTTTCTCCATGACATTCACAATTTTAGGAAACTACTTTTTCCATTCCAGATGGTCTTTTGGCTGGGATCAATTGTCTTTGTCTTAAGGCTTTCAATGTGTCTTCTTGTTCTTCCTGTTGTTTACAGCTCTGCTCCAGCCTCCTTGCTTCAGGGATAACTGCAGGGATTGGGGAGCGGGGGGTGGTGGCCTGAGAGAATAGAGGAGGTTGGCAGAGATGCTGATCGGATCAGCAGGTGATATTTACAGTGCAGGTGCTTCTTTAGAAAACACCATACGCTGGGGCTTTGTATTTTGTTCTGTGTTGTTGCCTCTGTAATTAGAGACATTTGTTAGTGATCAAAAAACCATGGAGCTCTGTTTTCTGTGGCACACTTGGCTGTAGCCCTTGAATCCTGTTCAACAGTGTTCGCTTGAGTTCGGCCTGTCCTGGTGTTTTAAGTTGACATTAGAGTAGTTGTTCCTGAATTGTATCACCCACTCATATAATGAGATTTTGCTGCAATTCCTTGGAGTCATTTCACTTATTTACTGATCTCGTTGAATTATTCAGAGTAGCAAATGTTGCCATCTTAATCCACCTTCTCTTCCACAACTCAGTATAATTGAATAGAGCTGAGTCCTTTGGTGAGTCTCCTCTGCTACAAAACTGACTGGAGATGCCTTTTGTCCATCTTCTTTATTTTTTTTTTTAAACCAGTTATTTTTGTATTTGAAGGATTTTTCCTTTCATCCTACAGAGTTTTGTGCTCCAAAGAGCTTTTGAAGGATCTTGGCATGTAGTATGCGTGATTTTTTTTCAGTGAGGTGTTATCAGCTGCCCTTTCCTTGCTCACGTGCTTTGTCTCCTGCAAAAGGAAGAAGGAAAAAAAAAAAAAAAGACAACCTCCAATTGACTCTTGAGACATGACTTCATTTTATAAAACATAATTAGCCCTGCATGCATTTAGTCCATTCTTGAGGACGTCTCTGGTTTGCCCAGCGTAGCTGCCTGGTTTGTGGTTGCACAGATGTCTGTGAATTGTTCAGTGAAAGCTGGTATAAGCGTCTCTCAGGTATCCTCGTGCAACTGTAGCAAAGCAACTATGCGAGAAGATTACTCCACCCTCCTTGTTGCCTGGCTTTGCCTGGCAGGTGAAGTTATTGCTGTCGCCTTCTCTTCGGCACCCAAAGCCTTATTTGCTTGGCTTCCCTTATTGAGGTCAGCCAGAGAGAGTGGAGAGGGCCAAGCTCAGCACGTTGGCTGCAAAACACAATTTTAACTCTTGAGAGATATTGTCTAATGATTACAAATCCCAGTAATAAATCATGGGACTCAACCTTTTCTTAAAAACCAAACCATTCAGAATTGGTATTGAATTTCCTGGGAGTTTTAGCTGTGCCGTGCCAGCTGCATTCTGTTGTTTCTTTGGTAGGGTCAGAGGGCAGGGCAAGGCCTTGCACCACTACCCCAGCTGCCTTTTCAAGGCAAGGGCAGCAGGAACTGCTGCTTCAGTTGTCAGCTTCTGGGAAGTAGTTGCTTTATGCTATTGAAGAACTTCATCTTGGTGTTACATATTGCCCTGCCACTTGTGTAGTTTACACGGAGACACTCTCTTTCTAACGCTGTGTTTTCTGCTTGTACAGCCCTCTGGTGCTAGCATGACAGCTGCTATTGCTGCTTTCGTGACTGAGACTGTATTTTTCTGGTTTACACTTGGATTGTGATTTACAGGGTATTTCTTACTGACACAGTAAATATAGATTACTCCAATGATGGTGTATGCTGAAGAAAGCTTAGCTTCTCTGAGGGCTTGTGTAGTCATGGTATACTTTGTCCCGTTGACTTGTCTGCCCTCTGCCGTGTTTTGAAATAACCCACTCCATGGACATTATCACTTTAAAACCAGACATTGCAGTTTCTCCACCTTACTTGTGGATTTCCAGCATTTTTGTAGCAGCACACTTATGCCTTGGTTTTGTCATTCCATCTTATTGGACTTGTACTATATTGGTTTTTTTTTCATTATATATCATTTTTCTAGCTTCTGATTTTTACGTGGCTAATTCTTGTTCCATCTGTAGGGGTTTTTGAAGAGAGGAGGTTCTTATGAATCAGCTTCTTCCCCCAAAAGCTGCGTTATCCTCAGATACGTGCTCATCTGTATCTGCTGGCTTTCTCTGCTGTTTTGAAGTGTCGGAAGAGCCTTTGATCTTGAGTGCAAGTGCCAGTGTCTGGGTGCTATTTTGGTTAATTCAGTCCTTATTCATGTAGAGGCTTCCAGTTGTCAGAAAAAGGTGACAATTTCTAATGAGTCAAAGTCTGACTGTGAGATCAATTCTTTAAGATGCTGTCACACAAATCTTGGTCCTTGCCTTCCTATTCTCAGCCAGAATTTTGCCTCAGGAAGCTTCCCTTCATCATATGCTAGCTATACACAAAAAAGTGCCACTTAAATACAAGGAAACCTTTACTGTAAGGGTGAGGAAGACCTGGCACAGTCTGGCCAGAGAGGTTATGGAGTCTTCCCTTTCTGGAGGTTTTCAAAACCCATTTGGACTTGTTCCTGTATGACCTGATCAAGGGGAACCTGCTTTACCAAGTGGTTAGACTAGATGATCTCTAGAGGTCCCTTTCAACCCCAACCATTCTTTGATTCCCTTATACCATTGTGGAGTGTCAGAAGCAGCTCCTTCCTGACATAACTTGTGTTTTCCTGCACAGACAAGTAGTCACTGCAGACAGACCCTTTGGAGTCCTGCAGAGTTCCTGATTTTGATGAAATTATGGCAGCGCTCACCTTGGCTTGTGGAGAACTGAGACAACTAAAGGCTTCGATCTAAGGTGGCAAAAAATGCCAGCATGGAAAGTGTGATCTGTGACATGCAGAGGAATCACTACCAAGGATGCAATGCCTTCTTCTACTCTTATGACAATCCCACCTCTGGAGCACTGTGTTCAGCTCTGGGGTCCCTAGTGCAGGAAAAACATGGACTTCTTAGAGCAAGTCCATGACAATGATCCCAAGGTGTGGAACAACTTTCCTGTGGAAAGAGGCTGAGAGAGTTGGATTGTTCAGCTGGAGAAGGGAAAGCTCGGGGGGAACTTCTTGCAGAACGGGGTCTTATAAGAAGGGGACAGAGTTTTTACCAGAGCCTACAGTGACAGGACAAGGAGCAACAGTTTTAGCCTGAAAGAGGGTAGGTTTAGATTGGAAATGTTTGACCATGAGAGTGGCAAGGTGCTGGGACAGGTTGTACAGAGAGGTTGTGACTGCCCCATCCTTGGCAGGCCAGGCTGGACAGGGCTTGGAGCAACCTGAGCTAGTGGAAGGTTT
>WBNH01004579.1:19145-39936 GCA_013401255.1 Urocolius indicus | reverse complement strand
TTTTTTTTTTTTCCCTAAAATACTCTTGTATGAAGATGCAGGTTGGGATTGACGTCTGGGAATGTGAACTGAACCATGTCTAAGACAAACACCATTTGGAATTACTTCAACTTTGAAGGGGTTTACATCTCTTCCCAGAGGGACACTGGGAGTGGAAACAGGGCTTGTGCAGGTGGCAGAATATCAACTGTGTGACCCGTAAGTGAACCTGGGAGGTGGGGGTATTGTAGTAATATGCAGTGTGTGATCCAGGCACTGAACATTTTGGAGGAAGATGTAGGATGTGTGAGTGCTGTATAGAAACACCTAAGACAGATTGCAATCAGAGTATTCCTTAAAGCCTCATTTGGTAAGAAAGTGCTCAAAGTCCTACATGTAAGTACTTAGCCTAACTCAGTGGACACTCCATTTTGGTCATCCTCTCTGAGCTCATGGCACCCAGACTTATTCCTCAGCCCTATTTCCTTGGGTGTACTCTCTGCTTTTGGTTCATGGGAAGCCAAAAGGGAAGGTATCTTTCTTTGTTCTGTGGTAAAAAAAAAATAGCAAAAAGTAGATGTTTTGCTTTAAGCTGTGTGTTTGGTTTTTCCCCAGAGATGTATGTTATCTTTCTTTTCAAGATTACTGTTTCTTGCACAGTATCTGAAGCTGTTGCGAGGTGGGGGGTGGGGGGGGGGAAGGTTTAAATCATCTGGAAGCAAAACGTCAAATACTCCTTGAGTGGACTTTCCTAATTTGAGTTTCATGCTTTGGAGGCTCTGTCAAACAGGTCAAGGTTTCAGGAGTGGAAACCAGCACTGAAAAAAATGAAATGTAGTTATCTTTCTGAGCTCCCTTGGCAGGGCTGTAACATGTCTGTGCGCTCAGGCCCGGGTGGTGGTGAACCACATAATATCAAAGGACTGCTTGCTGCTGGAAACACATATTCTAGCTTCATGTTGGGAGTATCTCAAATAAATACAGTCAGTGAAAAGTTTTCGTAATGAAATTTGATTTAGAGTAAGCAAGACTCTACTGGATAAGTCAAAAAATGTAAATAATTGCATGTTGTGACATTTCTGTGTTTTGAGTGGACTATCTGAACCTGACCACACGTCACTAAGTTTTGTCTCCTTATCTTATTTGAGGTACTGGTTTTTCCCCTTCATCAGAAAGGCAGTTGGCATCAGTTTTGAAATCTTCAGTATTTGCTGTTCACAAAATGCAGGCTTCCCATTAGGCATTAGAAGTACATTTGGGTTTCAGCCTCTTGCAGGGAACAGCAAATCTTGACATACACTGAGATCCCAGTTAGACCTGACACTGCCTAACAGCAAACAATATTTTTTGAATTTTCCTCTTCTAAAGATAAAACTGAGATCTAGACTTGCTAGCAGCATTCTCTTGCTACACATGAAATGTGTGGGCTACTCATGAGTTAAGGGGACTGAGAGATGTCAAATGGTTTTTGCAAGCAGCAATGTTTGGTTGTTTTTTTTTTTTACCTAGGTGTCAGACAATAAGCAGTTCTGAGCAGGGCTCGAGTACAGTGTCGAATAAAAGCTGACTCTCTTTTTCTCACCTTGAGGAGAAGGGATGTCAGCTTCGGTGTGTATTCAGCAAGGAATTTGCAACTTACTGAGTCCAAGCAGGAATTTGGCTTCTAATGCTGTTGTTAAGGCATTCAACTTTCTCTCCAGCTCTTTTCCAGGTGTTGAATGTATTAGTTCTTGGCAAAAGACAGGAAAATCTACCCAAGGAGATATGACTCTTCACTGCTTGACACCGCTGCTTGCCGTCTCTTAAGGGCAGACAGCCTTGATGTGTAGTTGGGCACCTTTCTGCTTCACTGCTGCTCTACTGCCTGTAATACATGGGTTTAGATATCTACCGATCATGGCAAGTAATACTGCTTATTTGTTCATAGCTGGTTGGCACAAAATGCTGCTTGTTTACTCTGCACAATTCAAGTTGATCTATTGCTCTTTCCCTTCTGACAAGAAGTGGGTTTTTTTGCATCTAATTTCCATTAAAGGGTCAGCAGTGGGTTAGGACAGGTCAATGAAATCATCACTAGTGGATGTGGGAGGACAATCCACTTCTGTGGCATTTGGGGTGAATCAGATGGAGCAAATAGGGGGTAAGTTCAGAAGAAGCAGGAGGAAGCAGCAAATAGTAGACTTGTTGAAGTAGGAAAATGTTATTGTGGCTACAAAAACTTTGAGCAATTTTGGAGAGGAACTGGGCGTGCTCATGAAGAGGCTGCTCTGAATGGTCTTGAACACCCAGAAGCCCAAACTGGGAAAGCCTGGAAAAAAAACTGTTGGACATGGAAAAGTTACATATGCTTACCCTCTTCTTTCCTTTTCCCAGGCATCTGCTTATGGTTGCTGTTTCAAGCTGGATGGTAGGCTAGATAGGCCCTCTTTGGTTTGCCTCTTCTTGGCTCTTGGAAGAGTGACTTTAGGTGTTTTTGCTGTTGTCCTCTGAGAAGTGTCTGTTAATTGTTTCTTTAACTGTTAGGCAACCAGAGCAATGTATGGATGGAGGTGCAGGTGATTTGTTCTAGCTGCTCTTATCTGAACTTAAAAATGGCTCTTGCTCCTTAGTCTTACTGTCAAGCAACATGTAGCTTAAGTTTGCTGGACTGCCAGAATTTTCTTGTTGATATCTTTATTGTTTCAAGAGCTGTTCCTTGCACACTGGCAGAATAGGAGAGGGATGTTTCATGCTACAAGCCAATGCATTTAATAGTTTTAACCATTAGTCAGACCTTTCTTGAGAGTTTGTTTGAGGTGAGGCTTTAATACCTAAAGATGATTTTGCTAGTTGTCTGTCAGCCACTGGATGACAGAGTCTCTAAAAATGCTACAGTACCTCTTGAACTCACAGAATCAAAGAATTTTAAGGGTTGGAAGGGACCTCAAAAGATCATCTAGTCCAACTCCCCTGCCAGAGCAGGACCACCTAGAATGGGTCACCCAGGAAAAAAATGGAATCTGTTTTAATATTTTGGGGGTGTTTTTTGCTGATTTAAGTATTCCAGGTTTTGTTTTAATAACTCTGCCTAAAGGTCTTTATGAGAGGAGAACAAAATCCTGAGCTGTAAAACAAAAGTGAACATGGTGTTTATCCTGAGATGGTTTGCACGCTTCTATCCTTCAGAAGTATGATGCCCAGGAGGGCATGTGTACTCTTTTCTAGACAAGACTTTTGAATGCTTATCTATTTGACTTGAAATGGAAATGTCTTTAAATGTAAATATTTATGCTGAAGTTGTCTGTCAGTGTTGAGATCTCCTGAATAGACTTCCCGTGCACCAGAATTGGTCTATGGAGACCTTCATTTTTCTCTATGGTTGTGGAATGCTTTGGTTGACAATGTGCTCACCTGAACGTCCATTGATGCAGGACTGATGGGTTGCTTTTCAATAAGGCACTATGCTATTGGAGCCGTCATGTCTCTTGTCATACTGGACAGCATGAAGACTTTGGAGTAGGGCAGTGTCCATTAGATTGGAATTTGAACATTATTCCCATCCTTAAGTTAATAAAACTATAAATGCTTCGAGCCTCAAGATGACAAGCTTTTTAAAGCTTTTTTTTTTTTATAACTGGTAATAAAATAGTAATGATCTGAAGTATAAAAGGTCCAAAAACTGTCCATGTGCCAGCTTCCTGAGAAGAATACAGGACGGATTTGTAGAGTCATTTTCCCTGCTGAGACAGAAGTGGTGATCCCCATAAAAGATCTGATTGTGTACTCTTAATGTGGCAAATATCTTTTCACAATCTGACTTCAGGGAACTTGGCTTTTATTCTGAAACTGAAACAAGCTTCTCATCTGCTCATTGCTTTGAAAAATAATGGGGAAAAACATCTAGTAATGCTTCAAACTTCTGGTATACACTTGTTTCCTCTCAGACAGCTGGAAGAAGATTTGGGAGTCTATGGGGCTTCTCCAGCCAATGTGACAGTGTTCATATGAATAGCGTGGCCTTGGAAGACTGAACAGAAACACTACTTCTTGGCAGTGTGATGAGAAGAGGTGGCTTTGCCACGATTGTGTCAAGCGATGCAGAGGATTGTGTCCCGAATACAGGTGCATGAGACTCATGCGCAGCTCCACATCCCTGAATGCTCTGTATCCTTCTGATTTTGAGATTCTCTGATATAGATAACTCTTCTTCATGAAGTGAGTTGCTCAGCAAGAGACAGACCATCCTCATTGAAGGATTCTGCATTACATTTGCCTGATCACATGAAGTCAAGGCCTATAGAGGTCAAACTGAGAAGTGTGTCTCCAAGCCTAAGATCTACCTGCTGCCATTAAGGAGGTGTCTCAGGAAATGGGCCACGTGTCTGGAGGTGCTAATTAGACACAAAAATAGTTTAATTATCTGTCAGAAGCTACAAAGAGTCCCTACTGCTGTTTGTGGTTTTGGACTACCCCTTTCATTGTCATTTTTCTTTCTGTAGCAGCTTGTTCAGCCACCTTAGTGTTGCCTTCCCTAAGGGATGTGGTCCCCTGGGTTCTGTGTAATGTGAGGCTTTCTGGAAAAGGAAGGACTGCAGCTTGTTACCATGATAAACTAGTGCTCCAACCAGGTTGTCCACATATTCTCACTTGTTTACCATTGCTTTTTTTGTTGCTGTGAGAGGTGGCTTTGTTTTATGCCATGCTTGCAGCTAAACAATGTTCTTGACTTCTCAGCTTGGTTTAAAGTGTGCTGTAGTCATGAGCTAAATCCTTTTTGTTACTTTGGGCTCCTCTGTGCTTGGCTTAACTTGCTACTGGACAAGATTACATGGTAAGCCCAGAACCATGGGTATATGGCTGGCGACAGGATGGAAACTTAGCTCTCTGCCTTGTGGAACTCGGCAGATGCTGGAGTCCTATCAATGTCAATATGGGAGGAGTTGCGTTTGCTGTGCTGCAGGTCAAAAGATCTGTTAATAAATGTCTGTATGAGATAGAGATGGGGTTTTGTCATTTGGCCTTGCCGGTAGGAAGTGTCAAAGGCTGACTAGTGTGGGGAATTTTCTTATGTTATGCTTTGGCTCCTCCATGACATACCTGTCGTCTTTTTATTTGAGCAGAGTGTGAGTAATAGCTAACTCCTGATTCAAACTGAACCTTAGGATAGCATGAGATGATTTGTTTGCTTTTATTTCTAGAGTAAATCATTGTACCATAGAGTGGGCTGTAGAGTCTTACATTTAGCTTCCTTGTTTGAAGATGCCACCTTGTACTAGAGATAGGTGTTTTATGTAAAGAAACTGAGGCAGTTTCTGGCCAGTGAACTCTATTTGGAATTTCTATACACAACTTTTGTTCTTCCTTTTAAGTTTAACTAGGGTGTGTTCAATGTATGAAGAGGGCAAGCTTCACTGGGTTCAGCATTTAAATATGTGGACTGTCGTGTTCATGGGATACTCCTAATCTTTGCCCAAGAGCACTCTTAGGGTTGCAATGTCAAATAACTAAAACTGCAGTCCCTCTTCCCCTGTGAATATTGTGTTCTCCTTTGTCACTTGGATTCTCCCTTTTTTGTAGGGCTTAGTTTGATACAGGTTTGGCTGGTTCTTCCTTGCTGCAGCCTTTGACCTGGTCAACTAACTTTAAATTACTTTAGTATTGAGTAGGACAAGAGCTTGCTTTAAATGCTCTGCAATAAACTTAATATTGGGGAATATATTCAGCTACCCGATGCCTTTTCATTTTAGAGGAATGAGTGTCACTTGCCATTTACACACTGGAGCTATGGAGCAGTGCTGTCTGTTCCTCACCCTTGTGGTTGGCTTCTTTCAGGAGTTGATGACAAATAACTGGGGATGAGGATTAATTAATGGCAGCCATTGTGAGCTCATGGGGACGTTTGAAGTCTTGTACACCACCATTAAGCAACCCTCCTAGTTTTCTGAGGACAGAAGCCAGGAAGAACATCATACATGACTTGGACTGGACTGACAACAAGCTTAAGAAAGTACAGGGCAGAGGTAGACCAAACTCCCGTGAGCTTCAGTCCAAGCAGCATCTCTTACCAGAACAATGGCGGTGACTTCAGTCTATTATGTGCTTCATGTTAGAGAAAGCAAAAATGCTCTCTGGTACAGAGTTTCCTTCTGCTAGGATCAGGGTAAAGAATGAACGGTTTTTCCCTGATGTGCTTATGGTACAAGCAGTTCAAGACTTTAGCATGGACTCTTAAAGTTCTGCCCTTGGTTAACAGTTAGAAAAATAAAAATGAAAGTGCTTAGGCGTTGACTTGGAATGCTGGTAAGGCACTGACGAGCCTGGTTTGATTACAGCCTGTGTCAGAGCATCATGTATAAGAGTATATCATGATATTTTAGCCTGTTGAAAGAACCCGTCTTCTAGATGATGGTCAGAGCTTCTCAGAACTTAACGTTGCATTTTAAAATTGTAATTTCTGCTAGAACTGTCTTAAGTGTTTTCTTCTAAAGGTGGTTAAATGTCCCTCTTGAATACGGAACAGAGCAAAATGTCTCTGGTCATCCTGGGCAGAGAATTCCAAAAACAATTTTGGTTTTATTCAACCTTCACATCCCTGTTACAGTGCACCTTCCCCTTGGAAAGTGGACCCTCTTCTGCCTCGTGAACTCGGTACTGTGGAAGGTGTTATTTAAGGGGGAAAAAAATACATAAATAAAAAACACCTCCCCTTGTGCATTCTTCTGATCAAAGTGCCAGGAGCATCACCGAAGATGGAGCCAGTCCAGGGATGCTGTGTCATGAGAGTTCAGGTTTGGGAACGTGGTTCCCAAAGTGGGAAACAGTTTACCAAAACTAAATCCAAAATTACTAGAGAGCCGGAAAGATCTGTAGTTTAAGGAAATGCTGTCATCTTCTGAACTAAAATTCACGTTATGGCACCAAGCTGTTAGTTTGCCCTGATATGGGATAAGAAGCAATATTTTCTTCTAAGATGTTGGGTTTCTCTCTGTTTCATCCACAGTATTCTTGGAAGTTGGTATATTAAACTGGAAACAATGCCTTTTTGTTTTTTTCTTTTAACAGAATAAAGCAAGATTTGGAAGTTACTTGAAAGAAGTGTTGCAAGAAGACATTCTAAAAGTGTCCTTTCTTCTCTTCTAGATTCACCACAGATATGAGTAGCTGGCTGCGCTGTTGCTCCCATGCCCCAGCTCTTGCTACCCTGTGATTTCAGATAGCAAAACAAGTGAGTTACAAAAAGAGTGGTGAGTATCAGCTGCCGTTGGCACTTTGGAGCATCATAGCATGCAGCTCAAATATTCCTTCCTAAAAAAAAAAATCCCAAAAGGGATCTAAAGGAAGACACTATAGAATCCAGTAACTTATAATCAGAGTATGCAAATTGTCTGTCAAGCCAGGAAGAATGCTTAGAGATCCAAATGCAAATGTTCAGTTGTTACTGTGTATTTCCGTTTTCATGTTGTTTTTCCTCTCAATTTTGTCAGTGTTTTCCACCTGAAGTAACTTTTCTGGGAACCTGCAGCCCTGATCTACTCTCCCTGACTTTATTTTTAGAAACATACGTGTTGAGCTGAGTAGGTAGCTGCAGTGCTACTTATCAGTGATGAATATCTCCAACAAGGAAATTGGATAGCATTAAAGTCAGGGAGAGTCCAAAGTCTTTTGTGGTGAACTGAAGCTTCTCAGGAAGTGCTTTAATTTTGTTACTGGGAGAAGAGTTGCTGTGCTCAGTGTACAGGTGTTTGTCCCAGTATGACAATTAAATTGTGGCTTAGGTTGCCTGTTCTATGACAACTAAACTGTGAAATGAGCAGAAAATTCGAAACTGAAGGTGTTGCAACAATTTTCCTCACTAAAACAAAGAAATCAAAGGGAACAACATTTGTAGTTGTAGGTGAGTGTTTGACTGACTCCAGCGTGGATAGACAGCTTGATTTCATAAAACAGGCTGTAGCGATGAAAAGACACAAAAGAGAAAATGTTCTGATTTGATTTAAGTGGTGACCTCGAGAGCAGTGCAAGTCTCTGCTTGGCAAGAGGAGTTCTTGAGTGTACATAATGAGTACTGCAGAAGTGGAACTAACACTAGATTTTTTTCCTTCTGGACTTCTGAAAAACCATATCTATAGGGACAAGCTATGTTTCTGCTCAAACATAAGCTACTGCAGACTAAATGATACTGATAGAGTAGTTGGGGCATTTTCCTAAACTGTAATTTGCATTTTGTGTGTGGAAATGAGCTCTTGCCTTTTGGTAGTTTCAGATGAGGAGGGGGCAGATGAATGGGCAAGGATTTCTTTCAATAGGATGCTTTCAAGGGTACTTTCAATAGTTTCCAGCCTGGAGGAGAAATCTGTTTTCATTTTTGGGATACTGTATCAGGAAAATTATTTTGCAGTTTCATCCTCTAAAATCAGTTTCTTTTTTTAATTTATTTTTTGCTGCCAGTAGTGGGAGTGCCATTAACTGTTTCAAAAGTCTTTAGTTTGAGCAATTCAGACTGGTGCAGTACAGTGCTTTTAATATCTTTGAGTCCAACACAGACAGTAGTTATCTGACAGCTTCATTTTATGTTGTTTTGTCTTATAAGCCCTTGAAGTGTAAAGCTTTGTTGATGTTATGTTGTGGAGAGTTTATTTTGTGACTGTGGAGTCATTGGCTTTTTTTCCCTCATCCTGCCTGTAGAGTGTCTTGGGGTCTTGAACTCTTCTTTTTTTTTTTTTTTCTTTAAATCAGATCAACCTGTTTGGGATCACAGTGTTCTCTTTCACTTGGATGAAGCTTTTACTTGGTTCACAAGGTCTAGTTTGTCCCCCTCGTTGCTCCTCCTCATTCAGGCAGTTACACCCAAGATGTGGATTCTTAGCATCCATGTTTTGTCTGTGCTAAATGATACAAGGAGACCTGTCTTGTCTTTTTCATTACAGTAGAAGTTGATAATGCATTACTAAAATTCTTTCTCAATTCTGAGATACTGAGAAGTGCTGCTGTCTCCCGTGGATCTTGCTCTCAAGCTACGTACCCTTGTATCCCCTTCCTGCCTGCTTTTATCTTTCTGTGTATTTAAGTTTAATATTTAAAGGAGCTCTGGTTTTCCAGTTTCATGACTTCTACTTGCCCATACTCCTCTCTAAGCTAGCACCCTGACTCGTGTTGTTAATTGTTCAAGGAGCATTTGTGTCTTCATCTGCATGTTCCCTGCCTCAGGATCCCCAAGCAGGCCCGACATCTTCCCAGCTCCAGTGAAACCAGTGCTAGGTGCTTTCACTCCTGTTTGTGCTGTGGAAACACACCTTGTCTATGCAAGTGAGGACTTAGCTCTCAAGTCTGCTATGTTGTCCTCCAGTGGGCTTGGTGAACTATGTCCAGCTTGAGGAATCTGGCTTTAGGAGCAGGTTGGGATTTTTTACCTGGGACACATAAATGAACAATAGCAACAGTGGCTGCTGGTTAAATGGTTACATTTTTGACTTAAAGTTGCTCACGTGACACATCCCTGCTGTGCTCAAAGTGGTTGTGTTGAAGCATCTTGCTGCTCAGTAGTAGATCCAGTCCATCATAGTGGTATGAGGGAGACCTAGAGCAATGGTGGCTTGCACAAGAGAGAACACTGTGCTGTCGAAGCCATTGGGGTTGACTGCAGAGTGGACTTCTCCAGGTAGTGCTGCAGGAACCTGCTGGAACCAAGGTTGTAGAGCCTATGTCAAAAGAAAGGGAGAAAGAAGTGAAAACTGTTAGGTGCCTTTGCTGTTCTTTGGCTGTGTAGTGGGAGTGGTCCTGATGATGTGTGGTAGCTAAAATACCCTTCTATACACAAAGCTTTCTCGTTGTATTAGTCATCCATCAGGCTTCTGGATTATTTAAGTGCTGAAGCTCTCCTCAAAGAACAGCAATACCTATTTGTAGAAAGGTACATAATGTGAAGTGCAATTCAAGTGTGTTAGAGCTATACTGCTTGAGATGTTCTTGGGAACGCTGCCTCTCCTGTTGTGGGACGTCGTGATCTGTAAAGCCTTTATCAAACATCTGTAATCTTCCAGGGGTTCTAGTTGCTCTCAGGGACTCTGAATGCTGATGCCATTAGAGCTTCTCAACTTTTTCAACAAAGTCATGCCTCCTGTTCAGTGCAGCGTGGCTTCAACTGTTAAGTGGTGGTCTTCTGCAAACACTGATTAACCCTGGGGACAAGGGGACAGTGACCAAAAAGGTGCTCCATAGCACTAAGCTAGGCATAGAGGTGCTCCTAACTCAAGTAGTTAATGACTAAAACCATCTTCTGTAACTCTTCAACTTGTACTGACTTGAGCTATGTCTGAAAATGCCTAGACCTGAACTGGTCCATTTTTAAGCTGTAATTCATCTGCCTCTGCTGTTTCTGTAAAGTCTTTAGGACAGCTGCTAGCTAGAAGGTTAATTAAATCACAGCATGATTGTATTCTCATGAACTTAAAGAAAACTCATATCTTTCTGGCTTTTGTAGTGCATGTAGGTTCACTTCATTGTATTCTAACCCAAAAATTAAACATGAGCTTTTCATGTCATGTTTGAGATGGATAGGCTGCCAAAATACTTGTTCTTGCTTATGCAGTCTGGCTTTTATGTTACTCATTCTTTTTGCTCAAATGTTGCAGATAGTCTGTTTCCTCTAGCAACAGCCACCAGATGTTTAGCTGAACAAGACTTAATTATTTAAAATTGACCTGTAAGAAATGTGTGAAGGCGAATGTGGGGGTGGAACAATTGTATGCCAGCATGATTTTCATTTCCTTGCAAAAGATCCAACCTTGCAGTTTCATTTGAGCAATGATGGACCTTATTTTTTTTGTGGTACATTTGTGGGACATTTTTGTGGGCCATTTTCCATGTTTTTTACTGTTTCCATAGATGTGCTCTTAGGAGGAGGGGGTGGGATCAAGATGCTTATGAGCACTATTATTACTTGGGCAGTTAGAACCACGTGGGCTAAGTCTGTCTGGCGGATATGCCACTGTGTGGATCCTGCCATGGGTTCTGGTTGTCGGCAAGACTTCTTACCTACCCGTCTTCTGTGATCAACCTTTGTGCTTCACTAGGCTGACTCTTTCATATTTTCACGGGAAACCAACTCCAGGTGAAAAGTGTACCCTAATGTTTACTGGGGGACGAGGGGAGTGCTGACTGCTAGGAGGTCCAAGCAGCTCTTGTCTCTGAAACATCCCCATTCTTGGGCTTCAAGTAGCCTAGTCCTTCTAAAACTGCTCTACATGGGAGAAGACTGTATGAGGACTCTTCTGCTGGGGTAAATTATCTGGTACCTGGATTTTTGCTCTGTTATCCTCTCCTCTGGTTCTGCAGAGATTACATAAATGAAAGCAGAGCTGTGCCATTTCCCTTGCACACCGGGATCTTTTGCTGCAGATCCTGTTGTGCCCTCTGTGCAATTTGCTATATGAAGGTACATGTACTGGACAGCCAAGGTGGCTATAGTGGTGGTCTCCTGGCTGGACTTCCAGTCAGTTTCTGAACAGCATGGCTGGTGTGGGTACAATGCAGCTTTTGAGAATCTGAATGCATGAAAAGCTGTGTAGATAATCTTCAAGAATAAATTCATTAGTCTTTTAGTTGGGGGTTATGGTGACAGACCTGTACCTGAGAGGTATGGACTGGGTAGAGAAGTGTGGCTCTGCAAATGGCTTAGTGTTGCCAAGGCCAAAGTGTCTACTGTTATAGGTTAGAGGTGCTTCTGCTGGAAATAATTAATACCTACCTAGTGCTGGAAATGCTTCAGGACACAGTGCAGATGCTCCTGTCTTCACACTGGGGATTTTGTACATGTTAGTCCTCACTTTGATGCTCTTCTAGAAGCTCTAGATGCCTTCCCATAAAATTTTGACATGGCTTAGATTACTTGTATGTCTTTTTATTCTAGTAAAATGTGAGACAGGCACTCAAAGTAGCACCTCAAAGTCCTTTCCCTTGTGCTGCTTGCACCAGGTTTGCATTGTCAATAATTTTGAAGATTGATATATGGGGACACTTAAAGTAAGACCTTGCTGAAATAATCTCAAGGGCCTCATGCTTGCTGGCCCCTAGCTGTATTTTACTGCCTCTACCAACTATTGTCATCCATGCACAACAAGTTGCATTTATTTGTCCTGTAAGTATATGCTAAATAACTTCTTTTAAAAATGCTAGCTGATTACCTTGCTTACTAACTATCTGCCGGTTTTGAAATTCCTATCCTTTTTTTCCCCTGGTGGGATGAGGGAGGCTGTGCTTACATCCCAGTGTTTCAAAAACACACAAGGATGCCTGAAGTTTTGGTGAAAGCTGTTGCTACTGCAGTTAACACAATTGAAAGCTGTTACGCTCTTGTCATTCTGCTTTTACGTAGGATATGTAGAGAGCTACTGAAAACTGACAAACAACAGAGGAAGCAGCGTTCCTTGAATACAGGCATTTCTTTTGAGGTGTTAGAAGGATCATAAATATCCAATTGTCCACAAGTTTCTTTGCTGTCCATTTAATCAACAACCTGATGATGCTGAACAGGTGATGGGATCTACCTGCGCATTTCCTTGGGCTATCTGATGCTTGTTTTTAACCTCTCAGAGATTCAGCTTGGGAACCCAATGGAAAGTCATGCAGTTCTGGAGTTGGCTTGCTCAGAGGTCAAATGAATGCTGGAGCTGGTGAAATGGAAAGACTTGAGGATATTTGATGGATTCAGGAGCAATGCCTTTTAGGGCAACTAGATGTTAAATGGGATAAGCCATCTAATGTGTCTGTGGCTGTTCTGGTGACCTAGGGGCTACTCAGCTCTTCTAATTCATCTATATCTCCTTCAGCCTCCAGGAGAGACCTAAAGCCTGGATCAGACAAGGTGAGAATGAAGTGCATGGGAACAGGGAGGTGATGGTATGCTCAGGCACTGCCCTCCTCAGCCTGACTCATCTCTAGAGAAATGAGATATAAATCTCTCCCTCCTACCCAGCACCAGGCTTGGGAGTACTCAGACTGAATGCTTCCCGTTGCTTTTCTGCCCTATGCTCCCTGGGTTGCAGCACATCAGTGTGCTGCTCGCACTGCTTGTGAAGCTGTCCTGTACCTTGCAGGTGGGGTGTTGCTGTGTAGTTGAAGAGCCAGGACCCTGACATATGGCTGCCAGCTCTGGGAGGCTCCTTTGGGCTGGGATTGCCTTGTGTTTACTTAATTTCAGTTTTTAGCCTGTCTCAGCCTGGCTGCTAAACTGCTAAGTCTACTGTAGTCTAGACTAACTGTGGTCTGCTGCATCCCTGGAGATGAGGGGAAGGGTTTTGAACCACTCTGTGATGGGGAAGCAGTGTTTCAGACTCGGGAGGTTTGGTAGGGGATTTGGGGGGGAGTTTGGGGATTTACCTGAAGGTAGCCACTAGGAAAAATGTGCAAAGTGGATAGAAAAATGTTAGTGGGATAAACTGATCCCTATCAGAAAAGTAAACAGCAAGCAAACCTCTCTCAGATCACAAGAAATGTGGAGGAACATGCTGAAATGCTTCACTTTAAGGCTTTGTGAGTTTTTCTCATGGCCTTGGACCTCCTTTCTGTGCTTCAGTGCTTGCGATTGATTGAATATTAAACATGTTTCTGTGTATCTGAACTACTATAAGATCAAAAAGAGAAGCAGAGGACATATGGAGCTTTGACTTCCACCCAGACTTTGTGGCCATGCTGTCATAAACAGATCTGTGAAAGCTCTTTTTGAGAGGTGCATGGATGCTTAGTCTCACTTGTTGTTTGCCTGGAAAAATAACCTCAACCCACCACCAGGAAAACTAAAGCTTATTAATTGATATGATACATATCCGATTACAGCAGAAATCAGGTATGAAATTAATTGGAAAAATCATCATACACTATAATCGAACTTTCCTTACAAAAACCAAAACCCCACTGCCACCATGCACCTTCCACAGTAATCCAGGGAATCGTTCCTGTAAAAGGCTGTAAGATGTAAATCCATTTCTTAGTGTGCCAGTGTGGAAGAGGTTGGAGGGTATGCAGACATCATCGCCTGTATTTGGTAGTGTTTCAGGAGAAACTGAATTTAAGGTAACTCCTTTGTGGTTGAGGGAGTGAAAAACAAAGCCACCAACGAGCATAGCTTTGCTGGCTGCTGTCACTCAGGTGTGCTCAGATAACCTACTCCTGGAAATGGCATCTTCTGTTTCCCTTCACAAATCCTTTGGTGCCAGAGATCCCAGGTTGTACTCCTCTGTATTTGCGTCTGGGCCTTGTGGAAGTGCAGCAAATAATCTACAGACAAGGGCTGTCCTACTTACTTCCTAACCAGCTGACAGGTACTTCTAAACAATTTCTAAAGGCAAAAACACAAATACATGATTGCTATCTTCTCTTCCTCTGGCAGCATCAGAGTTTTGCAGCGTTGTCGTAAATCACTTGAGAGAGTGCAGGTAATGAAGTGAGGTCCCCTGGGAAGGTTGTGGCAGCTGTTGGACATACGGCTGGTACTTCATAGACACAGTCAAGCAATGATCCATCACAAACACAGGCTTGACTGTGTTTAGGTAGGCTGTCTCCTTTTCCATGTGCAGCTTCACCTCATCCTGAGGCACATCTTCCAGAGGGATGGTGGCCAGACCACCGTAGTTGAGAGCTTATTTTCATGATGAGTCTTCTGATGCTAAGAAGTCCAATTTTTAGCATTTCATTTAAAAGGCAGCAGGTGGAAGTTTGTCCTCAGTGTCTTTCTTAAACATTCTTCTTCAACTGAATGAGAATCAAATATGTACAAGTTTATGTGACAAATCAATATTCTTCTTGCATATCAGTGGCAATGTCACACAGAAAAAAAAGAAAAGGCTTTTCTGATGTACATGTGTCAGAGGGTCATGCTGAAACTGCATTGAGTTTCACCTTTTTTTCTGGGGTGCTGGCTTTGGGGATATGTGTGAACAAGGATGCTGCTTAACCTCCAATGTGCTCTAAAGGTTGCAAGATCAAAAGGATGATGAAATACCTTATTTGATGAAAACTGCAGGACACTGTTCTGCCAGCTGTGGGTACAAGAAGGCTACACAGATTCAGAAAGCAGCAGGACAAGTTCTTTCAGATGGGGAAATGAGTCCAGCATATCATTACCTTGTTATCACTGCAGGTCATGAAAGGGTCTTCAAGTCTTTAGCTCTGATACAGAGCATTGCTGTGTGTTTCCTGTGCTTCTGTGATCTTGGCTGGATGTTGCTACTGGCCACCTGAGATGAGGTATTGTGCCCAATGCACCCTTTGTGCATCTTGGCATCCTTGCTCACGTTTGGCTTGCACCTGCACTTCAATGGCATGAGTTTCTTCCAAAGAATTGGAACTGTCTGTGTGCCACCTGCCAGTTTACACTGTCTGACTGAAAAGACAAAGTTGGAAATGGCATGAATTTTCTTTTGCATGTGGTAATTAAAAAAGATATTCTGTAGTTGAATATGGAGCCATTTCCAGATTTCCAGCCATAAAAGATGACTTTTGAGGAGTGCCTGATGTACAGGAAGATACTGGGCATATAGGTGCTCTTGAGAGGTGCTGCCTTTCCTTGTGGAAGAGCTGCCTTGTAGGCTGAAGCACTTGGCTTGGGTTTGGGTTGGGTTTTTTTTTCAGCTTTCTGAAGGTTATATTGTTTGTGTGAAAGGGAAACAGGCACTCTATTTTCAAGATGAATTACTTCATTAGAGTTTTAAGATAGTACCTAAAGATGATCAGTAGTTGAGGGAGGCAGGATTTCAGTGATGTGGTCTTAGAGGCTCAGCCTTTAAGTAAAGATTTGGCAGAAGGGAAGGGTTTGGATGGGAGATTGGTGCCTTTCAGAGGACAGAAAGGTGATTGGCAGCTGAAGTATTCTGACTTCTTCCATCATTAAGAGATAAATCTCTGCATGGGACAAGCCTCCCCACTTTGTTTTCGATCATGATATTGAAACTAATAGGGTGGAATAAGGTGTCATATCTCTGCTCAACAAGGTTAGTGCTTGTGAAAAAATTCTGCAGCTCAATGTGAAGAAATCTGCCAGCCATGACTAGTCCAAGGCTACATGTTGCAAGGCAAGGGAATGTATCATCAGGATGTGCTTTCCTTGGCTATAAATCTGTGAGTACCTGTGTTGTATCTGTACTTCATTTTAAAAGAGAAACTTAACTTTTAAGTCTAGAGGAGAAATCTTTAGGTTTCTCTCTGCAATGTCACTAATCTTTAAGTCACCATAAGATGACAAATAGAGTAGCATGGAGCTGCACTTAATATAACTTCCTCTGTTGCCATGCATCCTTAAACCCTCATTTATCTACTTGGTAGCCATCTTCAGTTTGAAATCAAGTGCTCACTCTCGTGTACTTGCTGTAGAGTGCACAAGTTTGTATGGTCACTGATGACTTCATTTTGATATATGGAGAACAGCAGCAAAGCTGGGTGGTGCTTTGGGGGGAAGGGTGTACCTATCAGGACACCTTGGCTGAGATGCAAATATCCATGATTTGCCCCAAGGCCTTTTGAATTTTGATCCTGTAGCAGAGTAAATGACTTCAAGAATAGCTTAGGGAATGTGGTTTCTGTGTTTAGATAATTCAATATTTAATAAGACTCAAGATGAGTGACTCCTCTCCCCTGTGCGTTCCTTTGTGTGACGGTGCATAACTGAGCTTGTGCTTCATTATTTTCCTTGGTGAGGTAGCACATGTGGATCGCTGTCCTCTGGCTTTATCATAATAGCTGGAGAAATTTAAGAACTTTGAAACTGTGAAATGAGATGGAAACACATGAATGGGTTAGAAGCTTGTAAAATAGGCATACCAACACAATGAAGGCCACTATGTAAGCCTATTTCCTTGAGGAACGGACCAAAATATTTCCTGAACTACAAGGCTCTACTTCTGTTCATGCGAGCTGACTTATATCATTTTAGTGGTATGAGCCTTGTCTTTCTGTCCTAATAGATTGCTGGACCACAAGTGGGTGCAAGATTTGTTTTGTCACAGTATTCACTTTATATAGACAAGTCTCAAGTTTACAGCAAACAGAGGAGCCAGGCCATGAGCTGTAGGCAGTCCTTAACAGGAGGGAAGGGAAAGATGTAGGAAGAGTTGTCATGTAAAATTACCTCTCTGAAACTGAAACATCTCTTCAGCTCACTTCCCCTGCTTGTTGTCATGCCGTTTCCTTAAGCTGACATTGTTCCATCAAAAGCAATGAGAGCCTGAATGCCTCTGTCAGTGCTGCTTGTTCCTGCTGCTCACAGTTGTTGTGCAAAATTAAATGTGCTATGGGTATCCAGTATCTCCATTTTAGGTGATGAATGACTTCAGTGGTAACTTTCTGGCACTGGGGAGTTCAAATCTGAATGGAAGTAACCAAAATGGCAAGATGACCTGACAAAAAGGTAGCTGAAGAATACCTGCTACCTAAGTATTCCTCTTGACCTGAGAAATAAAAGTTAGGTGGTGGGACAGTGCTGAGGGGCAGATAAAGGGTTATAAGTAGCAGGAACACGGGTTGTCATTAATCAACTGCCATGACAGTGCAGTGCTGTTGTTGAATGCATCTGTCTTTGATAATGCCAGTAAATGTGCTGTGGAAGCTGGGTATGGCTTTGGAGCTATTGTTTGCAGCGCAAAAATGGGGCTGCTTAGCAAGGTTCAGAGTCATCGAGGGGTCGTGCTTTGTGGGACTTGATCTGGACTCTCAGTGAGGGGGAGCACTGTTGCTATCTTCTCTTTGAGCTGCCTTTTTGTGGAGGTGGAGGATTGTTTTCTCTTGGTCTGCGGGGATTTTGTGGCTTGCCAGACGTCCTTGCTGGCATTAGCAGCCTCTTGTGTCTTGGGTACATACTTCATCACCCAGTGCAAAGGCAGAGTGATGTCTGGCCACCTGTGTTTGTGAACCTGTGTTCAGGATGAGAGTGTGAGGAAGAGGGCATGATAATGTCTCATAACCAGGCTGATCTTTTGCAAATCTAAGTTTGTCCAATTTACTGTACTTAGGGGGGGAAACTTGATGAGCTTAATGGTTTGTGAAGGCACATGCTGTCAGATGGGTGGGTGCAGTCAAAAGAAACATCCAAGTTTTATCTCAAGACTGTCATTGTGAGAAACCAGAGTATTTGTTGCCATCTCTTAGGCTGCTTGTGCCACCCAGATGTGCCCTGGTGTGCTGGATGGTGTGCCAATATGGAGAGACTGCCTCTCCTGCTATTGCTGTCTCTGACATAGTGTGTGACCCTCACTGCAGCAAGCTATGCCTGTGACTTCTTTGTAGAAACTGCATTTTATGAACCGTGGGTAGAAAAATGCCAAGCATGGGACCACTAATAAATCTGGAAAAAACTCAAATATGCCTGTAGCACAAGAAGACTGGTAAGACACTGTGAATTAGTACCTTCAGATGAGGAAAAAAAAAAAACCACACCAGATTATAGAATCATAGAATTGTAAGGGTTGGAAGGGACTTTTAGAGATCACGTAGTCTAACTTGCCTGCTAAAGCACGTCCACCTAGATCAGGTCACACAGGAATGTGTCCAGGCTGGTTTTGAAGACCTCCAGAGAAGGAAACTCCACAGCCTCCCTGGGCAGCCTGTGCCAGGGCTATCTCACTGTCTTGGTTTGGCCCAGCCAGCAATGAAGCACCACAACAGTCTCCCACTTGGTGCCCCCATATATCCCCACCCTCGTTAGGATGGCGGAAGCCCCAGCGAAATAGGAGGAAAAAGATAACCAATGGTGTTGTGGATTAAGAGAAGGGCAGGGAGGGCTCACTGCCAGTTATGGTTCCAGGCAAAACAAACTCCAGTACTCGACTTAGAGAGGAAAGTAGGAAAGTTTACTGTCTACAAGAAGCAGAACAGAATAAAAGCAAAAAGGGAGTAGGATGATGAGAAAATTACAGCCACCTCTTTAAGATGTCCCTCCCCCATCCCTCCTTTCTTCCCGGGTCCAGCTCACTGCTCCCGATATCTCTACCTCCTCCCCCCACAACGGCTCAGGGGGGCAGGGAATGGGGGATGTGGTCAGTCCCTCACAGATGGGCTCTGCTGCTTCTCTCTTCTCAAATGAGGATGACTCCTCACATGCTTCCCCTGCTCCGATAGGGAGTCCTTCCCATGGGACACAGTCCTTAATGAACTTCTCTGATGTGGGTTCCTCCCAGCAGCTGCAGCTTCTGCAGATACAGGGCCCCTCACATGGGACACAGTCCTTAGTGAATATCTCTGGTGTGGGTTCTTCCCCACAGTTACAGGTTCTGTGAATATGGGGTCCCTCATACAGGACCTGTCTTCTTCTGGCCATAGTCACTGCCCCTGGCACAGGGTCTTTCATGAAGTGAGTCACTGCCCCTGGCTCGGGATCTTTAGCAAAATGCAAACAAATCTCAGCTTCACCAGTTCTCTCCACAGGATGCAGGGGAGTCTCTGCTCCAGCACATCTCCTCCTCTCTTCACTCACTGACCTTGGAGTCCACATGGTTGCTTCTCTCTCTTCCCCCTCCTTGCACCACCACCAGCCAGAAGAAGAAAGGAACAGAAGGAAGGAACAGGGAGAACCCTCCTCTTCCAGCTTCTTCTTAAAAAAGTGATCATGGAGGCGTCTAATTGGCTCAGCCCCAGAAGTGGGTCAGGCTCAGAGCTGGGGAGAGTTTTGAGCGACTTCTTACAGGAGCCATCTTTACAGCCCCTTCCCCATTACCAAAAACGACTGTCATGTCAAACCATGACACTCACTCCCACCATGAAATAGTTTTTCCTTATGTTTAAATGAAACTTTTTGTGTTCCAGCTTCTTTCCCTTACCCCTTGTCCTGTTACTGGATACAACAGAAAAAAAGGGATGCCCCAACCTCCTGACATCTTCCATTTAGATATTTGTAAATATTAATGAGATCCGCTGCAGTGTTCTCTTTTCTAAACAGCCCCAGGTCCTGCAGCCTTTCCTCATAAGGAAGATTTTCTGTTCCCTCATCATCTTAGTGACCCTACACTGGACTCTCTCCAGGAGTTCCCCATCCCTCAATCAACAGCAGAAACCTTCCACAATTACAGTTGTTAAAAGCCGTGTGGCTCATTCTCTGTAGTATCAATGGCTTCTGCTTGGCTTGCCACTGAAGGCTGGCGACGGGCTATACTTCCTTGCCATATGGAGGAAATTACTAGGCACCAACATTTACTTTCTGTGAACAAATGCAACTCTGTAACTTTGTATTTTAGGATTATTGTGCTTAATAGCCATACTTCAGAAGTGCAGGTCTTTATGGAGCTTATGATGTTTGTGTGGGTGTAGCCTATTTTGCCACTTGCAGGCAGAGAATGAAACCAGTAACCAAACTTGTGCCTTGCACTGTGAAGGAGGCAGTTCGTAGCTGCCAGCAAAAGCAATGACCTGTGCTTTGTTTAGAAATAAACACAAATAAAATATATCTTTTTTTTAAAAGACAAGAGACAGGATTCTTTCACAAAACTGTCAAAGGCCTCTAAAGCGTCTGTTGGCCCTCCTGCAAGGGAAGTGTACTTCTCCAGCAGATATTTTGCTTGGACTGCATGTCATTCTTGGTGTCTCTGTTGCATAGGCTATCTGGTTCTATCTCTTGTGACAGCTGAACTGCTTCATAAGGAGACACAGTTGGGAGATTGTCGTGGTTTAGGCCCATCAGGGAACAAAAGACCACGATTAGCATCAAGTACCGAAGACTTAAGGATTGCTAAAGGGCAGGGAGAGCTTAATTGCCGCTTAAGGTGCAGGACAAAACAGACCAGGCTACTTGGCTTGGGGAAGAAAACAGAAAACAATTTAATATCAACTAAAACACAAAACCCCAAAAACCAGA